>CM062922.1:72123098-72668098 GCA_031878705.1 Tapirus indicus
ACCTTACTCACTTTTTTTGTATTTGTTTTTGCGTGTGTGTGTGTGTGTGTGTGTGTGTGTGTGTGAGGAAGACCAGCCCCGAGCTAGCATCTGTTGCCAATCCTCCTCTTTTTTGGCTGAGGAAGACTGGCCCTGGGCTAACATCCGTGCCCATCTTCCTCTACTTTATATGGGACGCCGCCACAGCATGGCTTGAAAGCGGTGCGTCTGTCCGTGCCCGGGATCCGAACCTGTGAACTGGCCACCAAAGCCGTGCATGCGAACTTAACTGCTACGCCACCAGGCTGGCCCCCATATTTGTTTTTTAGTGTGGTAAAATATACATAACATAAAATTGGTCATTTTAACCATTGTTAAGTGTATAGGGCAGTGGCATTAAATACATTCCCATTATTATGTAACTATCACCGCCATTCATCTCCAGAATTTTTTCATCATCTTCCCAGACTGAAACTCTGTACCCATTAAACACTAACTCTCCATTTCCCCCGCCCCTGCAGCCCCTGTGTCTATGAATTTGACTATTCTAGGAACCTCATATAAGTGGAATCATGCAATATTTATCCTTTTTTGGCTGGCTTATTTCACTTAGCATAATGACTCCAAGATTCATCCATGTTGTAGCATGTGTCAGACTGTCCTTCCTTTTTAAGGCTGAATAACATTCCTTTGTAGGTATATACTACATATGTTTATCCATTCATCCACTGATGGACATTTGGGTTGTTTCCACCTTTTGGCTATTGCGAATAATGCTTCTATGAACATGGGTGTGCAAATATCTATTCAAGTCCCTGCTTTCAATTCTTTTGGATATATACCCAGAAGTGGAATTACTGTATCTAACCTTATTCACCTTTGTATTTTCAGGGTCGATTACGGTACTGATAGAACCTTATTACTTAATAAATGTTTGTTGAATGAATGTATTAAGGAATGAATGATTGAATGAGTAGTTGAGTAATGAATGAAACAAGAAACAGGAACCTGGCAAGGAAAGAGGGGGTAGTTTTTAACAGTGGGAGGATCCAGATGAAGTCCCTGGACAGGGTTAGAAGGAAGGAGAAGGAAGTGCTCAGATTTTCCAAGAACCGTCCAACATGTCATTTGTACAGGCTTGGTGTTACAACAGTAAGGATTCAACCAAAACACTTGCCTAATGCTTTCCTCAAAAACTTCTTTCTCAAGTAATGAAAGTACCAATTGGTTGATACTCTTGTTTAATTAGTGTGCTCTAGGACATATTGGAAAGTGATCTGGAGTTTTGGACTTGCAGGAAACAGCCCCCGAGGCCTCCTCACCCACAGACTAACCTGGAGTCTCACCAGCAAGGGCTCCCCATGGCTTCTTCAAGCACCCACTCCAAGGAGCTCTCCAGACCCTGCTCCTGCTTTGCGCATCTGTTCTTGCCTCCCAGAACTGGCTACACGCACTGCCCGTGTGACCTGCTCCTTTTCCTTCTGACATGAATGTCATGCGGCTGAATGTGACTTTGTTTTTCTTTTGTTCGGAGCTGAGGACAAGCCGCCCGTCTTCCTCCTAGCCCTGGATGCTGGGAGGCTGTGATTGGCAGGGGCCCAGGATGAAAAAGAAATATGCCTCAGGTAGCAGATCTGCCAGAAAAATTCTGGCTGGTCTGAGCTCATCTCACCCCATTCTTGATGGCAGGAGTTTTACATTTCTCTGGGCAACTCCCTCCTCGCCTCCCTCAACCAGCCCCCAAGAAACTGAAATCCCAGAGGCAGCAGCATTGAATCTGAAGGTTTCTTCTCATTTTGTCAGCTCATCGCTCAGATTTGGCCACCAGTTTGACAAGGAGAGTACCCGGGAGGGTGACATGGGTCGGGGGTGGGGCGGGAGTTGAGGATGGCAGTTGTGAATGGCTTAGCCAAGGCTTACAGCTGCAAACTTCATTTAAAAGCTGCAGTATCTCACTGACCTTCTCTCTCTAGGTAGATAAATAAGAAGCCGGTGGGAGGAAGGACATCTTTTCTACATCAGACCTAGGTCAGATCCAAATGAAGGCAAATGCCCATCTTGAGGCCCAGTTTTGGTTCTTATTTGGCTGTTAACATGGGAGAGTTGGGGGGGAGTGGCGACAGAGGGCTGCAGGAGAAGGCAGTCCAAAGGGGAGCAGAGGGGAGGAGGGGGCCTGGGCTCGGTGAACAGCGAGCTCAAGAGCTCTTCTGCACAACGAGATTAGCACGATGTGAGCATTTCCATGCCAAGGTGCTAACGCAATAATACACGCGAGTTTGCCAACTTTTCAAATTGAATGTATTTGATTATTTGCTTTTAATTAGTGTGAGTTTTGGAGTATGTACAGGATTGTCAGGGATACACGCAAAGCCTCCTACAGCCCATGAAGCCTCCCCTTGGTAAAGACGGTCCGGGATTGTTCTTTTTTAGCTGTGGAGAATGAGACTTAACAGCTCTGTTAAATGTTTTAGCCCATTTCCATTGTGCCTCTGTTTCAACCTATTGGCAAGACCAATTGAAGTGAGAAAATAAACCTCTTATCTGATCTGAATGCTGAGAGCTGCTGCTAAGAAGAATTTTCCAGCTCAACTTCGGCTTTCCACGAACATCCCTTTTTGTGTTTCCTTTTCTTTTTCTTTTCAGGGTTGGCTATTAAGCTGATTATTTTCTCCTCTCCCTTCCCTATAAGTATGTTTTAGGAAACATCTGTACATGTGAAAAAAAAAGTGGGCAGGAAGGATGGCAAGGAGAAGAAATTTGTTTATATAACTTAGAAGCATTTCGAGAGCTCTTTCTATCTGCCGAAGACTTTGAGAGCGTCCTGGGTTTGGCGTCTCTGCACACGGCTGGCGCTGCTCAGGGTGATTCGTGGCCCTGTACTAGACTGGGGGACAATGAGGCCGCGGAGGCTGGGCTCGCCAGGCCAGTGAGGGATCGAGTTGGATTTGAGCCTTAGTCTCCATGCTCCATCTGCACCTTGGGGAACAGTGCGGTCCTGGCTGGTACACCAGCTACCACATCTTTCATTCTCTTGTTTTAACAGGGATTTCCTACTCCTTCCTGTGGGAATTTTGCAGCCAACCGTCATTTATAAAAACGAAACAAGTCCTTCTTCAGGCCCAAACTTAAAGAAGCAGGATGAAGTGGAGAACTCGGCGCAGCAGCTCCGTCGCCTCTCTCTCCTCTCCGTCTTTCTTTGCTAAAGAAGCGAAGAAGGATGTGGCGTGAAGCCTTGTCCACCAGCACTGCTTTCCTCCCAGCCTCCTCAGGCCTGTGACTCAGCTTGCCTCTGTCCCCAGGACATTGGGGACATGGACAGAGACTGAAGCCCACCCTGACATGGCTGGCCACTTTGTCCCTTTCTGCCCCAAGCTCACATCGCTGTCTCAGCGACTCGCCAGGGCCACGTAGGAGCCACCATAAAGCAGAGGAGCGAGGCGGCCGCCTGCTCACCCATTACCTACACAATCTCTCAGTTACATTAAAAAAAAATCTTTCCCCCCCTTAACAATAGAGAGGAACAAATGGTTGACAAATAACAACAGCAGCAGCTCTGCGACAAAAGCACGCAATTATTACAATTATACTATCCTTGATTAGGCTGCCATGCATTGCATTTCAATGTAATTGATGTTGTAGGTTGACACATCGGACACCAAATATTCTCGCCTGTCCCTTCTCTCTTTTGTTTCAGAAGCTGATTTGCATTTTCTATGCTTTTAGTAATGAAGACTTAGCACTTTTCCTCCATTAGAAAAAAAAAGAGAGATACAATAATCTGCAACTCGGCACTTGTTTAAGGATTCTGACCCTCGAAAATACCACTTTGCTTCACACATTAGCTGCTTACAAAGAAGGAAGCTAATGTATCATCTAATTGGGCAAACCACTGCATCTGATTTCTCTCAATCAGACTATTAGCTTCGTAATTACCCATCTGCCTCGTGTGGAAAAACGGCAAGGCGCACACCCAGCTAATAACGTTCTCAAGAGCTCTCCACCACAATGACAGGAGGCGACGTGGAGGGATACGGTCTCTAACCATTTCGGTGCCAAGGTGGTCGCACAATGCAGGGGGGCTCTGCCAACCTCCCCCGCCTGAATGTGTTTAATTATTTGTCTTTAATTAGTTGGAGTTTTGGGGTCTGCTCAGGATTGCCGCTGCTGCTGCTGCGGCGGTGGTGGCCGCGGCGGATGCTGAAGGATAGTGACCAGCGGGAAGGCAGGAGGAGGCTTCTGGTGGCCTCTGCGGGAGACGCTGGGGTTGAGGGAGGATGTCGCCTGGCTTGGCGGGTGTCCTCAAAGGGAATAAAGATTGCCCCCAGATCGGAGTGGAGTGTTTCACTTTTTTTTGTTCCTTTTCTTCTTCTGGGGTTGGGTTCCCCCTCTTCCCATGTGGGTGAAGAGGCACCCTTTGTGGCCCTGTCGGGGCTTGCCGAGGACGAGCACCTCAGGAAGGGCCCCGGAGCTCCCGGGCTGTGTGTGCTCTGACTAGCGCAGTGACTTCTCTCACTTGTGACGAGTTCTTCTGGGTCGCTTTCCTCCGGGATCTTGTTCCAGATGCTCTTTTGTTCAGTTCGGCGGCTGCAGGCCTTTTCCAAGGTCTGAAGATTGTGTGACCTTGGGCAAGTCACGGGATGCCGCCTCTTCCCCTCCGTAAGCTGGGAGGGGAGGCTGGCCAGCTCATGTCCTCAGGCACTGGGGTGGTTGGCATGTGGGTGTGTCTGGGAGGGCAGGTGGGCTGATTTTGGTGCCAATCAAAGCTAGTTGTTGGGGTCCCCTACCCCTCAACTAGAGAAGCTCAGCTATTATTTGTATATCCTTCTGTGTCAATTGTCCTTGAACAGAGTTCCAGCTAAAAATTTTGAGACCAACTGGATACACATGGTCTGGCTAATAATGTCTAATGACTTAACATCAATTTCAAGTCTGTAACTGTGCCTGGGCCATACCAGTATTCACCATTCCATCGGTTGGTTAATTTAGTCCACAGCTGCTGCTGTTTAACTTGGAGGTTAGCATATCAAAATGGAGTCTTTTAAGGCTAACAGAGTGATGAATTTTGCTTTTGTGTATGTTTTTGTAGCCAAAGTTTAATGCTGACATGATTTTAAAAGACTCACTGATAGCTAATTCTAAAGTATTAGGTTAAGAAAAGAAATTTACGTATTCATTCTATCACACAGGACACATTTTTAAAAACTCTACTATGTGTGTGTTATGGTGAGAGGCCCTATAGATAATATTTATATTGGGCATAGTCCCAGCTTAATGGAACTTCGCGTGGTCAGTAAAGATAAGTTTGTTCCTTATACAAGTAAGAGACAAAGTCCCAGGATTCATCGGGTCTTGCTAAGTGCCCCATCAAGCTGGCCAGGGTTTTCCACAATGGAGCCATGACATATTCATTCATAAGCCCATCTGAACTAAATTACTTCCACCTCGTCAAGCTCAGGCTTCCTGTAGTTAGTTCTTTTTAGCTGCATAATATCCCATTGAAAGAGTTTGGTTGATCTGTGATATCTTTCCTATTCTATCTATAGGGAAATTGGGGACCTTAACAGCCACATGTATCTCTTAGGGTTTAGAAATTTTGTGGAAGATGTTGTCACTGCATCATATTGAGTCTTATTTATAAAAATCCCTTTCAGATCTCTGTTTAAGGAAAGGTTTGTCTTCAGCTGCACCATATTTACATCCTGTATTTTATAACTGGTCATCTTTTCCTCTTTGCTTTGGCTTCTAGGAAGCTCAAATGCCAAATTTTAGCCTATCTCCATTGGCTTAATAGGATTAGATGTCTTATGTTTTATGCGCAAATGACACTAAAACTTCATTATTTTCCTCTGTGTTTATGATCATATTCTTCCTTTGCTCTAACTCCTGAAAATATTTATTTCTCTTAGATTCTTTTTTATTGCATGCATTTTTGTATAATATTTAAGTACTTGGTGGGAAAAGGTTCTGGTGGAAACAGACCATAGAGATTAAGTAATTCGTCTAAGTTACATAGGAATGAATGCAGTCAAGAAAACTTGCTTACGCCCAGAGCAGATGTTTTTGATGTTAGTGATGAAATCTGCTAAAATTAGTTTATGTTGTGATCTGCTACAACTTCTTAATTTTTCTTTGGCGAGGTTCACATAATTTGTCAGCCTCCATTACAGCTTTCTTACTCTTCCCTGAAAGTCTGGGATGCTAAGCAGTCTGACTCCATCAAGCCACATCCAGGGACAGAGGAAAAAGATGTTCCCATGGCCTTCCGTGCTGTGGGTTGTGTTCCCGATCTTCCTAGTTATGGTACCCACCATCACTTCTGTCATGCTCTGAGCTGCCCTGTCAGGCCTCCTCCTTTGAGAAGCCAGTGTTTGTCACAGCCTCTGCATGGCCCCGAGGTGGAGGTGAGAAGTGACTTGTGTATTGCTCAGGGAGTGAGTGCAGAAGAGCAGAGAACAGGTTTTCTGCTTCAGGCTCTCAGGAGCCTCCCACAGGCCACCTCTTCACAAACTGTGTTATGAGAGAATCTAGAACCTGTGAAAAATGCTGCCTGGGTCATGCTCTCATTTTAGCCCCAAATGAGAATCATCTGTTTGGCAATGACATTATTTCTCACTTGCTTCCAAGGTTAGTCACTATTCTCTAGAAGCCAATAGACGGTCTATTCTCAAAGGACTTCCCCAGGGAAGGAGGCTCCATAATGCAGCAATTCTAACCTTTTTGGAGTGGAGACATCTGATCAATTGTTTTTGACACTGCCCTTTCCCTCTCTACCTTTTTATTGAAAAATGTCATATGACCTAGTGACTTTTTTTGTTATAATTCTTTTGAGAATTTGATTATCATCATCTCTTCCCCATCAACACAGACCTGGGAAAAACTGAACATACAGGGCAGGTACTAAAACAGGGCCCAAGTAGCAGCTCCCTAAAATGTTCTAGTTTCAACAGCTCTCAGAAGTTCCTCCCTATCTCTAACCGCCATCCCTCCTTTTGCATTGTATCCCATTCCTCTAGGTCTTTCCTCGGAGAAGGTGAGCGTCATACTAATGCCCAGATAGTTAGAAATACAGCCAAGTTTCCATTGATTATAAGTAGATTATGTTGCCGTTTATCTCTGGCAAATCTTGTCTTCATCCCTTGGTTAACATCTCTGTTGCTTACTTAATTTCTTTATTGCTTTTATAACCATTGCCATCTGTTACTGAAATTGGAGTTTAACGGGAACTAGAAGGTTGAAACTTCCAAAATGAAAATAATTATTTTGAGGCCAATCAGCCTGGGAAAGGTAGCGGTCTTAGAGGAAGGGTGAGCTCTGCTTGAACTGACCACAGGATGCTTGGGGTCAGCTTGGCCTTAGCGATCATCTGGTCACTTATGCTAGGTTTATTGAGGAGGAAAGCAAGACCTTGATCAGGTAAGAGTCTTGTCAGATGTCACAGAGCTACTCGGAGGAAGCTCTGATGCTAGGATCCAGGTCTGGATGTCTTTATAGTCCATCACGTTTCTTATTTATCCGTCTGAAAGGTGAAATTGCCCATTTCTAGCATGGAATGTATGGCTGGGCAGAAGTGCATTTGGGGACAGAGCTGAAAAAGAGGATGGTTCTTAGCTTCCCAGCTTCTCTGGAATTTTGTCTTCATGGTGCAATTTCATGATTTTGTGTGCACTAACGTGAATAACTAGGACATCAAATATCACCATAAGAAAAAGCAACACACAGATCCAAAATAACTTAACACACAGAAATGATTTCATAATTATCTACTGTTCGGATGACGTTTGTGAGGACTCTCGAATTTCTGTGGACGATGAAGAATTGGTGTTATTTATGCCTTCATGCAGGAGTCAGAAAATGTGCAACATCCTCAGCATCTGGACCAAGTCCAGTCTGTATTTTTTTCCCCATCTGCTCCCGGTATTTTAAGTAAAAATGTTTGTATCTGCATCCCCTAAGCCCTGTTGTAAATTGTAAATCATGCCATTATATCTGGTAAAACCACAATGTCAAGCAACAATTCACAAAGCCACAAAGATTCTCCGGAGTAATTTTCCTGTTCTCGTTGATCAATTTTATATTTTCCCCTTGGCCATATGCACACATTAAATGGCACTAATTCAGTGAGAAAACTCATAAGGGATAATATTTGAAGTGGCACAAATGGCAGTGATGCCTTTACAAGTATCTATTTTATAATTGCCTCTGCACTCTACCTGAATCTCCTCTTCTCTGTTGTTTCAGTTGAGTGAAATGGACGCAGAAATGAGGTGGGGGTGGGGGAGTGAGGGAAGAGGGAGGCGAATGTTTCAGTTAAATTAGGTGTAAAAACAGGAAAATCTCAAGTCCAAAATTGTGTGGCTGCAATTATTTCTTTCTTCTGGTGAGGATGTTTATTATCCGATCTGGAGAGATGACGGGGGCGGGGTGGGGGGGGAGCAGACTAGTGCTGGCTAGTCAGGATGGGTGCTTACAGTTGAATACCCCCACCTATAACTTGATGGCAGGACTTGATCTAGGCCATTGAGTTCTTCTTTTAAATTTTTTGATTACTTTTTTTAAATGATTTTTTAGTAAACTTTTTTTATTCAAGTACAGTCAGTCCCCGACTTACGATGTTTTGATTTACAATTTTTTTGGCTTTATGATGGTGCAAGAGCGGTACACATTCAGTAGAAACCATACTCCAAATGTTGAATTTTGATCATTTTCCAGGCTGGTGGTACGATACTCTCTTGTGATGCTGGGCAGGGGCAGTGAGTTGCAGCTCCCAGTTCGCCACGCGATCACCAGGATAAACAACTGATACACTTACAACCATTTTGCTTTTCACTTTCAGTACAGTATTCAATAAGTTACATGAGATATCAACACTATATTCTAAAACAGGCTTTGTGGTAGATGATTTTGCTCAACTGTAGGCTAATGTAAGTGTTCTGAGCACGTTTAAGGTAGGCTAGGCTAAGCTATGATGTTCTGGAGGTTAGGTATATTGAATGCGTTTTCAACTTATGATATTTTTAAGCTTATGATGGATTTATCAAGACATAACTCCATCATAACTCGAGGAAGATCTGTACAGCATATATACAGAAAAAGTACATAATTCACAGTTATACAAGATGATAAGTTTTTACAAAGTGAACACATCTGTGTAAGCACCACACACATCAAGAGGCAGAACCTTATCAGTGCCCAGAACATTCCCTCTTACCCGCTTCTAGGCATTACCTACTCTCCCCCCAAAGGTAACTACCATTCTGACTTCTATCACCATTCATTACTCGGTATGTACTCTTTGGCGACTTGCTTCTTTTACTCAGTGAACATTATATTTGTGAGATTCATTCGTTTTTGAGAGTATGGCAGTATTTTCTTCATTTTCGTTGCTCTGTTGTATTCCATTCTGAGTGTTTGCGTCTATATATTTGTTGTCTATTATTTATCCATTCTACTGTTGATAGACGTTTGAATTGTTTCAAGTTTTTGGCTTTTATGAATAATGGTGTTATGAACATTTTTGTATATGTCTTTTGATGCACATTGTGCGCATTATGTTGGGTATATACCAAGGATGGAATTACTCATTTATAGGGACTATATATGTTCAGATTTAGTGAAGACTGACAGACAGTTTTTCAACATCGCTGTACCAATTTACCCTCCCACCAGCAGTGTATGAGAATTCCAATTGCTCCACACCCTCATTAACATTTAGTATTATCAGTTTTATTTAAAATTTTAACCATTCTGGTGGGTGTGTACTGTATCTCATTGAAGTTTTGACTTTCATTTCCCTAATGACTAATGACAACGACTGACTTTTCACGTGTTTATTGGCCATTTGAATATTCTCTTTTGAGGAGTGCCAGTACAAGTCTTTTGCCCATCTTTTAAAAATTAGGTTGTCTATTTTTCTTTTTTCGATTTGTTATTTTTTTATGTATTCTGGATACAAGGCCTACACACACACACACACACACACACACACATACACATACACAATTTATTAATATTTATAAAACAAATATCTTTCCCCACTCCATGACTTGCCATTTCACCCTCTTAATGCTATATTTTGATGAGTTTTAATTCTTAATGAAGTTCAATTTATCAATCATTGTTTTCACAATTATTGCTTTTCAAGGAAACCTTTATGTATATCCAATATCATGCACATATTCTCATTTTTATATTCTAGAATTGCACCATCCAATATAGTAACTAATAGCCTCATGTAGCTGTTTGGATTTCTTTTAGTAGCTTTACTGAGGTGTAATTGACATACAATAAACTACACATTTTATAGCGTACAATTGGATGAGTTTTGACTTGTGTATACCTGTGAAACCATTACCATCAAGATAATAAACATACCCTTCACCCCCAAAAGTTTCCTTGTACCTCTTCACAATCTCTTTCTCCCACCTGTCCCCCTGTCTTCAGGCAACCACTGATCTGTTTTCTGTCACTATAGATTAGTTTGTATTTTCTATAAAAGGAATCCTACAGTATGTACTCTTTTTTTTTTGTCTTGCTTCTTTCAGCATAATTATTTTAGAGATTTATCATGTTGTTAAGTGTATCAATATTTCATTCCTTTTTATTGCTAAATAATATTCCATTGTATGGATATACCATAATTCACTTATCCATTCACCTGTTGATGAAAATTTGGGTTGTTTTCAGTTTTTGGCTATTATAAATAAAGCTGCTGTGAACATATATTAGTTTTCTATTGCTGCCATAACAAATTATCACAAACCCAGTGGCATAAAACAACACAGATTTATTGCCTTACAGTCAGAAGTCTGACAATGGGTCTCACTGGGCTAAAATCGATGTGTCAGCAGGGCTGAGTTCTTTTCTGGAGGAGAATCCATTTCCTGGCCTCTTCCAGTTGCTAGAGGCTACCCACATTCCTTGGTGGTGGCCCCTTCCTCCATCATCAAAGCCAGCAATATTGAATCTCTCTGACTCTTCTGTTCCCACATCCCTCTATGACCACACCTAGGAAAGAATATCTGCTTTTAAGGACTCATGAGATTAGATTGGGCCCACCTAGATAATCCAGGCTAATTTCCTCATCTCAAAGATGTAACCTTAATTACACCTGCAAAGTCCCTTTTGCCAGGTAAAGTAACATATTCACAGGTTCTAGGGATTAGGGTGTGGACATTTTGAGGCGGGGTGGCAATTATTCTGCCTGTTCTGTTGATGTCCATATGCTTTAGTTTCTCCTGGGTAAATAACTAGGTGTGGAATGGCTGGATCATACAGTAGGTATATGTGTAACTTTTTAAGAAACTCAAAAACTGTTTTCCAAAGTGGGTTTAGCATTTTACATTCCCACCATCAGTTTATGAGGGTTCTAGTTGCTCCACATACCCACCACTTGGTATTGCTATCTTTTTGATTATAGCCATTTTAGTTGGTATGTAGTGGTATCTTATTGTGGTTTTAATTTGAATTTCCCAAATGACTAATGATATTGAGCATCTTTTCATGTGCTTATTTGCCATCCATAGATCTTCTCTGGTGAGGTGTCTGCTCAAATATTTTGCCCATTTTAAAATTGTTGTTCGTTTTATTATTATTGAGTTTTGTGAGTTCTTTTTTAATATTCTGGGCTTAAGCCCTTTATCAAATATATAATATGCAAATATTTTCTCCTAGCCTGTGGCTTGTCTTTTCATTTTCTTAACAGTGTCTTTTGAAAAGCAGAAGATTTAATTTTGACAAAGTCCAATTTATCCATTTGTTCTATTATAGATCCGCTTTTGTTGTGGTATCTAAGAAATCTTCGCCTAACTCAAGATCACGAAGATTTTTCTCCTTTGTTTTTTTCCAGAAGTTTTATAGTTTTAGTTTTTTCATTTAACAAAAGATAAATAATACGTCTTACATATTTTCTCATTTGGCTACCATGTCAACTGCTCTCCCGTCATTTTTAGAGATCCTTATTTTCATCTAGCATCATTTGCCTTCTGCTCGAAGGACTTCCTTTTGCATCTTGTAATATGGATCTCCTGGTGATGAATGTGTTAGCTTCTGTTATGTCTGAAAATGTCTTCATTTCACCTTCAGTTTTGAAAGGTATTTTCACTGGGTATAGAATCCTCGGTTGACAGTTTTCTTCCCTTAAGTGCTTTAAAGATGCTGCTGCACTGTTTTCTCATTTGCATTGTTTCTAATGAGAAGTCTGCTGTCATTCCTCTGTTTCTCTACATAACTACTTTTTCCCTGTGATTGCTTTTAAGATTGTGTCTTCTCACTGGTTTAGAACGACTAGATAACGACGTGCCTTGGTGTATTTGTCTTCGTATTTCTTTTCTTGTGGGAGTCCATAGAACATTTTGGATTTGTGGTTATATGGTTTTCACCACATTTGGGAAAGTGTCCACCATTATTTTTTCATTTTCCTCCTCCCGTCCTTCAGCAAGTCCAATTATTCATGTACTTAGGCTGCTTGAAGTTGTCCCGAGCTTACTGTTGTCCTCTGCATTTAAGAAATTCTTTCCTCTGTGTTTCCTTTTAGATAGTTTTTACTGTAATGTCTTCAAGTTCACTAATCTTCTCTTCCAGAATAGCTATTCTGCTGTGAAGTTCATCTAGTGCATTTTCATCTCAGACATTATAGTTTTCACCTCTAGAAATGTGAGATGTGCCTTTTTGATATCTTTTATGCCTCTACTTAACTTTTTGTACATATGGAATATAGTTATAATAACTGTTTTAATGTCTTTGTCTGCTAATTTAACATCTGGGTCAGTTCTGGGTCCGTTTTAATGATTTTTATAATCATTATTGGTGGTTTTATCTTGTTTTTTGCATGCCTGGTAATTTTTTATTTTATATGAGACATTGTACGTTTCTCCTCATTGGGCGCTAGATGTTTTTATATTCCTATAAATATTCCTGCATGTTAATGGCTTCTGGGAAGCCATTAAATGATTTGAAAACAGTGGAATATCTTTGGGTCTTGTTTTTAAGTTTTGTTAGGCAGACAAGAGCAGTGTTTAGTTTAGGGTAGTGTTTACTCACTGTTGAGGCAAGACCCTGTGAGTACTCTACCTGATGCTCTGTGAATTGTGGGGTTTTCCAGTTTGGCTGGTGGCAACAGTACTATTCTCAGCTTTATGTGAGTGCTTGGTACTGTTCTGTCTGATCCTTTCTTGTGGTTCTTTCCCTGGCCTTAGGTAGTTTCCTCTGACATGTCCTGATCAACTCTCTGTTCAATACTTGATGGGACCTTCTGCAGATCTACAGAGTTCTCCCTGTACGAAGCTTTCTTTTCTTCTTGTACTCTTTCCTGAAGACTAGTAGACTTGGCTTCCTCAGATTCTCAACTCCATCCTCTCAACTCTGGAAGACCTCTGATCTCTGCCTGGGTTTCCTCTCCCTGCACTGCATCCTGGAAACTCTCTCAAGGCAGTATGCAGAGGCAATTGTAAGACTCACCTTGTTTGTTTCCCATTTCTCAGGGGTCACTCTTCTCTGGTGCTTAATATTCAGTGTCTTCGAAAGCATTGTTTTATATTTTTTGGTCCTTTTTTTGGATTTTTAATGTGGGATTATAAATCTGGTTTTCCAGTCCATCTAGGCTGAAAACAACAGTCCTTGTGACAATTTTCATTTAATTATTTGATATGAATAAAATTAAAAGAAATTTAAGTTCCTCAATCACTTCGATAACCACATTTCAAGTGTTCAAAAGCCATCTGTAGTTAATGGCTACAGCACAGAATGGTGCAGATATAAAAAGTTTCCTTCACTGTAGAAAGTTTAACTGGACAACTCTGTTATAAAGGTAAAATTGTTTCATTTTTAATAAAAATATGTGGGTCTATTGTTGTATATGGGATGAATTAAGGGTCAAAATGATATTGTTTTTCCAACATGGATATTCAGTTGTGTTGTTAATTCTTGACTTTCACATTTCCACTAAATTTTTGGAAGCAATTTATCAATTTCCAGAAAAAAAATGCTGAGTTATTGGTTGGAATTGCATTGAACCGTTATATCAATTGAGGGAGAATTGACATCTTTAAAACTTATAGCCTTTCCATCTATAAATATGGTTATTCCTTTATTTATTTAGGCCTTCTCTAATTGCTTTCAGTAATAATGTTTCATAGTTTTCTGGTCTTAGATATCTTTCATTAGATTTATTCCTAGGTATTCGATATTTAGTTGGTTTTGTAAACGGCATCATTTTAAAATTCCGTTTTCTAATCTTTTGTTTCTAACATATGGAAATGCAATCCATTTTGTATATTGGCCTTTTATCAGTGACCCTGATGAAATCAATGATTTATTTTAAAAGTTTATCTGTAGATTATTTTTGGAATTGGTATGTAACCTATTATGTATGTATGAATAATGACAATTTAATGTCTTATTTCCAAATCTTCATATTTCTTTTTCTTGCTTTATTATTCTAGCTAGGACCTCCAGGAGTCTACTGTTAAATGGTAGTGATCATAATGGACATCCTTGTCTTGTTCCTGATCTCAAGGTCAAAACTTTCAGTATTTCACCAGTAAGTATGATGCATGATAGATATTTTTTTTGGTAGTTACCCTTTATCATATTAAGAGAGTTCCCTTTTTATTTCTTGCTTGATTAAAACTTTTTTTTTTTTAATTTCTAGCATGATTTTTGAAATCGTGAGCAGGTTTTGGATATTACCAATTTTTTTTTTTTTGCATCTGTTGCTAGGATTACATGTTTTAGTCTTTATTTTTTTGTCAGTGTGATAAATTACATTGATTGATGTTCAAATTCTGAATCAACATTTTGTTCTTGGATTAAAATAAGTTGTTTCTGATGTATTTTCCTTTTTAGATACACTGGATTCTATTTGCCTGTGTTTTGCTGAGTAAGACTTCTTAAAAAAGACTTTGAGTTTATGTTTATTAGAGATATTGGCTTGTTTTTTTTTTTTTCTTATGATGTCCTTATCTGGTTTTACTATCAAGATTATGCTGGTTTTATATAATGAGCTTGGAAAGGTTGGCATAAGACTGGTGTTATTTCTTCTTACATGTTTGGAAAAATTAACTGCTAAAGCTGTCTGGGTCTGGAATTTTTTTTGTAAGTTTTAAATTATAAATTCAATTTATTAAATAGATATAGACTATTCAGTTTTTTTATTTGTCCTTGTCAGTTTTGCTAGGTTGTGTTTTTTAATTAATTTGTCCATTTTGTTTAAATTTTCTTCCTTGTACTTTCTTTGTGTTTAATTTGCTGTTATTTTTCTAGCTTCTTGAGCTGGATGCTTAGATAATTGATTTTCAGCCTTCATTATTTTCTAGTATGGGCATTTAAACTATAAGTTTCCCTCTAAACATGCTTGAGTTGTGTTTTACAAGTTTTGATAATAGTGTATTATATTATCTTTCATTTCAAAATGTTTTTATTTTGATTTCTTCTTTGGCCTATGAGTTATTTATAATTTTTTTTCCATTTTTTTCCTCTGTGTGCCTGTCTCTATATTTTCTGCTAATCTATCTTCCAGTTGAATAACCTTCTTTTCTGATGAATTAATCTGCTGTTAAATTAATCTCTTTCATCCATAATGTCAGTAATTACATTTTTTATGTTAGAAGTACGTTCGGTTCTTTTAAAATAATTCATTGGTGAAATTTCCATGTTGTCATACATTTTCTTGAACATATTAGTCACAATCATTTTAAGTTCTGTGTCTGATAATTCAAATATCTGGATCATCTATGAATGTTTCTATTGTCTATTTTTTTCCTAGATTTTCAGTGGTTTGATCCTATCTTCTGGCATATTTCATAATTTTTGATTCAATGCTGGACATTGCATTTGAAAAATTCAAAGGGTCTTGATGGTGTCATCTGTCTCTGGAGAAGATTTCTTTATTTATTTGGCCAGCAAGTAGACTGAAGGCAGATTGCTTTGATTCAGTCGGGTATTGGGGTGGTTCAAGGTGGTTTCAGGTTTTATGTGGACTCTCTGTGGGCTGCTTAATTTCTGGTTTCTCCTTTTGGTGTCTCAACTAAAAGTCTAGTATGAATTGAGACTACTCCTTCTTGGTGGGTTCACATTCTAATTTTAGTCTTTGCATTCCATTCCAACTGATAAAATATGTTTATTTATTTTTAACATTTGCAGCCCCTTAGCAGCTACTTTCTGCTTGGTTTCCCAGACTCTTACTCAGGGCTGATTAGGACTCAGCAAATACTTCAAGAGCAAAAGCTGCACAGAATTTTAGGCTTAGTTTGCTGCTGTTCTCTTTTCTCTAGGATCTTGGTTTCTTAAGTCATAACCACCTTGGTATCCCTGAATTCCAACTTTTGTCTTCCCAACACCGTGGAACTGTCAGATGCTCAAGGTCATTGCTTGGGGCTCAGCCTCTGTGCCCCATGATGTGAACCGGCAAATACTCTTACAGGAAAGAGCAGCAGACTTGCTCACTTTAATATGTTTTTCTCATTTCTCAAAGATATTGGACCTTCAAATCCTAATAACCTTGATTTCTCCCTGATGCCTTCAAATAGTTTGTTTTCCCCCAGGTTTTGTAATTCTTCTTGGCAGGCAGATTGGTTTGATGCAAGCTACTACATCATAGTTAGACTAATGATTAATTTTCTTAATAAGAGTTTTTTTGTTTTTATGGGTAGAATTCACAAGTATTTATTGCCGTGAGCACTGCCTCCAGGTAGTGGTTTACCATGGCTAGCAAAGGGCTCATGTGTCATTGTTGGTTGGGTTTGGTGGAACACACACTGGGGTGCAAGATATTTATTAAGGATCAGAAGCTGTGAAAGGAAGGAGGAAGAAGTAGGATCGGGAAGGGAGAATTAGAACTCAGGCCTATCAATGCATGACTGACCATGAGCCTGGAGTGAATATTGACTGTCAGAGTTGTCTACATTGGGCAGAAATGGCCAGGCATTTATACTCCTGCCTTGCTCAATGATCAGGTATGGGAAGCCCCAGGAAGGGCATGACCTCATTCAAGGCACTTCTCTGAAACTGACAGACTCTGAAGGAGCTGACAGTGGTGGCTGTCTCCTGCCTGCAATCCCCACAGCTGGGCAGCAAGTCCTTCCTTGAAGGGGAAGCTGGGTGGCGCCACAAGTGGTGACAGGGGAGCACGGGGCTCATTTCAAGCAGAGAATCAGGTGAGCCTTTCAAGGAAAATTCATAGAGTTTGGATCAAAACTAGAGTGATGCAGGAATAGGACAAGGGGGTTGCATTGTTATCCTATATCAATAGAATGGGCATAAAATGGTTTTATTATTATGACCTTTTCTTAAAACGGTCTTTATTATCCTGTTACCACTTTTACTGTGTGACTGCAGGGTGCAGGTGGGCCAGAATTATTTGTAATAAGGGACTGAGGAATCAATAAAAGATCAGTGATTGAGAGAGACAGAGAGAGGACAAACCAAGTAAGAGATGCAAGTTATTGGTTAATGGCACATTATTGAAAGGGGCTTCTACACGAACCCCATACAGAGCAATGCCCGTGTCTTGCCATGATGCATAGCACAGTACTTGATTGCTCTGGTCGTTCATGAGACAACTGCCTCCGTAGGAATGTGTTCGATTATGTGTGTAATCAGATACATTGCACTGCAGGGAGGATGCTAAAATCTTTAGTTCCTTTGTGAAGTCGTCACTTCCCATTATCCTTACCCTGGCCCCTGCCAGCTCAAGAATCCCAACCACGATCGGTAGAAACACTCCAACAAGAATCCTAACAACAGTCACTGAGCCTCCTGTGTGTCAGGCACAGTGCTAGGTGCACGAGACCTGAAGGCAAGTCACAACCAAATGATATAACAAAATTCACAAAGAGATCTAAGAGAGAGAAGGGAATGGGGAGGTGGATATGGGGATGTCTCTCTCTCTCCCTGCAGCTGAAGAGCTTTCTTTGTATTTGCTTGTAACTTAACTCTTTCTAGGCTTAAAAAGTTCTTGGGGGGGGGGTGCTACATTTGAGCTGTAAGATGTTGATAGGAACAAGTAACTACCTTACAAACAATATTATTAAATAACACTCAGTATAACAAAGCTATTTTTGTGTCCCTTCCAATGATCTAGGGGAAAAAGTACTTTAGAGATACATAGAATTGGTGCAAAAGCAATTCTGTACGAGGGGTTTAACTCTGTCCTAGTTCATGTAGCAGTTTCTCTAGAGAAGAGAAGATTTGGATGCTGCCTGTTTACACAGAAGCCAGAGAAGGTAGAGAAGATAGCTGAGGGGTAAGGAGCTTTCTGGTTAGTGACCATATAATTTTTCCATCAAGCATGTAGTGAATGTAAGGCACAATGAGACATTAAAACAATGATCGAGATGAAGTCTGCCCAGGGTGTGTCTGGGTACGTCCCATGGCTGGGCAGCAAGTCCTTCCTTGAGGGTGGAGCTGGGTGGCACATCTCTTATCTTTACCAGAGGTGGTGATAGAAGGCCTGTTAGGTGGGGAAGGAAACCATACAGACAAATGACAGCAATACCCGGCAGATGGTGGCAAGTCATTATAGAACTCCATTATCCCATGACACTGTGTGCTATGCACAAACCAAGTCTGAGCAAGAGGAGGAGACGGGGAGAGCGTCACGGAGGAAGTGAGATTTGAGTTGTCGCTGTCTGGATGGGTAGGACGGCTCCCTGTAGAGTTTGTCATAGAGAGCGTGTGTTCGCGGATGGTAGCGATGATGGTGACTATACACCTGGACCTTACTCCATGTCAGTCCCTGTGCTGGGGGGTTCCCACACATGACCCTAGTCGAACCTCATGACCATCACAGGAGGTGTGGAAAATTAGCACGCCTGTTTACAGAGCGGGAAATAGAGGCTGTGAGAGGGTAGACTCTTGGAGCACCTGGAGCACCATGGCCGCACATGAGAATCACTGAGGAACTGAAACCTGCCCCGGGCTGGGCTGCACCCCTTCCCGGTGGAGCTAATCTCCAAAGACAGGGCTCAACTGTCTGTCTCTCACGCGAGCTCTCCAGGTGGAACAGAGAGGTTGAGAAGTAGTCATCTGGAGGAAGTTCAGCACTACCCTCAGCACACGCCCCTTAAACAATTATGAAATATTCTGACATACCGGCAGTTAGAAAGGAAAACCTAAGAAATCCCCTTATACCGAACACCCAGCTGAAGAGGATAAACACTGCTGATCTAATCGGAGTCGCCCTGTCGCATCCCTCTCTCCCCCGCCCCCAGGGAGCCACTACTCTGAATTTTGAGTTTTTCATTCCCGTGCGTCTCCTTACAGTCCCTTTTAAAGGCTGTCTTCCACCACCTCTGTGGGACGGGACACCTGGCCAGAAGCAACAGTAGCTCTTTAAGGTGTGGTTCTGAATGTGTGTGGGGGGAGATGGGCGTGTTCCTTGGGGGAGGACAGATTAGTCTCTTGGAGAAAGAAATATGTCAGATTTGGAAAAGAAACCCAGGCAATTCTGACACCATCCGCCCACATCCCCAGGTGTGCCTTCTCAGTTACGTTATCTGTGCATCTGTTTATTATCTGTGCCCTCTGCCCCCATAATACCATGTAACCCTCTTGAGGGTGGGGCATTCGTCCTAGTCATAGTCTACCCCAGTGCCTGGAACCGTGCTTGCAGTTAGTGGGTGCTTAATAGACATTTTTTGAATGAATGAAAGAATCACTGAACCAAAAGCTTCTCAAGAGCTGGAAGCTCTTTAAACAATATAGGATAGGATAGTATATTGGAGGGTCAAGTACATTGGATGGAGTTTCCAACCCTGCCACTTCTGATCGGTTATATATCTTGGGCAGAGTTATTCAACCACTCTAGACCTCAATTTCCTCATCTGTAAAATGGAAGCAGCTACTCAGGTGCATTGTGGTGAGGATTAAATGACACAATGCATGTATGTATTAAATGTCTGAAATGACACAGTGTATGTGACGTTTGCTTTGCACGGTGCTTGGCGGGGAACAAGTGTTTATATCAGCATTAGCTGTGGCGGTGGACTTCTATGGGGTTGTTTCTGCCTTGCACCCCTCTTTTCCTGGGAACTGCCCCCTCCCCCTCCAAATGGCTCCCCTGGGGACTCCTGTTACCTACATGGCCTTTTCCCTGTGGCCATACCTAGCTGTTTCCTCCTGGGCCCTTGATACATCCTGGGCCAATCAGAATGCTGCCCCTCTGGTCACAGTTCAGGAGTGAGCACCCAATGTAGATTGGACCACTGGATCCCTTTCTCAGGGCTTTTTTTTTAAAGACTTGAAGCAGGTGCATTAGAGAGTTTCTCTCCCTCTTTCTGGTAGCTGACACTCTCAGATGTAGAGTTGGGGCACTGTTGGGAGCCACGTTTCCATTAATGAGCAAGACTCAAGCCAACATTCTGACGGAGGCAGAGGCAGGAGATGGAAAACGTTTTAGCAGTCACAACACCAGACATACCTAAGACCCAGATACTTCCCTGCCCTTCCTAGGCTGTAGCGATGGCAGGGCCAGCCCACATGGTGCCATTTTGTGAACTTGAAGAAGTCTCCCTTCCTCAAGAAGATTTACTTTCATCTGAAAGTTGCCATAGCATATGAATATTGTTGGTATAAGACACTTTACTGTTATCTTCTAGAAAATTGTAGTATAACAATTGACGTTCACATACTGCCTTCTAGGGTTGTGCAGTGCACAACCTGCACAGCTGATCGCAGTGGTCCTATACTTTGGATCAACCCCTCCTTGGCCTGAATTGGATTTCCATCAGTTTCAGTCAAGGGCCCTAATTAATACAGTTGTTGTCACTGAGTGACATAGTGCCTGGGTTATAGCAGGCACTGATAAATTTGTGGAATAAATATATGGTTGAATAGGTGAATGAATGAACCTTGCCAACATACTTCTAAGATGATAACTTCTAGGGTTCTCTTCAGATTCTGGGCTTCTGGGTGCTGTGAAGACTCTTGGGTATTAAGGTACATGATGGTCCTTCGAGAGCAGTGACTATATCTGGCTCTCCCGACCTTTGTATCCCTCTCACAGGCCTCTGTCCAGCCCCACCCGGCCACACACAGCACTTGTTAGGATTTTTTTTGAATGGTGAGCTTTGTAAATTGTTCAAGCAGCTTTGCTGTTGTTTCATGAATGAGCCCTGTTAATGCTGGTATTTGAACTCTCTCTGGAGTGGTAATAACCCCTTCCCCTCAGACCTTATTTCAGCCAGGCCTGGAATAGCTCACTGGGGCTGTGTCAGCGTGACTGAGCCACTACGAAAGCCCACCCACTTTGCCTGTGCAGAAATGTTCTGGGCTTTCCTTTTCTTTGGGTGCCTGGCTGGGAGCAGTTGTCAGGCTGAGGTGAGCGGTGAGGAGTTTTATTGCTTTGTCTTTTCCTCCTGTATTAGTTTTCTAGAGCTCCATAACAAAGTACCACAAACTAGGTGGCTTGGACAACAGAAATTTACTGTCTCACAGTTCTAGAGGCCAGAAATCCAAGATCAAGGTGCCGGCAGGATTGGTTCCTTCTCAGGGCTGTGAGGGAGAATCTGTTCCACGTCATTCCCTTGGCTTCTGGTGGCTTGCTGGCCATCTTGGGCATTCCTTGGCTGGTGGCAGCATAACTCCAGTCTTCACATGGCATTCTACCTGTGTCTCCATGCTGTCTTCCTTCTATGTGTGTCTGTGTCCAGATTTCCCCCTTTTATAAGGACACCGGTCACATTGGGTTGGAGCCCACCCTAACGACCTCATTTTATCTCGATTACCTCTCTGAAGACCCTGTCTCCAAATAAGGTCACGTTCACAGGTACCAGGGGTTAGGACTTCAACTTTTGGGGGACACAGTTCAACCCATAACATCTCCCTTGGGATGTTTCTTTGATTCTTGGTACAGTGGGCCCGGTTAAGCTGGTTTCTATATATCACCATTTCCTGAACTAAATTGAGGCTTCCTCCATGTGCGCTGTATTCTAGAATTGCATATGCCTCAGGTGCAAAAGCTTTAGCAACTGTGTCTCTTTTGTCTGGGTATGTGTGTCCATAATATAGGTGAGGTTTTTTTCTGATGAGGTTGGTGGACCATGGGGCTCATCCATGTTCCTATTTTTCAATCAAATCCTCAACGCGATCTTTAGGGCCTGGCAGAGGCTCTGACATAAATGACCAAGCTCTTCTCAAGAAAGCAGAGTTTGTAAAGTGCAGCTGGGAGAAGAAGCTTCTGAGGGTGAGGGCCACAGGCTCAGAGTGGGGTAAAATACAGTGTGCACCTGTAAACTCAAAGGAGCTGTGTTTTTGCCAAGTGGGAGCTCACATGGAGCAGGAAATGCTCACGTGGAGCTCGTCAGTGTGACACTGTTTGTTGTGGGTATGTCTTACTCACCTTTAATGTGTTGCTAGTTGTTTTGTATGATGGAAGAGGAGGTTCCTGACTCAGCCTTAAATATGTGCTTTTGGTCATTTTAATAACAAAAAATGTCATAATGAAAATATTGTCTTCCATTTCTGGAGTCTTTAAAGACTTATTTGAATCTCCAGATAGCTCTCTGAGTTGGCACATTACCCTCTCCTTGAAAGGCAGAATGGCCTGGTGGCCAAGGGCATGGGCTCTGGTGCCCCAATACCTTGGTTCAACTTCATGCTACCATTTACCAGCTGTAAAGACTTTTGGCTTTAACCTCTCTGGGTCCCATTTCCTCTTCTATAAAATGGAACTAATAATATGACTTAACTCATTGGGTCACTGTGAGTCGGAAATGAGTTAACGTTTGTAAAGCACTTAGTCATTTGTGGCAGCACATGTTACGTGCTACACATTAGCTCTTATTTTATTTACAGATAAGCAAACTGAGGCTCTGAGAAGTTAAGAGAATTCTCCAGGCCACACATGTCTAGTAAGCAGCAGGGCCCACCAGATCCTAATGCCTGGTGGAATGACTCGAAGCCCAGTGGCTTTTCACCTCTACCACGTTTGCACAAATCTAAGCACATTCTGCAGCTCAGCTTATCTTGGCAAAAATGTTCTTGCTGTTTTCTCCCTCGCCCACTCCCACTCCGGTGTGGGCCAGACACCTGCCCTCGTGTTCCCAGAGCCCCACGGGGCTACTCTGACCTACAACTGCCTGCTTGTCTCTGTCCCTCCAGACTGCAGGTCCTTGAGGACCTGGGAAGTGCTTGCTCAATGAATGAGCCAAGCTGTGCTCTGCACTATGAGATGAACAAACACTCCTCCAAGTGTGAAGACAGTAGGTTTTGGTTAAGAGAACTGCTGCATTTCACAGGGAGCAAGGATTTGATGCTTTATGAGCAGCATGGGAAAAAATTACAATTAAGTCCAAAAAAAACCACTGACTACATTTCAGGACAATAAGCTGGGTTAGAAGTGGCCTTGAAGGTGTCTTTAACCTCCCTGTGAAAATGACATCCTGGAAGCAGGAACCACGTCTTCCTGGAAATATTCCTTGCAACCACTCCTAATAAAACAGCAAAATATGGCATTTCCTAGTCTTTGGGGTGGGGGCAGCTAACGGCCTCGAGGTGGCTCAGTGATTTGAAATTTTCCCCGATGTGAAAATCCCTGGCATTAATGAGGATGATATTCACAACCTTGGCTTCATGTTCCCCAAGTGCCCAGAATAGTGCCTGGTACATAGTAGATGCTCAACAGTTATTTGTTGAATGAATGAATGAATGAATGAAGTACCAGTTCAAAGTGACTCAGCCATGTGTGTTGACCCTAGATCCAGGTATAGGATCTCCCCATTTTACAAATGAGGAAACTGAGGCCTAGAGAAGAAAAGCTCACTCAGCTTAGTTGAAAGCCGTGTGAAGGCAGGAACTCCTTTTTCTCTGTCTATAAACCATCACTGTCCCCCCCCGCCCCCCGACCAAGGACGACTGTGCTGTGGTTGGTTGGGTGGTGTTAGTCAGTGACTGAGTACGGGAACTCTCTCTATGGGAGGCTGGTCCCGGGAAAGGAATGGGCCTGGTGCCTGCCCTTGCAGTTAGCAGAACGAGCACAGGCATGAAAAACGTACACCATGGACAAGCTCACAGAGGCTGTAAGAACCAGACTCCTCATCGATACTTCTGCACCTGATCATTCCAAACTCCACCCAATCTGGCATATTTTTCTCTATGGATGTGACATTCTTGCTTTATTTATCATTTCAGTGGCCGAGGAGAAACTGATGAAATGCAGGGTCTCTCCACAGGAGGGAGCGGCCGTGGACTAGAATTCAGGCAGACGCGGCAGGGTCAAGCTGGCTGCCGTCTCCAGGGACAGCGTCTCCAGAGAGAGGAACAGCCAGCCTGTGCTTTACCGGAAAAACAAAACACAACAAAACAGGAATCTGAAGGTGTCGAGGAGGCCACGCCCTAGTTACTGTGGCCCACGCTTTCTCCTGGAAAGGGGTACTGACAAGCGGCAGAAGGCAGAATTCTGCAGGCTGACGGCTGAGGGGCTGATTCTGGCTCCCAGTGCCTGGTAGCCCTTTGCGTTCACGGTGCACAAAGCCCTCCCAAGCTTTCCTAATGGGAGGTGTTATCTCCATTTTCCAGACTGAGAAGCGGTGCAGAGAGGAAGCTGGGCTTTTCCGCCCCCACGCCCCCTCCCACCCTTTGCGGGCAGAGGGGAGTCAGTGGTGGTGCCACAAACGCGGTCCAGGTCTTCTGCTTCCAAACCCAAGCTTTATCTCCCTGGCCGTGCTGCCTCTTGCAGCCTTCTGGAGAGGATCGTGCTGTGGAAATGAGCCTCTGTCCAAACTTGGAGCCTGGGCTTCAAGGGCCTGCACAACTTTCCACCCCGGCTTCCAGCCACCACCATTCCTCATGTCTTCCCCTCACGGGTCTCTACGGCTGCCAAGGGGACCTGCGAGCGATTGACTTGCTTCTGTGCATCCAGGAGGGCCTTTGCCCACACCCCAAATTCCCTTTTCTCCCTACTTTATTTTCCTCCTCAAGTTGTTTAAATGAAAGTATAGGGATCCTGGACAACACATGGGGTGATTTTCTTTTACACTTATGTGTTTGTTCTATAATATTTGTCATCTGTATAGCCTCTTCATTCATTCATTGGCTCCTTGATGCATCCTTTGACTTACATTTATTGAGCTCCTACTGTGTGCGAGCACTGTGCTAGGTCTGAAGGACTCCTGCCGTTAATAGACAATTGGGGAAATAGACGTTTGTAAAGATGGACCGAGTATTTCTCCAGAACACACAAATCCAGAGGACAGTCAAGGAACAAAATGTTGATGTGTATGATGGGCTCAGGCCCACCGATGAGCTGCAGGCCCTCTTGTCCCCACCAGCATCCTTCCTCTGGTTCAAGATGGAGGTGGCGGGACTTGTCATCCATCATCTTCTGCATTCAGTGTGGCCTCCTGGCTTCCTGGGCGCGGTGGTGTCCATACCGTCCTTCCAGATCAGGTGCTGGCGCTAACACTGCTGCCCCAGGAGTGTAAAGACTGTGCCTTTCTGGGGTGCTTCTTACTGTGACCTGCAAGGATTCCTCTTCTCTGACCAGCTTTGGCTCTGGGCACTGAGACTGAGCTTCCGGAATGTCACCGTGTCCTCTCACCCAGGGCAGACACCCTCCTGTGCAGTCAGACTGCCCAGCCAGGGCACGACCAGCACTGCAGCCCACTGCTGCTGGGGCAGCTTCAGTGGGCGGTCCTCAGTGTTTCACACCTCGCCGGTGCCCTCACGCCCGCTGCCTTCTCTCTGGGAACACAGGAACATAGCATGAAAACATGGGATTGGAACCAGACAGGTCAGTTCCGGGCCCAGCTCCGCCACACACCGGCTGTGAGATATTTGGTAAATTCACTAATCTCAGCTGTCAAATGGAACAAACAATGCCTCCGTGTATCATCAGGGTTCTGCAGAGAAATAGGAACAACAGGAGACTTATATTTATTTTAAGGAATTGGCTGACACAATTTATTTTAAGGAATATAACATAATTTAAATAGCCTGCCAATTTATTTTAAGGAATTAGTTGACACAATTGTGGGAGCTGGCAACTCTGAAATCTGTAGGGCAGGTTGGCAGGCTGAAAACTCAGGCAGGAGTTGATGCTGCAGTCTTGAGGCAGAATTTCCTCTTTGGGAAACCTCAGTTTTTACTCTTAAGGCCTTCAACTGATTAGATGAGGCCCACCCACATTATTGAGGGTAATCTTCACTTAAAGTCAAGTGATTGTAGATGTTAACCACATCTGCAAAATACCTTCACAGCAACATCTAGATTAGTGTTTGATTAGCTGAGTACCATAGCCTAGCCAAATTAACCCATAAAACTGACCAGCACATTCTCTCATCGAGTTATAAGGATTAAGTAAAATAATATATGCAAAGTGCTAAGCATAGAACCTGGTACATGGTAAACATTTACTCATTATTGGTATTATTACTACCACTATTATATTTATTTTCCGCTTATTTTTAGTCTGCTGCTGATTCAACAAAGCCTTGTGCTTTGTTCCGAGGTATTTGCTACTCTGATACATCACAAATAAGGCAGTGTTTGCTATGAGAGCAGAAGTGTGCTGTGGGAACTCAGAGACGGAGTGGATCCAACAGTACGCTCCTGGAGGGCAAGCACACGTCTGGTTTACACAATGCTGCACATATATGAAGAAATGAATGCACCAATGAAAACAAAGTCCTTATTAGCATGGCTGTCCAATGCACGTATCTTACAGCCTCACATGTAATTTGAACTTTCCTAGTAGCCATATTAAAAAAAGAAAGAGAAGGGGGCCAGCCCGGTGGCGTAGTGGTTAAGTTCACGCGCTCTGCTTCGGTGGCCTCGGGTTTGCAGGTTCAGATCCCGGATGTGGACCTATGTGCTGCTCATCAAGCCATGCTGTGGCAGGTGTCCCACATATAAAGTAGAGGAAGATGGGCACGGATGTTAGCCCAGGGCCAGTCTTCCTCAGCAAAGAGAGGAGGATTGGCAACCGACGTTAGCTCAGGGCTAATCTCCCCAAAAACAAAACAAAACAAAACAGATACTAATACAGTCACACACTGCCTAATGATGTATCGATCAATGACAGACCGTGTGTACCATGGTGGCCCCATAAGATTAGAACCATGTAGCCTAGGTGTGTAGTGGGCCATGCCATCTGGGTTTGTGTAAGTACACTCTGTGATGTTCACACAATGAGGAAGTCGCCTAATGACGCATTTCTCAGAACACATCCCTGTCGTTAAGCGACACATGACTGTATCCAAAAGTATTACTATTTCAAAATGTAATCAATACAAAATTATTAATTAGATATTTCACATTCTTTCTTTTCATACTAAGTTGTCGACATCCAGCCTGTGTTATATTTACTTATATTTACGGCACCCCTCCGTTTGGACTGGCCACATTTCAGGTGCTCAGTAGCCACATGTGGCTAGTGGCTACTGTATTGGACGCGCAGACTTAGAGGAATGTTTCTGCATGCTTAGTTCCTGAATAGTTGCATCCTAACCACTGGAGCTGGGTGTGGAGTGGGTGGCATGTTGATAATGGACCCTACTCGAGAGCAAACTCAGTACAATTCGCTGACTCATGCCTGCCTCTTCACAGACTGTTTATGACCAGTCCTCAGCAAGATAAGAACAGAAACGGAGAGCGAGCATTTAGAAAGTTTTATAACAATTTGACAGTACTTTTGTATCCATTGAATCTAATAATAAAAAAATTGAGGATTACATTATATGTTTTTTTAAATTTAATTCTTCTATAAATTCATTTGTATTGTACTTTAAAAACTATTTGTCTGTGATGGCGTGGAAATAAATAAAAACTGATCCTTCACCAGAGATAGTTGAGAAGCAGTGTTTTAGGTCACTAAAGCAGAGTCTCTGGGGTGGATACTGGGGATTTGCATTTTTAACAAACGCCCTGATGATTCCTAGGCACATGGAAGTCTGAATCTTCTGAAATTAGGCCAAAACCCCCAAGAAATGTAGGCGTCATTTAATTTTAATTTTATTTTTTCCCCCAGATTGCTGTGTGTCCAGAGACAGAGCCTCCGGCCTGGGTGGGTCTTCATAACAAGGGCCGCTGTGCTCACTTCAAAGGCACTGTCCCGGCACCAGTGGGGAGCCCTGTGCTTCCTTGACATCCACACAGGCCCGAACGCGAGTCCCACACAGTCCTGCTTCTTCTCGAGACCCTTTGTGCCTCCTCTAGGATACTGGGATTTTCAAGGTTTTCTCTGATCCTTCATGCAGAGAATACAACTTTTCAATCTCCATCTCTTGGAGCAGACAGGCAATCTGTTAAAAAAAAAGAAAGGAAAAAAAAAAATCTCTAGACCCAAAGGAACTCTATTTTTTCTTGTCCTTGCTCAAAGCTTTTGTACAACATCTTGAGCTTTCAAAGGCAGCGCGGGTATTGATTTTTTGTCCCTGACCCCCAGGGTTCATTGCTGCTGTGTTTTGGGCTAAGGCTCCCTATAGAAATCCCAGTGGCCTCAACTCGGGAAGTCTTGGTGATTGGACGATATTGGAAGCGGTTTCCTTATATAAACCATCACAGATGTCCTTTGTAATTTGTCATCTTCTCTTTCTGTGACGCTCTCCTCGCAGGATCTTTCCTATGGGGCTTGAAACTTTTAAATCAGCCTCTGGGCCAGAATTTCTGCAAGGAAATGAAGGCCTTTACCTCTGGCTCTTCCATAGCTTCCAGTGAAGCTGTTTTAGGTTCTGGCCCCCATCCTGCCAGCCCAATCTCTCTCACTTAGAGAGAGATTTCATCTCTTCCCACAAAATCTCAATATCCTACTGTATCAGTTCACTAGGTCTGCCATCACCAAATACCACAGACCGAGTGGCTTAAACAGCAGAATTTTTTTCTCGCAGTTCTGGAGGCCAGAAGTCCAAGATCAAGGTGTCAGCAGGGTTGGTTTCTCCTGAGGCCCCTCTCCTTGGCTTGCAGACGGCCATCTTCTGGCTGTGTCCCTTCACGGCCACTTCTCTGTGCATGTACATCCCTGGTGCCTCTTCCTCTTCTTATAAGGACACCAGTCTTATTAGCTTACGGCCCCACCCTTAGGACCTCATTTAACCTGAATTCCCTCTTTAAAGGTCCTCTCTCCAAACATAGTCACATTGAGGGTTAAGGCTTCAACATACGAATTTTGGGTGGTCACAATTTAGTCCATAACAACTACTAAGTTGGCTTGTGCTTGTTGTCCAGCCCCCTCTTGGATTCTGGGGTTCTCACACCTGACAGCTGTGTTCCCACCTCTATGACCAATGTTTGCTTCCCACCCCATCGCCCCCTGGAGGCCATCCCTACACTGGGTAGAGGCCTGCTTGGACTCCTTTGAGTGTTGACCAGGGTCTTCAGCCCACAAAGCCATGTTAGATTCTGCTTGTGCTGCCATTGCTGGCTCTCAGAAGAGTGTTTTGTGGGCAGCTGTGAATTCTATCAGAGATTGCTCTCCACTCCCAACTCTTCTGATTCCAGGCTTTAGGTAAAACCTGATTTTTGTGCACATGACACCATTTCCCCAGCTCTCCTCTCCCTTGGAGACCTGTCTCCCCTTCACTGCCCCAAATTCAGTGGGAGAACAAACTAGTCACCTTAATCCTTGCAGCCGTTAACACTCCTATTCTTTCCATTAGAAGACTGGGCATCTACTTATCTCTTATTTTCCAATCTATTTTATGGCAGGAACCCAGGACCATTTCTACTTTCTTTGTAGTAATCAAACGAAAGACAAGAGAGGGCAGATTAGTCAGATGTAAGTCTTTAGTGACAGGCTTATTTAGTGACCTTGATAAGTGAAGAAACACTAAGCTTTGGTTTGGCACCGTTCATCAATCCATTGATCCACTGATCCGTTGATCAAACATTCACTGAGCACCATCACTGCCCCAGGCAATATGCTGGGGATGATGGGTGACAGAGATGACACACACCGTTCTTGTTCGTCAAGAACTTTTGGTCTGGCACGAAGAGTCCAGGAAGCAGGCAATTGGAAGACAGCGTGCAGGGGCGGTGATGGGTGCAAACCCAGCATGTTACCTGAACCAGAATGGGACCCTCAGCCACACTGGGAAATCAGGAAAGGCTTCCTAAAGGAGGTGAAGGCTGAGCTGAATCTGGAAAGAAGAGTGGGAGTTAGCCTGGTGCAGAGGTCGAGGTAGGAAGAGGAGACAGAGAGGAAGGACATTATGAGCAGAAGTCAAAGCGTAGGAAGGGTTGGAGGTGTAAGGGATGTGGGGCAACTGAGGAAATATATAAATATTGTATGTAGTTTCTGGGAGGCCAGTAATTAAAGCCCAAGGATGACTCTCCTGATAGCCTGGAGGTCGAGGGATACACCTACCTCAAGTGGGGAGTGTGCATGCTTGTGTGTGTGTGTTGGTGTGTAAAGGGAAGCTCCTAAAATTAAAATGGCGCTCCACTAGCTCTCTTCCTGCCTTTCTGATCGTATGTTCCCTAACTCCTTCCTGGGCTTCTCCTGACCTCCTTTCTCCCCTCTGTTGTCAGCCACCACATCTCAGCCCGTGGATCCCTGTTCTCTATAGAAATAGGTGTTTTGGAGAGCGACCCTGTGTCAGCTTCACATTCTGCTTCTCGGTATCTAGGAAAGACCACGTTCCATATCCCCGTGTCCCCCAGTGCTCTGGGCTAGCATTGCCAACCATCTCCTGAACATCTCCACTGTCACCTAGTCTCAGGTGACTGTGTATCCTGAGTTGCCTTGGTGGGCCCAGTTATGTGTTTTGTAGTAGGGTAATTATTAACAGTGCCCCCTTTTCACTCTCAAAAGTGTCCCAGTTTAGACAATGAATTATATGATCACCTTATGTATGTTTCACTAAGTCTAAAACCAAACTCTTTTTTCTCTATCCCTTCCCACTCCAAAGCACCTTCTGATTTCCTTGTTTCTGACAATCGGTGCTGTGATGATCTACTGACTGCACCTTCCTCCTTGTAATTTACCTTCAACCTGTGTCCTGGCATTCTTTGTTAATCTCTTCCACATTTGACCCGCCCTTTCCATTTGCATTGCCACAATCATGGTCCAGATTCTTACAACCTCGGGCCCTCTCCCCACTCCCCAAATCTGTTCTGAGCAGTCTATTTCAAATGCAGGTTTTACTGACTAACAGGTTCAACTCATCTAGTGCTCTCCCAGTGTCTACAAGATAACATCTCTACTTTAGCTGAACACTTAAATTTTCTATATTTGGCCCAACTACTTTTTTAACATTTTTTATCAGCTAGATCATTCTATCCACTGACCCTTGAAAATGATGTGCATATTCTGACTTGCATATCTTAGCTCATGCGATGTTCCTCTTTGTTCAAGGCTCTCTTCCTACTTCTCTTCCAAGTCTTGTTCAAACTTGGAGGCCTAGATTGATTCCATCTCCTCTAGGAAGCCAACTCTAAACCTCAAGCCCTGAGGGGTCAGTCAGTCTGTCTGTCTTGCCCTCCCTTTCTGGGCTGTGGATCCCTTGCTGTACAGTGCTCAGCAGAGTGTTGACGTCCATGTTCATGCTGCTTGAGCAAATGGAATATTGATTGACTTGGGGTCTTGGAAAAGACATTTCTTTTGTCAAACTCTTATTTTGCAAAGACAAGGTGCTTGAGGCCAGCACTATCACCTCAGAATTCATGGTGTAAAAGTAGGATTTCCAAGCCTCGCCTGGTTTCAAATCCTGCTCTGCCACCTACCAGCTGTGTGACTTTGAGCAAACTACTTCACTTCTCTGTGACTCAGCTACCTCTTCTATAAAACACAGCTAAAAACAGTACCCATTTTATGGGGTAGTTGTCAGGATTAAATTAGATAAAAGAAGTTAGGGGCTTAGTATAGCACCTGGAATATAGAAAGAACTCAATGCATGTTTACTATTATTGCGGTCAATTTTTTTTCCCAACAACAAACCAGTCCTTGGTAAGAGTTCCCTGGTTTACCATTGGTTCTCAAAGCTAGTAGGTTAAAAGACAGTAGCAATAACTGAGTGTGTAGACATTTAGGGATAACCTTAATAAACTCCTTTCCTGATTTACCCCCAAATTAGCACCATGAGGTGGAATTAAAACCCCATGCCTGCACATCATCTGCTCTACCTAATTAAGGTGGGTCTTCAAAATAATCCAAGTGGGATGCCCTTACTCTTGTCTCAGCAACCCCACCTTTTCTTGGGCTGATCCTCTATTGTGGATTGTTCTTCCCTCTCTCCACTTACCTAAATTTGACCCGTCCTGAGAGACCAATCAAGGTCCATCTTAGAGTATGTGTCATGGAGGTCAGCCCTTAACAATTGTCTCCTGCAGTAAGAAATTAAGTTTTATCCTCATTTTATGGAACTCAGAGAACTTATCTCTGTGCTGAGCACATACCAAATGCTTCTGAAACATTTATTGGTTAACTGGTTGTTGAGCACAATCGTTAGGTAATCCAGGGTGAGTTTATTGGAGAAAATACTCATCTACTCTATGTTCAAAAGAGCCCTCACCCCCGGCTCAAATCTAACCACCAGTTCGGATTCTTCTGTTGAGGTGATAGCCTACCGAATTCAGGACAAAGAGGGGAGGAGAGGACCACGGGCGTATTTTCAGATTTCTCACTAATTCAGGATCACGACTAAATATAGTGTTATTTAGCATTATGAAATAGGCCCATTTTAGAGTCATTTTAAGTAAACCTGTATTTTGAAGCTTCACTATTTTATGTGGGTCACCTGGATTCTCAGTGAACATGAGAAAATGAAGCAAATGTGTTTTAAGCAGATTCCTGTTCGATTTTACTTTCTTAGTGTCCTCAAGCTCAACCCACACCTGAAGGACATGGTTTAGTCTACAAGTCTGTTTGACAGGAAGACTGCACAAACAGGGACCCTCTTTCCCCCCGTCTGCTCAGCCACTGCTGACTTCAACTGCCCTGTTTTCTCCTGGCCTCCCATAAAACTGGCATGGGAGAGTTGCACATGGCCCCTGAGTCTACACTGACTTTTCCTCTTTAAGGCCTGTTTTTCTAGTAGGTTGGGTACTCTTGGGTGAGTCCCACAACCTCCATGTTCCCACTGGCAACACAGAGGCTGGTTGATCTCTAATGTACTTTCCATCCCCATCAGCTTGTGATGTTTAAAAATGCAAGATGAGGGGGCCGCCCGGTGGCGCAGCGGTTGAGTCCGCGCTTGGCAGCCCGGGGTTCGCGGGTTCGGATCCCGGGAGCCCGCCGACTCACTGCTTGTCAGCCATGCTGTGGCGGCATCCCATATAAAGTGGAGGAAGATGGGCACAGATGTTAGCCCAGGGCCAGTCTTCCTCAGCAAAAAGAGGAGGCTTAGCAACGGATGTTAGCTCAGGGCTGGTCTTCCTCACCAAAAAAAAAAAAAAAAAAATGCAAGATGAGCTTTCCGGCAGTTTCTCTCTAAGGTGAGCCAGGTAAACCTGAGTTGGGGCAAGAACCCAGGCCCAGAATCGCCCAAAGTGAGAACAGGTGAAAGGCCCGGGAGCCCGGAACAGAACGCTGTCCTTCACTCGCACCGGCCCCTGGAATCCCCTCTGGAGCTCTCAGCCTCTCCAGCCAGGGCGGCACCAGCTGCTCCTCAAGGAGAAGGGGAGGCTTTGAGATGAACGAGGCTCTTTAAAAACACCAAGGCTGACGGTGTGATAACCACTCAAAAGCCAACAGAACAGCTGCAAAATATGATAAAAATCACTTGAAAAGTTCATTGATTTGGAGCAAAACTGCAAGTACTTCACTTTATAATAATTGTTCCCTCACGCTCTCGAATCTTGTACTTGAGCTACAAGGGCATTTGGGTCAGGGTGGCATTCAGCAAACAGGCCTGGGAAGACAATGGCGCAAGGCTGAAGAGACACTTTAATCATGAGCTGATTTACAAACCAAAGCAAAACAGAGTCAGGTTTTGTCTAAGATTATTAGAAGATGTTAATTCTGTGCTTAAATTATTTCCCTCGCTCCTTTCCCCCGAGCTCATAACTAGAGAAAAAAGGAACATCAACCCAATCTCGCCCCCCAATTCTTATCTTCCTAATTAAATTTTGTGACTTGGCGTACACGGGTGGGTGGGTTACTTTTTTCCCTTTCTTCTTTTCTTGCCGAGGACAATGTACTTGTTATTCAAATTCTTATTGCTTCTTGGTGGGAGCTTCTTGCACCCAGATGGAATGGCTGTTAGCCCTTTCTCTCCACTTTTTCTCTGGGTTGAGCGAAACCATGAAAAAACTTGGTACAGGATGAGTTCCTCCTGGGCCCTCCACCCAGCAGATCCCCACCTGCTGCTCAGTGGCCAGCACCGTCCTCCTGCTCTCCTCCCCTCCAGGACAAGGACCTCAGCAACAGGCTCTGCCCCACCCTGCCCTGTCCTGTCTTGCTGTCCCCACTCTCCTCCCAGGCTGGCTGGATCCCATGGCCAGGATTTAAAAGGACAAGAGCAAACAAACCCTAAACGGGACTAACTCTCAATTATCCGCACGAGTGGCAGGCTAATCCAATATTCATTTCTACTTGGCTTTGGAAACACCTGCGTATTCTGTACGGACTGATGTACCTGGCTGTTTCCGCTTTGCTTGGGTGAATAGCGTTAGCATTTTCAATAGGTCCATGGATTGCTGGTGAGGATAGCACTCCAGTAATATTCTGGGGTGGAAGGGAAATCAATCTGGGTGGGAGAATCTGACGAAGGTAACCCACATATAGTGTCACTGAGCTGGCTGTCCTTCCATCATTCTGTCTTGTGGTCGTTTCTTCTAACTTATTATTTTCATCCACTGAAAGCATCTGGATGTACTACAGTACCTGACTCATTTCTACTCTCTGATGGAAATGAGAGGCAATTTACGAATTGACTCATTTTTTCAACAAACAGTTATTAAATATCTTCTACATGCCAGGCACTATGTTAGGGGCTGGGGATACAACTCTGACGTCATCGTGGTGCTGATGGAGCTGACACATGCATGAGCAAGCTGGTCATGTCCACAGACAATTCTAAGTGAGTGTGATAAGGGTTGTGATGGGAGAGGAGCAGGCTGTGACAGATCAACTGGTAGGGACACCTAATGGAGACTTCTTGGGGGAACAGGAGAGACTTTTAAGAAGAGGAGAAATCTCACCTGAGACCTGAAAAACAAGTATGAGTTGTTCAGGAAATTGGGGGTGTTAAAAAACCAAATTCAACTGAGCACATTTTAAAGATCTTATTGGCTTTATTCAACAATTCATGAATTAGGCAGCATCCCATCTAGCAAATAGAAAGGCGCTCCAAAGAGCTGCACAAAATGAAGGACTTCTATAGGCAGAAGGAGGGGGGACAAGGAAGTTACTAGCAAAGAGTGGATTGTTTCCGGCAAGGTCACCTTCCTTTTTTGGACGGCAGGGGACTATCAGAAGGATTACCTCACTAGTGCTGACCAGGTAGTTCCAGACTGGCTGGTTAAGATTATATTCTGGAGAGGCTGAAACTGGAATGAGGTTAGGCATTAAGTCTCGATTTGGTGACATAGGCTTAGCACAAGTAACTCCATTTTGGGCCCATTGTCTCTTTCTTAACAGGGGTGGGAGTGGGAGTGGGGATGCTCTGGGCAGAGGGAGCTCCTTGTGCTAAGGGCCAGCAAAGGTGAGCACCAGAATGGTGAACTGGAGGACCGAAAAGGAGTTCAGAGGGGATGGAGCAGAGTTAGAGGCTGGAGGTTAGAGAGCAAAGGCCGGAGATGCAGGGGGAGGGGGTGGGCGTGGGCGGGTCAGGGAGGCTCTTGTAGAAATGGTGAAGACTTCGGATTTTATTCCTACCTCTCTGGCTGCAAACCCTGAGGGAGATTGTCATCAGTGCCCTGGGCTGACGAGGAATCCGACGCCACTTCAAGGGACTATTTGAAAAAAATATATATTTGTTTAATTATTTTTAGAAAAAGAGAAACTAATTTTCTATTAATAAAAGTTGCCTATCTCTTTCCTTGTGTTCAAAACAAGGAGTTAATTCTTTCCCCCTGAATGTAACATAACAATTTAACACTTGGATTATGTTTTTTTCTGTCTGAACTTATACATACCAGGAAGGTATTATTAGGCGCAGGTGCAACTCACACAAATGAGGTTACACAATCTTCTTAAAAGTATTTAAAAAAAAATTTTCTTTTCAGCCTTCATGCAGACAAAAAGTGTTCCTACTTTCCTGAGTTTTTTTCTTCCCTCTCTCTCTCTATCTTTTTTTTTTTTTTTGCTATGTGTGTGTCATTTTCTGAATGAAACAACTTCTTGTGAGGCTTAATAAAGGCCTTCAGATTTAGATAAAATAAATCACTTGTTTGCTAATCAGAACTGCACCATAAATAAGTGAGTTTCAGAATTTCAGCAGCGATGGGTGACTTTAGATGGCTGCCCTCTGGCTGGTCTCAGGTTGGTGGTGTGGCCTAGATTTCACCAAGCAAATCACACTGTGACTCTTAGGAATGCTGTGCAGTGCTGGGTCAACTCTTATGGGGACACCATCTACTTTAGCCAGATTGGGACCATTTTATATTTTGTCAGTGATGTAAATTGCACACAGGAATCTGAGTTAACTGGCACCACGTGTTTGATCTACCTGAGCGATATCTCAGGTAGATATCGTCTGGCCCCATAATCTGGTTCTGTCTGACTCCAGTGTGGACACTGGGTTGAGGGAAGCAGGAGGGAGAAGTGTTGGTGACCTGGGTGAGGGATCGTGGTGGTCTCAACCAGGAATTCATAGTGGAATAGAACAAATCACTTTAAGAAACACTAAAAAGTGAACAAGACAGAACGTGGTGATTGGATCTGGAGAATGAGGGAAACATCAAGGACAGTGCCTGTACTTCTTGTTTGAGCAACTTAGTGGACAGTCATACTAGCTACCATAGTAGGAGACAGCAGAGGGGCAGATGTAGGGGAAAGATACTGAGTTCAGCTGGACATACAGAATTTCAGGTACCTGTGGCCTATCCAAACTGAGATGTCAAAGAAGCAGTTGAGTGAATGGACTGTAGCTCAGGAGCCCTATCCAGGTGAGAAATATAAAATTTGGCTATCATTCACATAGAGGAGAAAGTCCTGGAATTAGATAAGATCACACAGTGAGTGGAGAGTGAGTGGAGAGAAGGGCTCAGGACAGAACCTTGAGGAAAACCAGTTTTAAGGAGCAATCCAAGGAATAGAAACTACAAAAGATATTAAGAAGGAAATAATAAAGAAAAGTAACCAGTTCTGAGAAGGAATCCTGAATCTCTGTCTCATTGTGTCTAAAAATTTTATTTATACTTATTTACTTTATTCATTTATCTTTACCATGAAATATTTCAGACATTCAAAGGGTATAGACTAGAATAATATGGCAAACACCCATGATCCCCCACCTGCTTGAGCACAGTTGAAAACTCTCTGTGTATCACCTTCCTGATCATTCTCCTCACCTTCCCCTCAGGGGTAATCTAGTCAATAATTCTCATCTTGTCTTTGTACTTTTATGACGCCTCATGGTGTCATCATGCAAAAAGAAACACCCTCTTCCATGACTACTGGGACACGAACTTCAAATTCCAAAGACATGAGCGTCTACAAATTGCCTTTCAAAGAAATCACAGGTGTGCTTCTATTTATCAAACATCACTCACATTTGGACTGCCAAGTGTAGCAGTTACCAATTCATTGTCTCTCAGCTCCAAATCCAGCCCACTTTACCTGGCTTTGTGGCGCTGGAGCTGGGCGCTGTAACATTTTTTCTTTGCCAGCTGGTGCAATATTACCCTTGCCAGTAGAGGGCGCTGAAAGGGCATTGCAGGAGACAGGGGCCTCTCTTCCTGGTTCTAGTGTGCTTCCTCCTTCTTGCTCCTGCCCTGTGGGCAGTGACTTTGCAGGTCATCTGGTGGTGCTCACCCTACAGTGGGTTTCACTGGCACCCAGTGTATTGCTTCCCAGGGAGTCTCACCGGTGCCCTCTCCACCCCCAGAAGACAGTTTTCTGCCCTTCAGCCCCAGCATGCAGCAGCCCGACCTCTCCACCATCCAGTGGGCCTCGGCCACATCCTCCCCAACCAGGTCTGGCCCTCAACCTTGGGGTGGGAGTCTTCATTAGGTGCTGCGCCTCTGCCCTAGAAGTAGTGACTGTTCCTTATATCTGGTCCCTATACCTGCCATCCCTTTGTTCTTCAGAGTTCTCTCTACCCTTGAGTAATTAATTCTCTGTTACTATTTAATAATTGTATTAAACTTTCCTGGTTCAAACTACTGTGTGGATTCTGTCTCCTCACTGGATCCTGACTAATATAATAAATGATAGGGATACACATCAGCCTAAGTCCAAGTAGGGGAAAACAGAAGAGTTGGGGAGAATAAAAGACGATGAAGTAGAAAAGTGTTGGGGAGCAAGACTCTGACTAGCATTTATGGCTTCATGTCACCCGAAGCCTCCTCTCTCCATTCCTTCTGCTCAGTGGAGTGAAAAGAAGCAAGACTCTGGAAAGAAGGAGCTTGGAAAAAACAAAATTCTTTCCTTTAATGATCTTAGAAGTCTAGAAAGCAATGGCTTTATATTAGGCTCCTGGGAACTGACTGGCTTAGGGGGCTTGGTGCCAAGGAAACCTAATTGCTGAGGATAGACCAACTGCAGGGGCTTTGGATTAATCTAAAGTTCAGGGTGAACTGATAAAATCACAATAAGGATCAGAGAGAAAGATACTAAATTGTACCTGAGGATTTTTAATTTAAATTGTTTTTTTGCTTTAAAACAATTATTGGGGGGGGGCTGTGTTATATTTATGAGTTTTCATATCAAATTTTATTGTTTTACTAAAAGAGAGAATGTTGGCTATGTCATGGCTGGCACCTAGTGGCCGAATATCTAAATTGCAGGTTTAGTTGTTCGTTTTGTGGGCAAAATAGGCTGCAGGCTATAGCTACGGTAAGGATATAGAGCGGTCACAGGCTATAGTTACCAACCATATAGTTTAGATTTTTCTGAGACAGCCTTGTTTTTGTGTAGTTTTATTCTTTTCAACACAATTTGTTAAATGCACAACAAAAATGTAATTTTATTTGATCTCTATTAACAGTATTTGTAGAAACAAAGTTTTCATGTGTCCTGTTCTTTTTGTTCAGAGAACATGGTTTTTGTAGGTGGATATGGCAGACGGACTCAGACTAGGATACTCTTACTAAGATATTCCTTTTGTGGTCCCTTCCCCTTCTTGGTCCTTCATTTACTTACCTGTAAAACGAGAAGGCTTGATTTGGTCAGTGACTTGACAAATTTTTTTAATTGTGACCCATAGTGGAAATTACCTTTACATCACATTATTTATCTATGTCTGTCTGTTTTTGCCTCTCTCTCTGTCTCTCTGACACACACACCTCAAATAAGTTTCCTTGAAACAATGCCTAGCCTTACTAAATGCAATGCATTTGGTTCCATTCTACACCATACCATGCCACGCCACGCCACGCCACACCATGCCACTCCACTCCACTCCATTCTATTCTATTCACAACAAAACCTAACAAAAACTGATGGGTTGAGAGCAGCTAATTTCATGACCTACAAATGTGTCTTACCCCAAAGTACAAGACACAATGAACAAAATAACCTCTAACATACAATCTATGTCTATGAGACTATTTGGTACTTGACGATAAAATCTCCTCACAATGGGTCCTTTACAACTGCTACCAGTCGTTCAGCCCCACCAAGCATTTACCATTAGCAAATCCAAAGGCAATGAGAACCAAGTCTGAATACAGAATAGGTGCCCCATTTCCACCAGTGCATGGCATTTGGAATTCATTTTGTGCTCAGACTTGGCATGTAGTGTACCTCCTCCACAGGATGTTTTCTTTTTGGGCTTCTGCCTCGGTTTCCTTTTGCTCTGAAGGCCTGGCTCCCTGTTTAGTTATTGAAGTTGGACCCTGCATCGTGTGTACCAGCCCCTGGCTGTGTCCTGCTTCATTCTGGATAAACCTTCCAAGAAGCATAATGATACCACCTGTTTGGCAACTGGATGTTTTTGATTCTGATATCTGTCCTGAACATGTCTTCGTTCATCAATTTTCTTTGGGTATTCCGATTCCAACTGCTGGTCTCCCTCACTAGGCCCACTGTTTCCTCTCCTATCTGCCACATGAAGATTTCAGTCAGCCACATGGTCCAGATGGGTGGATTGGGGAGTGCAAAACCTATGAATTTATGCATTTTTGTGATTTACAGATACACAGTGGGCAATGGGTAATTTAACTTTCAATTTGCCTATTACAAATCTCTATGAAGCAGTTGCTATTGTAAACAGTCATTTAAATATACCATGAAAATTCACCTTCAAGAATCCATTGGAAATTATTCCATTTTTTAAAATAACCCCTCTTTGTAACATTAAAATGTATCTTCCCTTCTCTATCTACTCCTTGTCCCACAACTTACCTGTTTTATAAGAACACAATTTTATGTATAGTTTTTTTTGTTTTAGTGAGGAAGACTAGCCCTGAGCTAACATCTGTTGCCAATCCTCCTCTTTTTGCTGAGGAAGCTTGGCCCTGGGCTAACATCTGTGCCCATCTTCCTCTACTTTATATGTGGGACACCTGCCACAGCATGGCTTGATAAGCAGTGGGTAGGTCCATGCCCAGGATCCAAACCTGCAAAACCCGGGTTGCCAAAGTGGAACCCACAAACTTAAACACTATGCCACCAGGCTGGCCCCCTAGTTTCTTTAGGCACATGTGAATCTCTTTTCAGCTCAAGGAAGTTTATCAATATATTTTTGGGGCCTTCTATTTCATCTCCAGCTCTTCTAGGGATAGAAAAAGTTTCAATATACCCCAAAGAGATTTTGGGCTGGAGCTCAGGGAGGGGAACTTCCGACAGAGGAAGGTTGTAGAATGTTTCCTTTAAAATAATAGTCGGCCCTCCGTATCCACGTGTTCCACATCCCCATATTCAACCAACTGTGAATCGATAGGCCCACGATGGTTGCGTCTGTACCGAACATGTACAGGCCTTTTTCTTGTCATTATTCCCTAAACGATACAATATAACAATTGTTTACATAGCGTTTACATTGTATTAGGTATTATAAGTACTCTAGGGATGATTTAAAGCATTGGGAAAGATGTGCATAGGTTATATGAAAATACTAGGCCATTTTATATAAGAGACTCGAGGATCCTTGGATTTTGGTATCCCTGGGGGTCCTGGAACCAATCTCCAGTGGATACCAAGGGACGACTGTAGTAATAATAAAATAAGGGGTGGGGGGTGTGGTGAGGAGGTCGCCCTAATCTGCAAGGGCTGGAAGGGGAAAGTTAAATGACTTCTCAAGGTCTGATCCAGCCCTAAGATTCTTTGATGTGATTACTCTGTCTCTTCCAACTGCCTGTTTTTGATCCAAGGCTTTGCCTGCTGGAGCCCTGAGCTCTGAGTGAGAAACTCCCAGCTCTGCACCACCCTCGGCAACCCAGGACCCTGTGCCAGCTGGCTGACCTGCGCTCTCTGGGAATTCCAGACCAGGACTAATCAGCTCCTCTGATTTGCTTTGACTGTTGGGTGTCCAGGGAAGGCGCGTGGCTGTGGAGCTGATGAACTCCTTCCAGGGACCTTCTGCCTCCATTAGTAAACTCATTAGGGGCTTCCCGGGCATCCTCTCGCACTGAGCATAGAGAGTCTGCCCTTCACCTTGACCTTTTATGCTTCACTGGTTATGCATGGCTGACTGGACAGCTCAGTTCTGCAGCCAACCGTCTGATCAGAGTTCAGCCTAATTACTGAGTCCCTAGGTACGGTTAGGTTAAGTAGGAGCCCGTTTAATCCCTCTTTGCGTATAAAGTGAACCAGCAAGTGGAGAACTCTAGATATATTAATAAATAATTTGGGGATAGAATGATTTTAATTTAACATATGTATGTCCACTGCAAAGAACAATTGGATCAAGAACTTATTTGCTGGGTCTGCTTATGCTTTAATGCAATCAACTCTTGAACAGGCTGAGACCCACGTGAGTCCCCAAATTCATAAATATGAAAATATTTGTAAGACTCTTGGCTTTCTCCTGAACCACATTCTTCTCTTGTGACTTGTCAACTTTTGTGAACATTTTATCTCTTACTTGATGAGATATTTTTGTAACAGTAAGCATACTTCCTGAAACCATTTTACAGATTGCTTTTATTTGTGTTTATGTATATGTATATTTCTATGCAGAGATCTCATTCTTGGTACAGAATCAGGCCACCACTGAATTAAACTTTTAAATTCATTCCAAACTTTTTTTGTAACAAGGTTCATCACTTTCCTTAGTTGTTATTTTTAAATTCCTGAAAAATACGTGAGATTATTGTTAAACAATCAAGCACTACACACAAAGCTCAAGTTCCCCTGGGCTACGGCCCCAAACCCATTCTTCTGGCTAGAAGTGACCACTGTTAAGAAATCCGAGTGCATTTTTGACCCCCTTTCCAGGGCATTGTTGGAAGGGCACAGACTCTGGAGCCCGTCTCCTTGTGTTTGAATTCCAGTCCTGTCACTTACCAGCTGAGCGATTTGGGCAAGTTACTTAACTCTGTGCTTCAGTTTCTTCCTCTGCAAAAATGGGGACAATACTAGTACCTATTTCATGGGGTTTTGTAGGATCAAAAGAGTTAATTTGTGTAAGCACTTACAACAATGTCTGGCATACGGTAATGACTCCAAAGTATTACAGGTATGTATACACACATATTCTAGAAAATTATAATGTTTTATATACATGATACCATACTGTACATATATTTCTATTACTTGCTGTTTAAGAACTCTTTCCATATTAGCACAATTAAATATATCCCCACTCTTTTTTTAACTGCTTCACAGCTTTTCATTGTATGTACATAACATAATTTATTTAGCCATCCCCCATTGATGGATATTCATATTATTTTCAGTTTGTGGCTATTGCTAACAAGCTGCAATGAATACCTTTGTACCTGCCTCCTCTTGCATGTGTACCTGAATGTGTTTCTGTAGGGCGAATACTGAGATGTGGAATTACTGGGGTATAGGATATGCATGTTGTTGGTGCTGGTAGTGGTGTGGTGTGTTTGTTATTTTGGATATTGTTAATATTCTTGCTTTAAAATGCCTTTTGTATTTACCCACACATTTACCTTTTCTGGCACTGTTTATTTGTTCTTGCACTTCTGTGCTTTCACCGGGATCGTCTTTAGCCAGAAGAACTTCCTTTACTGTAGTCCAAATGTGCTGATGATGAACTTGCTCAGTTTTTTTCAGGTTTGGCTTATTTAAGAACACTTCATTTTTTCTTCATTAAAATTTTTATTTTGAGATCTTCATAGATTCATATGCAGTTGTAAGAAATAGTACAGAGGGATCCTGTGTACCCTTTATTCGGTTTCCTCTAATAGTAAAATTCCGTAAAACCAGAGTACTGAAAGCCTGAGATTTTCACTAAGATCTCTCCACGTTGGCTGGACCTGAACCTCAACATCTCAGCAGTCCACGACTTCTGGAATCTGCTCAGCTCTTCACCTCCCGGTGGCTGTGCTCTGTGAGGTCTTTGGAGGGCTTCCCCTCAGGAGTTGGACAAAAGCTCCAAGTTAATTTTATGCAGATTTGTTGGTCTTTTTTCCCCCAACGCCCTTGTTTCTGAAACTCTGCCCCCCAGACTTCAACCACTGTGGCAATCGTTAATGCTATTCCGTTTCCTCTCTCCAGTGAGTTAGAGAAAGATGACGTCAGAGTTATAGCAGGAGGCTCGATCGTGTTGGTCCTTGCGAGCCATTTAAGCCACCATAGGCCATTGTAATCATTGATATCATAAATAATCAACATTATAAATGGGTATTGATTTTGGTGGAGATCTATTGAGATAATTATATTGATTTTTCCTTTAATATATTAATGCAATGGGTAACATTAATAGATATTTAAAGCTTGAGCCATCCTTTTAGTTATAGAATAAAATTATCTTGATTATGATTCATTATTATTTTTAATATGCTGCTAATAAGTTGCTAATATTTTATTTAGAACTTTTGCATGTCTGGTCACAGGTGATAATTGGCTTAGAGTTTTATTTTCTTGCATTGTACTTGTCCATTTTTTTTTTTTTTTTTTTTTGTGGGGAAGACCAGCCCTGAGCTAACATCTGTTGCCACTCCTCCCCTTTTTGCTGAGGAAGACTGGCCCTGGACTAACATCGTGCCCATCTTCCTCCACTTTATATGGGACGCCACCACGGCATGGCTGACAGGCAGTGTGTCGGCGGGCGCCCGGGATCCGAACTCGTGAACCCCAGGCTGCCAAGCGCGGACTAAACCGCTGCGCCACCGGGCGGCCCCCGACTTGTCCATTTTTTGTATCAAAGTTATACTAGCTTCATAAAATGAGTTTAACAGCTTTCCATCTTTTTCGATGCTGTACAGCATTTGGTACAATTGGGTATTTTCTGTTCTTTGAATGTTTGGTAGAATTTTACCAAAAGTTATTGGTCCATTGATGTTTATATTTCTTCTTGAGACTGTTATAATTTATACTTTCCTATAAGAATCATTATTTTAAATCTAGATTTCAAATTTATTGGCATAATATTGTACATAGCATTCTCTTATACTTAAAAAATTATAGCCGTTGTCAAATACCCTTTTCCGTTCATTTGTAGTCTTCCCTGTTTTTTTGGTCAGACTCAGCTAGCTTATTTTTTTTGGTCTTTTCAAAGACTTAGCTCTTAGTTTTATTGATCAATGCTTTTTAAAAGAATATTATCTTTCATTAATTTCTGGGTTTATCTTCATTAATTCTTTCTGCTTTATCTGGTTTACTTATTTTTACTGTTCTAGATTTTTAATTAGTTCAATTATCAACAATTTTATTTTGTATCAAATGTATTAAGGCCATAAATTTTCTTAAGATTCATTTAGGGTTCATGCCACTGATTTTGGTATGTTGTGTTCTATTTGTTGTTTATTTCTAAATAGTTTGTTATTTGCACTTATTTCTTCTTTTATCCAAGATTTTTTCAGAAATGTATTTAAATTTCTGGCTGCATATTTTGGGGGGTAGAGGGGTGATAGAGTGGCCATGGTGTGCCACCTAGTTCTTCCTTTAGGACCAAGACATTTGTTCTCCCCCGTGAAGAGAATGTTGGCTGCTAATGGATCATGGCCACGTCCTTCTGTAATCATTGCCTTCAGCCAAAGGGAGCTGCTGACCCAGAGTCATGCCCCTTCTTAGGTTCTCAGGGCAGCTCACATCCAGTGACTGGTTGATGAAGGGTATAAAGGCCTGAACTTCTTGCCTCAATTTGGTACAACTTTGAGGGTCAGTCTCAGATCCAGAATTCTCTGTAGGATTGGCTGAGACCTCTGTGACTACTGCAGTGCAGTTCAACTTCTCCCTCTGCCCAGTCCTACCTCCCTCATTCTCTCACAGGTATTGCTCCTGAGAGTACTGCTAAAAGCTTCCTGTGCAAAGCCCTCCTACATACAGACATCCATCTCAGAGCCTGTTTCCTGGGGAAACTGACCTCTGAGCAGGCTGTCATTTGGTTATTATTTCTAATGCAGTTTACATTAATGATCATTTTTCTTCATGCACGAGTAAAAAAATTTCTGTACCTAGAAGTGGACCCACTGGGTTAAAGGAAATATGCAGGTATTGCTAACTAGTTCTCCAAAGAGGCTGTCCCAATTTACCCTCCCATCAGTAGTGTACTTCACACCCCTGCTAACACTTTATATTACCATCTCTTGAATATAGCTTTCCTAGGTCATTCTGCATACCTAGGTTATAGGTAGTTTAAGAAAAACTCAATCAGCGAGTCTCCAGCTTTTAATAGATTAATTCTAGATGTTGACTTTCATTATTAATATCATTTTTATTAAAGAGATATAGCTAATTGACTTAGATAGTTCAAAATGTAGAACCAGGAGTCAGGAAACCTGGATTCTAATCCCTATTTTGCCCAGGATCAACTCTACAGACTAGAGTCAGTCATTTATTCTCTCTGGACCTCATTTTTCTCATCTGTTAAATATGGAAATTGGACTAAGAGAATCTCCTAGGACTAAGAGAATCTCTGACAGCAAATGATTCCCAGTGTTCAATCCCTACTCCTCTTCCACCATCATCCTCACCCCACCACTGCCGACACTGAAGTCACGCCTAGGGGCTATCCTCTCCTTTCTTAGAAGAAGAAGAAATCTTTTGCTTCTCTTGGTGAAGGGGGCTTGGGGTCAGGCTTGGGATAGGAGAATGCCCAGAAGTTGGCGGTGGGAAGACTGGGAGGGATTTCTTCATTCTCTTTGCTATGTCACTCCCCTCCCCCAACCTCCACCTAACTCAAATTCTGACTGACTTCCCACTTATTGGTCTAGAGAGAGTGCTCACTAATTCTTATTTAATAGCTTTTATTTAGTTCTACTTTGAGATATCTGTCAAAATAAGTAACAAACATCTGGTCCTTTAAAAGTTAAGGTTTTAGATGGGTCAATATTTATTGATGCTATTTTGGTAACTGGGAATAAAAGCAGAATGAGACTCTGTCTCTCCCCTCAAAGCACATAGTCTGGTGGCAAGATCTGGACTACCAGGAGCATGGTCCAGAGAGAGTGCTCCAGGTGTGGCTAGGAACGAAGGCTTCTCAGTCCTGGGGTTGCCAAAGGAGTCCTTACTGAGGAGATGGAATTTGGGATGGCATCTGAAGCATGGCAAAGAGAAGGAGGGGACGAGCTGATATTATCTGTTCTGCTTCTGGTTGTACATGTTCCATGCTTTTTCATATGGAGAACTGAATAGAAGCTAAAATCAGAGTCAGCTTTTCAAGATGCTCCAAAGCCCTTGGAATCTGCTCTGGGTAAGGCCTAGTACCACTCTTATGTATATTTATCATCAGCAACTCTGCTTTTCTGGTTTACAGTCTTAGGATCCTTCCTCCTGAGATTTTGGGGTAGAGATAAGAATGCAAGGAGGGGCTGTGGAAAGGGCTCTGGTTTTTCTCTGACAGGCAGGTCATTGGTTTCATATGAGAAGATGCCCAGTCAGCCATGAAAATAAAAGACCACGTGTCCTGTCTACAGACCGGAAGAAACCAATCTACAAATTTAATAGAAAGCAGGCCCAAGAAGTTTAAGGAAATGACTCAAAACCTATCTTTTTTTTAACTAGTCTCTTTTAGACTTTTGTTTTTACTTTTGTGTGTGTGAGTGTGAAATTCCATATTGACAGCAGAAGTGATTGCCTCCAGGCAGATGTCTGTGTGTCTAGAGCCTACTGATAAAGGGGCAGCAGAAGGAAGTGGAGATACTAGGAATTGATGAAGGAACATATGGGAGGAATCACTACAAATTATACCAACTGAATTGGAATTCCAGTGACCAAGCAATGTTTAAACAAAATGGCTGGTCAGTTTTCATCTCTGGTGGAAATGTCATCCAATAGTTCCACTTCTGGGAATAATGCCACAAACAATTATAGAAAATTGACTTTATACCTGAATTCCCAAATGAGAGGGAAAAGTTCCAGGCACCTGAATTCTCAAACGAACACAAAAATACCCAGATTAAATGATCTGGAAAAATGTTCAGCAAAGTGTGGTCTTTGAAGCAATACATCAACAGTGCAAAAGTTCCAAATGTATATGGAACCCAAGTGGAGTAACCAATCTGGATGGGAAGATTTGCTAAAGAAGAATTTTACATATTCTTTTCAGGCAAATCAACACATAGAGTAGGGTTGAGGACAGAGGGGTAAATTCCCGGTGATGGGATCTGCTCCCTTCAGTGGTGGTTTCAGACCATGGAGATCCCAGATGATCATCTTCTGATCTCCACTGACCTGCATTCCCTGCACCCACAGCCTATAGGTTGCAGTTAGGGAGACTATATTCCAGATTCTTCTCTGGAGCCCAACTCCATGTGAGTTGGCAAATAAAGCCTCTTGGTGCCCTCTTTAGCATTTGTTTCCCCAAAGGTCTATATTTTATCCCCAGAATTAACATATCAATACCACCAATATGCATACATTTTCATTAAATTAAATTAAATTAATTAAATTCAGTTGGAATACCTAACATGCCCTTGTAATGCCATTAAATGTGAACAATTAGGAGAACAATTATGTTCTCTCTTTCAAGACCACAGACTAGATTACCTTGTTCTCCCAACAGGTGAAAGTCCTTTTGCCCAACAAATTAGACATGGACAAATTGCTTCTATTTCAGGCTATTTTGAAAGGGTTTCCCCTCTGTTACCTTTCCCACTCATTTGTATTTGAGGTGTAATGTCAATTCTTGATCATAGGCACTAAATGAGGGGAACTGTACCACAAATAATAGAAAAAGGCAGATAACCCAAAAGACATTTTTATTTGGCTTTGGAATATACGTATATATTTACTTTTGAATACAGGGATATTTGACATTCCAGAAATTTATTTCAAAACAAATTAGGAAGCCAAACTGGGAAGACTTCATGCCTCTGGAACTAAGAGGCTATGTCCAATTTCTAGTCCTGCCAACCCCAATTAATTCCACCTTGCAACTCACTTCAAGCTGTGGAAAAGCATGAAGGACTCAGACTCATTGACATTTTATTCTCTGCCAAACCTGTGCTGAAGCAGGGAAGGAGTTAAATAGACCAGTGTCAGTGGGTTTCCTAAAGTAAACAGAGGGACTTGAGAAATCAACAGAACTGGGGTTAACACTGTTAAAAGATAAACTGAGGCATATTAAAAATTTTAAGGGTTTCTTTGAGCAAAAATTGATTTGAATCAGGCAGCATCCAATCTAGCAGATAGAAAGGAGCTCTGAGGAGCTGTACTAAATGAAAGACTTTCATAGGAAAAAGAGAGAGAGAACAAGGAAGTTATATTAGGCAAAAAAGCAGGTTGGTTATTGCAGTTACTTTCCTTTTGCGAGTGGCAGGGGTCTACCGGGCAGATTACCTAACCAGTGCTGATCAGGTGACTCCTGATTGACTGATTTATGATTCTGCTTCTGAGAGAGCCAAAACTGTAATTAAGCCTTGGTTTGGTGATGTAGGGCTTAACATAAGTGACTCCATTTTGGGCCTGTTGTCTTGTTTTTTAACAATGCAGATTTAAGAATGAATCTGTAAAGAGTATACATCTGAAGTTCTAATAGAGCAACTTTCCAAATATAGAAGGAGTTAATCTGGATCAATACACTGAGTTTATCATGTACCAGACACTCTGATGGTTACAGTGGATATAAGACTAAAAAACAGACAAGCAAACAAACGCATTATTATGTCCATAAAGCCTTAAAAGATCTACCTTGTGTCTATCTCTTCAACCTCTTCTGCTCCTGTCTGCCCCTTGATGACTATGGGCCAGCCCCACCAGTCTTGTTTTCTTTGAACACTCCAGGTCTTTCTCGCCTTAGGACCTTTGCACGTTTGGTTCCTGAGGCGTCCGCCTGGAGTTCTCCCGTCTCTCTTCACATGGAGACTGATCTTCTTTAGGCCTCTGGTCAAGTAGCCCCACCTCAGAGAGGCCTTCCCAGCCTCCCGTCCTCAACACATCTCCTTTTATGATTTTCTGTCTTATCAACCGCTCCCTTTTGTGTCACTTTGTTTCTTTCATCTTTGTCCTTTCCTGGAGTGTAAGTATCCTGCAGGCAGGGACTTTCCTGTTCAATGCTACATCTCCAGCTGCTAGCCCAGGGCCTGGCTCATGGAGATGCATGATATGTATCTTTGAGTCAATCAATCAAAGCTGAATAAGATCTGATGTGAAAGAGCTCACAATCGAGAGCTGAGTGGTGGTAAAACTGAAAACAGTGATTACTGTCAGTTATTTCAAAAGTTATTGTCAGCTTAAATTTTTTTTTAAATAGCATGACCCATTTTAAGAAATTATATTTCTTGTTATAGCTAGTTTCAAACCTTGTTTCAATTATATTTCCACTCACCATTTTCTCCCCATTATTGAATTATTTTGAAGCAAATTCCAGACATGACATGAGGGCCAGGACTAGGGTGAGGCAAGTGAGGTGCCTAGGGTGTAATGTCAAAGGGGCCCCTGTCCCAGCCTCTGACCCTGCCTTTGCACTGCCTGACGACCTGATCCCAGCCTGGGTCCTGCATCATATCATTTCACCAGCAAATATTTCAGTATGTATGTGTTGATATACGACAAAAACTCTTTAATTAAAAAAACACACAAAACTACATTACTGTTATCACACTTGAAAAGAATAGTTCATTAATATCTTTAAAGGTCCAGTCTGCATTCAAATTTCTGATTATTTCATAATACTTTTTGAGGGTGGCTTGTTTGCAGGAGGATCCAAACAAAGTCCACGCATTGCATTTAGTCGATACAGCTCAAAGAAAGTCTCTTTCAATCTGTTGGTCTCCCCATTCCTCTTTTTGTCGCTATTTTTGTTTTGGATTTTCCTTGTGATTTATGGATTAAAAGAAAAACAGGCGATTTGTCCTGTAAAGTCTTGCACATTCTTAGTTTTGCTAGATGCATCTGTGTGATATTATTGAACACATTCTTCTGCCTCCAGTATGTCCTGTAAACTGGTAATCAGATCTAGCGGCTTGATCAGCATCTCAGTTCAGGCGGCTATACAAAGTACCTCAGACTGGGTGACTTATCGACAGAAATGTATTTCCCGCAGTTCTGAAGGCTGGAAGGCTGAGACTGGGGTGCCAGCACGGTCAGGTTCTGGCAAAGGCCCTCTTCTGGGTTGCAGACTGCTGACTCTCTGTATCCTCACATGGTTGAAAGAGAGCTAGCTAGCTCTCTAGCCTCTTCTTATAAGGGCACTAATCCATGAATGAGGACTCCGTCTTCATTACCTAATTACTTCCCAAAGGCCTTGCCTCACAATGCCATCACGTTTGGGATTAGGGTTTCAACGTATGAATTTAGAGGGGACACAAACATTCAGTCCATTGCAACCAGATTCAATGTTTTTGCAAGGATACTTCATAGATGGTGCTCTGTACATCCACCCAGAGGCACATAACGTCCAGTCATCTTTCTTTTTGTGATGTCAATAATCATTGAAGACCATTGCCTAGATTCACTACTTATTAGAGTTACACGATAGTGATATTCAAATTTTACTATTCTTCCTTTGTTGTCGGCTGGAATACTTCTATAAAGAGGAACTTCTCCTCATCAACTATCTGTTTACTTTGAGGTACAGTTCATGCAGAAAAAACAGATAAATGCTGATTCTTTCCATTTATGTACCAGTTTTCAGAGTGATGAGTTGATGTTCTTTTATTCTCCAAAGGTGACCAATGAGGTGGTGGTGGTGGTGTTTTGTATCATTAGGAAATCACAGATTTATAATGTATTTGGTGTGTTTCAAATTTGCAGTTGGAGCCCCATTTAGTTGGCACCTGAGTCCTTTTGGCAAGGCCCTTGTAGTCTTGTTGGTTGCCTGGTATGACTAGATGTTCCAGGTTCATCATATTTCATGCCCCTGACCTAGAATCACCCATTTCACTAGGAACCCAGATTTCTTTTAGTGGAGAATGATATTTAGGGACCACAATCTGAATGTAAAATGATTTAAATCCAGAATCCAAAATGTCTCCTTCTATTATTAATATATTTATTTGTTAAAGGAATATAGCTAACCATCTTTGACAGTCCAAGGTGTGGAACCAGTAAGAGGGAGCCAGTTAGGGTTGAGGCCAGTGGAAGAAGGAATGAGGAGAAGGAAGATATCTATTCCAATTTCTCCCTCTACTTCCTCCTATCTTCCCCACTCTGTCATTCTCCTACCCCAGATCTCTGAGCATCATGAAAAGCCTTTTTCTGAATGGAAAATTGCTACTGGTCTATCAGATCTAGTTGGCGGAGGAATGGAGTTGGGTGTAGAGAGTTGACTAAAGGACCACTGAGAGGAAAATTCCATTTTTCTTTTTTAAAAACAAAGCATTCTTCTCTATTTCTATTTCTCTATTTCCATTATTTTTTTTTTTTGGATTATGGATAGCATTCTTTTGGGTTTGATACCAAAGAAGGAATGTAAAAGTTTGGTCCCAAGTATAAGATATCAGAAACTTGTGGAGATGGTGAAGGGGTGGCACTGGGTTTTCTCCAGGCCTCTCAGGGCACAGGAGATGGAAACCACAGCAGTAGTTCTCCATTTAGACCTGGAGCTGCAGATGGGTTTCCAACGGATCCAGAAGAACCTGGAGCTATAATACTCCCTTTTTTCTGTGAGTGTGTCTGTGCCACCACAGCTGTGCAACTCACTGGGATGTCATTACCCCTGGGGTCAGGAGCAGTGTTTCTGATGAAGGGAAAATAACCACCTCTTCAAGCTGCCTGGAATTATTTTTGTTGTTATTGTTTCGGGGAAAGCCATAATAGCACTTCTGAAAGTAGAGTGGTTGCTTCCTTTACTGTTATCTGATATTTCTTGGTTGATATTTTTTCCCCAGGATGCTTTTCCACAAAACTTATTGTTCGGGGGAGGCACAATTGAAATCAATTGCTAATCAAATTTGTGTCTAAATTAATAAATCACAACTATTCAGATCATATCTGTCTGAACAATTTCTATTATGGTGAACATAATTGTTAGATTCAGCATTTAATGAACCATATTGTTAGGTAAAATTCTTATGACAATTGGGACTAATAGAATATATTAACCTTTATTCTTCCCAGCTTGACATTGCGTTGGACCATGTTAATATGAAAGCACCTGGAAGAGTTTCATCATTAAGTAGCCATTGTGACTCTGCTGGCCTTCTGATGGAGCTTGTGAGGCTTTGGGAAATTAGTGATGTTTGATGTTAGCCAGTCAATGGTGTCCCTATCTACAATCAGGTTTGGGGGCATTTGGTTCTGTGTGTGCGTGTCTTCCTAAGATGGAGACTGTACTAAGCTCGCGATCTGGAAAGCCCTCACCAAGTGTCAACAACCTGTTTGGAGCACCCATCTATAGGGTACTGTGGGTTTTGGGTCCCAGGGTGGGTATGTAGTGGGGTGGCGATAGAAGGAATAAACACGACTCCTTTCCGAGGGGAGTATACAATCTAACGGAGAAAACAGAAGAGTTTTATAAGAAAGTATAAAGGACTCCCAATCCAAAGAATTCTAAGTATATTTATAAACCTATATCAAGATGTGACTCTAAAGTTCTGTGATCGCTTTCTTAGAGAATATATCAGAATTTATACATCCTCTTGAATGTCATCTCCTTCAAAATATCAGCATCGCAATCGGGACACATCCCAGTGAACTCTGCTTTGGGAGATGTCTTCAGAGTTTGGTACCTGCCATATTAATGCTTAGGAGGGAACATCAGCTCTGCCTTTGTAACTGGGAAAATGACTCCTGTTCACAGAGCCAAACGATATCGGGCAATTACAGTTAAAGGTGACGTGCAGCCTCCTTTGTCTTCCTGTGACACCAACCAGCCCAGCAATGACAACAGCTCATGCCACCCAGGCCTTCCCTGACGCTCAGAGTCAGGCCAGGAGCTCAGGAGTCAGACCTCACTCTTCTCTCATTGGCTACAAAACAGCACTTTGTGCAAAATCCTCTATCACAGAGGCCAGGGGCCTTTCGGTTTTGCATTAACCATAAAACCGGCCCCAATAGACCGGAGAAGGCGCAAAGTCACTTCCCCTCACCCTAGTCCCTGGCTTCCCTTTCTTCCCTATGAGACGGGGTGGAAGGGAGTGGAGGATGTACCCCAGAGCATCATCTGTGTAGCAGTGACTGTCTGCGGAAGTCACTGCAAGTCGGCACCCAGCTCCGCTTGTTTGTTATTTATTTTGCTAAAAGTAATAAACCTCTCGTAAGGGACGTGTGGTCAGGATCATTACTTTTGCTTTAAGCAAATTCCTAAGAGGAAAACTGAGCCCCACGATCTCTAATAGAAGGAGGAGGACAAATACTAAGCCCTAAAAGATAATCCTCCCACCCCAAGTCCAACAGTCTGGTATGTGCACAAGCCCACATTTGATTTATACCTGCCACCTGAGACTTTTAATCATCTCTCCATTTGACCATTTTAGACTATGGTCTAAAATCCCCAAATCTTCCCAAACCGATCAGGATGAATGTAGGGAAATTTTCATACAGAATTTAGGAGACTTCTGAAGAATTAGACGGACAGGAGTTAGCAGAAAGGAGTGGGAAGGGCATCTCAGAGGGGAGGCAGAGAAATGGATCTGCCTGAGCAGAGCGTGAGGGAGTAATTGACCCCGGGTGTATCCTGAGGTTCCCAAGCAGCTGCCATCTAGCCCCATCTAAGAATCCAGCACTTCCCTCTCCCTCGTTAAGACAGAGCAAGGAGAGACTCAGGCTGCTTCTCCAAAGCTGGTCTTCCAGGCTGTTCTCGCCCCTCCTTCTCCTATCCTCTATTCTCCTTCCAAGCAGTCTGTCTCCAGGTTCCTGACTAATTTTAGCCCAACTGTTACCGGGCTCGGGGTAGACAGAGCAACTGCTCCTATAAGTCTGCCTGTGGGTGCTTGGTGGATGTCAGCCTTTGGCGGGGCTCTCCTTGGCCAGGGCCCAGCCCCAAACAGACCTGAGCTTGGAAAGAGCCAGCAGAAGGGACCCGGAGCTTGTGGTGAACAGGGGCTCTGATCACTTTCCGAAGGTGGTTCTTGAGAGTGGACACAGGGATATTTCATGTGGTTGATTACGGGAGTGGGAGAGGGACAGGGAAAAATCTATCCTGAAAATAGTACATGCAGGTTTAAGGACGATGTTCTCCCTGCTGCGTTGTCAAAGCCATCAGAAACGGCATATGGAAGGTGGTAAAATGAGGTGTAATTTATCAAGCAGGCTGAAGGGGACCTTTCCAGGACACAGTAGGTAATTCTGTTTGGGTGCAGAAATATTTAGTTTTGAAATTATTAAACAACATCATCATCTTGGCAATTTTGTCCTTTTGGTAATCCGAGCAGAGCGCATATGTATTTGTGTCTGCAAATTACTTTGGAAAATGCATATTATTTACTTGTTCTGAAGAGGCTCTTAGGCTCTGTTGTCTAAATAGGAAATTTGGATCTAATAAAATGGGACTCGTATGGACTCCCAGACAAATAATAACAGAGGCTAATACCTTTAAAAATTCAAAATTAAAAAAAAAAGGTCATTTTGGTTAGATATCAGGACAGAATTCAGTATAAACCTCTACAACTCATTTCTTTCTTTCCCCATTCTCTCCCTTTTAACACAGTCAAGGCAGATCCCTGGATACAAGAGAAAGTTTCTTCCTGCGCCCTGAGAATGGCCTCCAAGCCTCATCCTCAAAAATGTCTCCTGTAACCAGGCCCTGGAAGCTGTGAGGAGGAGCAGTAGGACAGGTTCTGAGCACTGATTCTGGACGCATTTGTGCTGACAGAGGAGTGATTAGGGGGAGAGGTACCTGACTGGCCTTTTTATTGGTTGGGTACCTTGGGCAAGCACAGGCCCATGTCCTCTTGGGTGACCTTCCTACCTCCGCACGGTAGGGGCCTGCGAGGCAGGCATGTGGTGCCTCTGAGTTGAGGGGGATTTCTGCCACGGGTCCCATTTCACCACTCACAAACATTGGTGCAATTTTTCAAATATAGTCACCGATCTACCTTGGGGATCCAGAATCTTGACTTTTCTTTACTCATCTCTTTCAAAGGCATATTAACTAAGAGGGGCTTTAGGACCCCCGTGGCGTATAATCTTTTTTCTTCCTTTCAACTCCTATGGTATTAAAACTGCTACAGCTTGGTTAGGTACTGTGCCCTGCTGTTTTCTTCTCTAAACCTCAGTTTGTCATTTGTAAAAGAAGCAGAGGCAGCCTTTCTTTTTCCGAGAGATCTTATGCAAAATTTCAATGGATAGAATAAAGCTGCTTTGCTGGAATCCAGCGAGGAGCCACACCGGCCACTCTTTACCTGCCTTTCCCTCAGTCTCTTTGGCAGTCCCCAAGGCCCACGAGGACATAAAGGTGCAGGGTTCCACAGGTCACTGTTTGAGTCCCCAGGACTGGATGATTGCTAAGTCTTTCCAGCTCTAGGGTGTGGGGTTCTAGGTGTTTCATGGGTGAGTGGCCATTTTTGGCCTCCAGTGTTGGCTTTGATGTATGTGACAAAAAGAGAGGTGGTCGGCTTTCTCCCTCCTACTCATTTGCCCTCTTCAGATGGAAAAATTTCATAGCTTGTGGTCTCCTAAGTCAATCTCTCAGAAATGAGAGGGGAATCTTCTTCCACATGGCATATTCCTGGTTGATTTGAGGTGTCCCAGGGCAACACTTGTATTATTTCCCTGAGGAAGAATGAGTGCCTTATATCTGTGGAGCACAGTGGCTGGTGTGGGGGTGTTACTGGTCTGCTTTGAGGGGTGTCAGGAGCTGAAAGAGAGGCCCTCAGGAAACACTGAGCAAAGGGGTGGGCCTCACTTTCTGGAAAGTTCCCCAGCTGTAAATCTCAGGCATCCTTGGAGGATCAGAAAGATCAGTATTTACTGTGAGGTTCTTGGCTGGGGCTTGGCCTCTTCTTCCACCTCTAGGCACCTCTCCCTTGGTCACATGACGTGCTGGCTGCTTTCTTCTGGAGCCCTGGGCTTCCTGAAGGATCATGGATGAAAGATCAAATCTGTCCCACACAGGTGATCTTTGCCATCTTAATATTTGTTAAGCTTTTTTGATTTACTGAGGAGTTAAAGTCACATCAGGTCACAAAACTGCACATTAGATCTGCTTCATGAAACACTCTGAGCAAATGGTCTAACTCATCTAATTCACCATCTTTAAACCAATGTAGCTGAAGAACTGTGCCTCCCCTTTATAAATCTTCCTATTTATTTCTGACTCAGGTTTATGGAAGGGTGCAGGCCTAGTCTGTTTCTGGGGTTTTACGCATGGGCATGGAAACCTGACATGTACTGCTCGTAATGGTGAGCAAACCCAGCTCACATATGTTAAATTAGCCAGAGAAAAACTTCATCTGGGAAGCCTGAGGCATGTGCTTTGCTGATAGGACTTCCCTTTGGTGTTTGAGATTCGCCAGTGCCTTACCTCCCTCTCTCCTCTAACTGTCGCCCCTTGCGTTCTTTTCCCATTTGTCTCTTTCACTCTGGAAGTCCGACTAATTTGAAGGGAGATTTAACCAGCAAAAGATTTACAGAGAAGCATTGCAGGTTGCTCTAAAAGAGAGGGTTTAGAGGCTGTGGTTTGTGACTTACTTAAATTAGGTCAAGAAGAATCCAGATTGTGGTTTTTCTCCGTTCAACTCAGTTCCTTACTCCTCCTCAGAAAGGGAATTTCCAAAGAGGGACATAATTCCTCTAACCTTCTTTGGCAACTCTGTAAGAGTGATTGTGAGACCTGGCCCCTGAGGTAAGATCTGAGGGTTGTCCTGAGGGACATCCTTGTGCTGAGGGACATCGTGGTGCTGAGGTTGGCAAGGGGGGCCCTTCCCTGCAGCCTGACTCCTTCCTAATGTGGTCTGGTATAGAGCCAGGTTACCAGGCTTTCCATATTTCCCTTTTCTAGATATTTCAAGCACTATTTGTGGTCTAATATATAATCAATTTTTTAAAATGTTCCAAGGATATTTGAAAAGAATTTCAAATTTTTAATTCAAAATATGCAATATATTTTATATTACAAAATTCAAGATATATTTATTAAATGAGGCTTGCAGTGGTTTCTTCATATTGATTGTATCCTTATTTATTTTTTATCTATTTCATCTATTGATATTTTGAAAGGCAAGTGAAAATCTCCACTATTATTGAGGTTTTTCTCAGTGCTTCCTTATCTTTCTAATAGAATTTACTTTATCAATTTCTCTGATATTTTGGAACTGTAAATGTTTATGATAGTTTTACCTTCTTTGTGAATTGTACCTTTTATTATTATAAAGTATTCATCTTTATGTTCTTTATTTTACAGTTGCTGATATATATTTTCAATCATTTTTTCTTTAAGATGCTTTATTTGAAAATTAAAAATAAACAAAAAGAAAACTACAAAGGATGGTATAATAAAACCTAGATCCTCACCATCCCAGATGAACAAATGTTAGCATTTTTCATGTGTACTTCAGATTTTAAAAAAAAATTAATAGACTTTACTTTTTAAAACAGTTTTAGGTCCATAGCAAAATTGAGCAGAAAGTACAAAGAGTTCCTAAATTACCCCTTCACCCCCATACACACGTAGCCTCCCTCACCATCAACATCCTGCACCAGAGTGGTTCATTTGTTACAATCAATGAACCAATATTGACACATCATCACCCAAAGTCCATAGTTTTCATTAGGGTTCATCCATGACATGTATCCACCATTATAGTATTACACTAAGTTTCACTGCCCTGAAAATCTTCTGTTCTCTGCCTATCCTTCCTCCCATCTCCCTAATCCCTGGCAACCACGGATCTTTTTACTGTCTCCATGGTTTTACCTTTTACAGAATGTCATGTAGTTGGGATCAGACCATATGTAGCCTTTTCAGATTTGCTTCTTTCACTTAGTAATAAGCATTTAAGTTTCCTTCGTGTCTTTTTATGGCTTGATAGTACTGAATAATATTCCATTGTCTGGATGTACCACAGTTTATTTGTCTATTCATCTACTAAAAGACATCCTGGTTGCTTCCAAGTTTTGGCAATTATGAATAAAGCTGCTATAAACATCCATGTGCAGGTTTTTGTATGGACATAAGATTTCAACTCACCTGGGTAAATACCAAGGAGCTTGACTGCCGGATCATATGGTAAGAATATGTTTAGTTTTGTAAGAAACTGTCAAACTGTCTTCCAAAGTGGCTGTACCATTTTTTCATTCCCACCAGCAATGAATGAGAATTCCTGTTGCTTCACATCCTCCCAGCATTTCGTGTTGTCAGTGATTTGGATTTTGGCTATTCTAATAGGTGTGTAGTGGCATCTCATTGTTTTAATTTGCAATTCCTTAATGATGTATGATGTGGATCTTTTCCTATGCCTAATTGCCATCTGTATATCTTCTTTGGTGAGGTGTCTGTTTAGGTCTTTTGCCCATTTTTTCAGTCGGGTTATTTGTTTTCATGTTGAGTTTTAAGAGTTCCTTCTATGTTTTGGGTGACAGTTCTTTGTCAGATATGTCTTTTGCAAATATTTTCTCCTAGTCTGTGATAGATTTGTTTTCAAAGAAACAAAACTTCATAAAGTTTAAATCTCCTATATTTCCCTCTTTAGTCCAATTCCTTTCTGTCTATCCTCAGAGGGAACAATTGTCATGAATTTGGTGTGTATTCAGTCTAGACTTTCATATGTTTACTACATGTATACATTAATAACACATAGTAATGTTTTGTGTATTTAAAAATTACTTAAAAAATATCATACTGTACATTACATTTTAAGACCTTTTATCCCCCACTCAGTCTATGTTTTTTTTTAAGGATCTACCCATGTTAATACATATGGGTATACTAATTCATTTTAACTAATGCAGAGTATCCTATCACATGAATATATCATACATTTTATATCCATTCACCTATGTCAAGTGTTTAAATTATTTCTAATTTTTTGTTCTTATGAACAAAGCTTCAATGTCTCACTGTATTTGTATAAAAGAGTTTCTCTAGTGTATGAAACTGGAAGTGGAATTTCTGAGTTACAGGATTTTTTTAGTTGTCCTAGACATTGCCAAATTGCTTTTCAATGTGATTGTGTCAGTATATACAAGGGATATGTGAGGTTTTAATTTTTCTGTATTCTTATCAAAATTGGTATGGTTAGACTTGAATTTTTGTCAGTTTAAAGGATGGAAACTAGCATCTCACTGCCTTTTTTTTTGTTTGTCTGTTTTTGTTTGTTTCTTTGTTTGATGAGGAGGACTGGCCCTGAGCTAACAACTGTGCCAGTCTTCCTCTATTTTTTATGTGGGACGCCATCATAGCATGGCTTGATGAGCAGTGTGTACATCTGTGCCCAGGATTCGAACCTGCAAACCCTGGGCTGCCGAAGTGGAGCATGTGAACTTAACAACTCTGCCACTGGGCCAGCCCTTGTGTGTTTGTTTTTTTAAACTGCATCTCCCTGATCACTATTGAGGCAGAACACTTCTCACACTTATTGACCATTTTTTCATTTTTTAATTGCCTTCATACCCTTTACCCATTTTTCTATTGGGATGTTTTTTTCTTACTAATTTGTAGGAGTTATTAGTGTATTCTGGATATGAAGTTTTTGTTGGCAGAGATGATGTTAAAAATATCGAACAATAAAATATGAAACACCAGTATGGCATGAGTAATTACCAATCAAAATAGATGCCATATCCAATTAGAACAAACTGAATTTATAAAGACATTCTTTTATTTTTATTCTAAAATTATAGCTTTGTTCCTTTATATCTAGATGTTTAATTAACTAGAATTTTTAATGACTATGGTGGGAGGTAGGATCAATTTTTTTAAAATAATAAAGTCCATTGTCCCTACCTCATCTTTTGAACAGTTTATTATTTCTCCACTCCTTTTTATGCCTCCTCTACATTATACAAAGGTACCATATAAATTGGGTCTATTTTGGTGTTTCAAGTTTGTTTCATTGATTTATTTGTTTATCTCTCTGCCAATAATATGCTGTCTTTATTTATTAAGCCATGACTTTGTAAGGAATTTTGATTTTTCCTCATTCTTTTTCTGAAGTATCTTGGATATTTGTGGACATTTACTCTTCCATGTAAATTTTAGAATCAGTGTTTAAATATCGAGGAAACATTCTGTTGGGATTTTGACTGGAATTACATTAAATTTATAGAGTAATTCGAGGAAGAACGTTTTATGGAATTGAGTTTTCCTATCCATGATCATGATCTATCCTGCCATTTATTCAGGTTTTCTTTTCTTGTTCTTTAATGATTTTTTTCTAAGAAGTTTTACATGTAGCTTGTTAGATTTGCTTTGATAGTGATCTTTTGTTAGGGTACCTTATATTTTTGTAGCTGTTGTGAATTCTATTTTGTTTTCTGTTATATTTTCCAGTTGGTTATCACCTGTATTTGAATGCTATTGATTTTCGTGTGCTTACTATATGTCTAGCAATCTTGATATATTTCTTATTAGTCCTAATAGTTTATCTGCAAATGATGACAATTTTGTTTCATTCTTGTCTTATTGCTTTGGCTGAATTAGTATTAGGATAAAAACTCTTATAAATGAGAAGTAGAGGGAATGTCCTTGATCTGACAAAGAGCATATATGAAAAATTACAGCACATATCACATTTAATGGTAAAACTTTATGGTAAAATTTCAGGTGCTTTCCCATTAAAGTCAGGAAAAAAGAGATCCCTGCTCTCTCTCCTACTATTCAATATTTTATAATAAATAGCTTTTTCAGTAGATATGTTTTATCAGGTTAAGAAAATTCCTTTCTATTTCTAGATAGCTAAGAGTCTTTCGTGAATGCTGTTTAATATTATTAAATTCATATTCTGTATGTGTTGAGATAACCATATGTATTTTTCTCCTTTAAACTCTTATTGTGGTGTATTACTTTAGAAGGGTCTGATGTTAAACTATCCTTTCATTTCTGGGATAAATCCTTCTTTGAAATGAACATATTTTAATATACTAATGGATTCAGCTTGCTAAATTTTATGTTTGATTTCTTTTCTATGCTCATTGGTGAGATAAGTCTCTCTCTCATTTTTTGTTTTGTCATTTTCTTGTTTGTGTATCAAGGCTTTGCTAGTCTCATATAATACAATGATGGAAAGCTCTCTCTCTGATACTATTTTTCTTTAAAAAAATTGTGTAAAATTTTCTGTCCCGGAAGATTTAGTAAAACTTACCTGAAAAAACAGCTTGTCTTGGTGCTCATTTTTTGGAAAGGTAGAGGCAGGAGTTGGAAAGTATTTTGACTACCAATTCAATTTTTAAAAAATGATTTCTGGTTTACTTAGGATTTCCATTCCACCTGAATTTTGATAATTTGTATTATATATTTGGTAATTTATATTCTTCTAGAAAATTATTTATTTCATCTATTGTACAATGTTGTTCATATAATTTAAAAAGTATATATGATATTGTAAAGTTCCCCTTTTTATTCTTAATATTGTTAATTTGTGCCTTCTTTCTTATTTATTCTTACTACTTTTCCAAACAAATGCTTAGCTCATTTATTTTTAATCTTGTTAATTTTTGATAAATGCATTTAAAGCTATTTTCCACTAAGTAATATGTTGTCTATATCTTTGAAGTTCTGATGAATAGAACCTTTCTAGTTAGAAATCCTTTGTAATTTCCTCTTTAACTCAGGAGTTATTGGGGTGTGTGATTTTTAGTTTCCAAATGTTTGGCTTTTAAGACACAGTATATCTTTATTGTTGAATTCTTATTAATTGGACTGTGGTCAGAAAACATGGTTTATATGATGTCAATTCTTTAAAACTTAACTAGAATGCAGTCAATTGTTGTAAATATTCCATGTAAAATTGAAAAAAAAATCTAGATGGAAACAAGATTCTTGAATTGTAAAGAGATATTTACATTAAAAGTTCAATTGCAGTACTGTAAAATAGACACTGTATACCAAAGTGAACTGTCATTCTCAAATGCAAATTTTAAAAGTAGTTGAACCAGAAGCAGGTTCTTGAGTCTTGGGCCCTTTATTCAGGAATCATGACTGTTATATCAAATTGATGTGGTTTTTTTTATGTTGTTGCTCCCCATTAGTCCTATTAAGGATTTTTACCTAAAATTCCATTGCACCTGATGACATTAATGCTAAATCAGCTTTATTTTGTTTAGTATTTGTCTAGTACATATTTCTTCATTCCCTGTTTTTTCAAATGTAATATATTATTTTATATTGGGTGTATATCTTTTAAGCAGAATAATAATTGGATTTTGATGTTGTCATTGCTAATGTTTTTAATCCAATCTGAGGCCACTGTCTTTTAATAAGCTCACTTAAACCATTTAAATTTATTATGATTACATACAAATCATGGATTGTATCTACCATCTTGTTTTATTTTTCTGTTTACCATTCATTCTCCCTGTTTTTTTTTTTTTTTCTTCTCTCTTTTTGATGCTCCTCTTGACTTGGTAAATTTTGTTTTATTTTGGTTTTACTCTCTTTTCTCTACCTTTGCAGTGGTTTTTATTCTACTTTTGGCCCATGGAAATGCTTGTTGATTTTGATGTGTAAATCTGCCTTTTTAAAACTCAATTAAAAATCTATTATTTCTGTGTTTGAACTAGAGGAAAAAATTTTAAATGTAAAATCATAGTCCCATCTCTTTATTTTCAACACTTTGTTTTTGTGTCATTTCAAGTAAATCTCTAATAAAGAGTTTATATATTGAGAATCTTTGTCTTTCAATAAGGGAATTTAACTCACTGACTTCTGTTCTTTTGGGATAAGTGTGGTGTCTGGTGTTGCTCCTGTCCCTTTATGGTTCCTGTTCTGTTTATTACATGTCTTACTGTCCTTCTTTCCCTTTTTCCAGCTTTTGCTTGAATGATACCTCTTTGTCGTTGTTCTTCTCCACCCCTGCACAAAGTGACTTGGAATTTTAACATATTAATCATATTCTACTAGCGAGAATCTTTATATTGTTAATAAATGTTTTAAAATGTATTTTCTTTATTAATTTCATGAATTAAAATTATCCTCTTAGACAAAGATTGAGTCTAACCATGCTTTTATTTCTTTTTTTCCATCTCCTCTGGAATCTCAGAAAATCTGAATTCTTATTTCCAGATTGATACTTATTTTTCTTTTACATTATATCTTCTTTTAAACCATATTTTTTCATAGCTATATCATCAATACTTACTTAGAAGTAATTATACATATTACTGGTTTCCTTGGTCACAATTAATTCATGTGTATTATGTCTTCTTCTTTCATGAGGTCTTCATTTGAATTCATGTTCATTTTATCTGAATTTTTCAGGAGTAATTTTTTTCATAAAGAGATATAAAGGCACACTTTCTGAATACCTGCATATCAAAAATCCCCTTTCTTCTGTGTTCAGGAGAAATAATTGCTACACTGGATAGAGAATTCTATGGCAAACCTTTGCTATAAGAATTATACATGAAACATCTTTCTACTATCTTTTCTTTTTTAGTGTTACGAGAATTCAATGATAGTGTGAGGTGTTTTTTTTTTTAATTGTTGCTAATCTTGTCCATCTGGAAACTTACACAATATGTATGAAACTTTGCTTCATAAGATGTTTACTTTTCATCTTTTTCTTACTCCTGATATTTGGCAAACCTTTCCAGTGTGAAGGATTAGATCTTTCTTCAGTGTGGAGAACTTTACTTCTATTACTTTGTTTATTAGTTCTCTCTTATCCACTACTTTCTTTTCTTTTGGACATCTTTTTGTGTCAACATTGGTTCTCTTGGCTCTATCCTCCATGACTTCTACCATTTCTCTCTTAAATCTCAGTCCTTTGTCTTTTTGGAGAGAATTTCTCAAGGCAAGCTTCTAAATCACAAATCAGTTTTCATTAGCATGCATTCAGCTATTCACTTCCTGAATTGAGTTATTATTTTTGTGATTTTTAAAAAATTCCAATAACTCTCCCATTCTCAGATTGTCTCAAGTCTTTAAAAAAATAGAAACCGGCTCCTATTTTAAAAAATGTTTCATTAGTGCAAAATTTGCATATAATAAAATTCACCATTTTTGAGTCTACAGTTCAAGATTTGACAAATGTATACAGTTGTGTAAACATTACCACAGTCATCATATAGAATATTTCCATCACCCTAGAAAGTTCCCTTTTGCCAATTTGTAGTTAATCCCTTTCCTTTATCTGAACTCTTCACAATTACTGACCTGATTTTACTTTAGTTTTGCCTTTTCTAGAATTTCATATAAATGGACTTATTTATTCTGTAATCTTTGGTGTCTGACATCTTTCATTTAGCCTAATGCTTTTAAGATTCATCCATGTTGTTGCATGTTTCAATAGTTTGTTCTTTTTTTATAGCTGAGTAGTGTTCCTTTTTATTAATATAGCACAATTTGTTTATCTATTCACCAGTTGATGGGCATCCCTCCCTCCAACCCAGGTTTTGGACATAATGAATAAAAATGCTCTGAAAGTTCATGTACAAGTCATCGTGTGTACACGGTTTTATATTTGATTGGTCATATAGTAAGCGTATATTTAATTTTGTAAGAAACTGCCAAACTATTTCTCAAAGAGGTTACACATTTTGCATCCCCATCAGCAATGTATGGGAACTCCATTTCTTCTTGAGTGAGCTTTGATAGTTTGTGTCTTTCAAGAAATTTCTTGAATCCAAGTTGGAAGCTCTTGGAATGGCAACAAGCCCAGAGAGGACCCAGTTAAGGGCAGTCGTGGCAACTTCTTCTGGCCCCTATCAGCATCTCTGCAGCCACTGTGTTCACAGTGGACATAGCTCCTAGCATGAAGAGTGACTCTTGATGAGTGAGAAGGCAGGTGTGGAATTACTATATGCAAACAAAGCCCCATAGGGAAGGTGGGTGGGTTTAGGAACTTCTCTTTTGCAACGTATAATCCCTTTTTCTGTAGCTGCTTGCCTGGCAGAGTCTAAGGCTTTACTCAGGTATGGTGAGAGTGTGGGCAGGGGCTCTTAAAAAGCTAACATGGAAGAAGGGTCTCTTCCAGGTGTAGACAGGAGCAGCCAGTGGCAATTGTTCCTCCCAATTCTTAGGATCCTTTCTTCATAGGAATCCAAATTTTCAGATATGTGGGTGAGACCCACTCCTTATTTTCAGTAATCTGATAAGATCTTCTTTTGCACTAACTGAATTGCCTCAGGGAGAGAATTAATAAAAGGAGGAAGACAGCCCGTGATATAATTATATCACCATCTTCCTAGAATTCTATCATATCACTTGTATTAGTTATGTATTGCTGCATAACAAATTACCCAAAACTTAGCAGATGAAAACAACAAAAATTTACTGTCTCCCATAGGTGAAGAATCTAGGTGCTACCTAGTCAGGTGGTTCTGGCTTAGCATCTTTCACAAGGTTACAGTCAAGGTGTTGGCTGGAGCTGCAGTCATCTCAAGGCTCAAATGCGGAAGGATCTGCTTCCAAGTTCACTCACTTGGTGGTTGGCAGGCCTCAGAAGATCTGCTTCCAAGCTCATTTGTGTGGCTGCTGGCAAGCCTCAGTTCCTTGCTACGTGGACCTCTCCCCAGGGCTGCTTCACAACATGGCGGCTGTCTTTCCCTCGAGAAAGCGAGAGAGCACCCAAAATGGAAGCTACTGTCTTTTCATAGCCTAATCTCGGAGGTGACATCCCATCACATGTACCATATTCTATTCACTAGAAACATGTCAGTAAGTCCAGCCCACAAGCCCACATTACAGGGATGAAGATTCACAAGAGTGTGAATACCAGGAGGTGGGGATCACACTTCTTATTTAATAGTTTGTCCTCCAGTGTCCTGGTGTGAGTTTCTCCTGAAGCAGACCCTGAAGAAAGGATTCAATTGTAAATAGTTTTTTTGAGGAGATGATGCCAGGAAAATCTAGTAGCAAATGGGGATGTGAGAGAGGAAAGATAAGAAAGCCCATAAAGGGAATGTTTTCAAGCCAATTACTACTATGGGCAGCTGGAGCTCAAGCCTGCTGAGGAACTCTGGGAAACAGTATAGAACATGCCACAGTGTTATCCCAACCAAGGACTGAGGAAGCAATTTATCTACAACTCTCCATCCATCGTTGGTTGAGGATTGCTTGTGGGGGAATTAATTCTCTGGCACTTCTGCTTGCCCTGCATATGCTAAGAGTGCTCTCCTTTCCATCCCCAAACTCTAATCCTACTTTCTATGGAGGTAAATGCTGAAAGGATACGGGTGGGACACCAACAATGTCTGCTATACCCAGCTAGATTGTAAGGTTCATGAAGGCAAGAACCATCTGCCTATCATTTTCTTTCCATTGCTTTGTCATTATCTAGTATATCACCTAGCACATACTGTTGCTCAACAAATATTTGTTGAATGAATGCAGGTCGCTGATGATGGCACCATGAAGGAACTGACAGTGCAATGAGAGAGACAGATTCGTATGCTGCTAACTACAATAGGATAAGTGCTATCCTGTAGATACTTACTGAGTGCTATCAGAGTCAAGGGTGGCAAGCTAGCAAGTGCCACCCTAGACTAGCAAGTGGAGGTGGAGAGAAGGCTAAGGAAGGTTTCACCCAAGAGTGGAAGTCTGAGCTAAGTCTTGAAGAAGGATGGATAGGATTTTGTGATAGGATTTTGTTGGTTGGAAAAAGTAGGAAGCAGAGCAGGGAGAAAGAATGTGTGGCAGAGACATTTGCTATTTACAAGAATAGAGTGTAGGTACTCTAGATCCTCTCTCACCCTTGTCTTTACTTTACTCTAGAAGTTCTATTTAGTCTGAGCTTTTGGTGCTCTCTCTGGCACGCCATCTTGTCCACAAAGTCATCATCAGCTTGATAGTCTGAACAAGTGTTAGTTCACTCTCCTCTCTCCTTCCCAATAAACACGCACACAATACGGGGGTTTAAAGTTCTTATGGCAAAGATAATCTTTTCTTGATCTTTGAAAAGGCAGGTACAGTATATATACACACATGACAAATATTTTCTTTATGTATTTACTGTTTGTAGGAAGTCTAACCCTAATCCAGCATTTATTAAAACAAGACAGGATTTGTTAAATTGGTTTAAGTTTATCAAATATGTACAAATCTTTACATAAATTAATTCGCTTGTTAAATATTTGTGAAATTTATTAAGACTTTGGAGGGACTTAAATAATACCTGAGCTGTCCAGCTTAACTTGGCTTAATTTTTTTTAACCTAAGGTATTGATGAGGCTATGAGGTGCAGACACAGGACTCTAGATGGTCAGGTGAGACAGAGCCAGTGGGCAGGTGTCACCAGCTGGGTTCTGTCAGGTAAGCAAAGAAAGTGATGTCTGGGTATTTTGGGGTGAACCTTTCCATTTAGTATGCCTGGAAGATTCTGATGGTGCTGCCTGGGGACAATGGGACCTGCCACTGTGTGATGTCACAAGAGGCAATGTCAGGGACAGAGCTGGAGCCCATGGACACCTTTTCTCCTGCTCATTAATTCAATAGTTTATTGAGCCCCTGCCATGTGCCAGGCATGGGCCCTCTGAGCTTGGAATACAATATGACCAAGATGTGAGTCTAGCCCTCAAATAACAGGAAAGATATACCTATATATATATAAGTTTCAAATTCTAAGTTCAAATCCTGTCTTCACCATCTATGGCTTCTCTGACCTTGAAATTACCCATTTCTTTAGATCTTCATTTCCCAATGCAGAAAATTAAGACAAATATGTAGAATTATTGGAAATTTTAAGTAAGTCATATGAGAACATATAGCTGAGTGGTAATTTTTGCCTTCTAGTTATATCCAGTCAATAAGTCAGTCCTGACATTTCTACCACTTAGACCACCTGAATATTTTTTGGGTCCATCCACTTTGTTCTACCTCCACTGCTTCCACCTGCTCCCAGCCACCATCATCCTTCTCAGTGGTCTCCCTGGACTCTTGTCTTCTTCCAATCCATTCTTAAGATAGCAGCATGAGTGATTTATTTCTTTTTTAAGGTCCAAGAATGATCATGCCATTTCCTGGCTTACAACTCTTCAATTCCTTCTCATTTCTCTTAGGACAAAATCCTACAAGGCCCTGCCCAACACAGCCCCTCACAGGGAGGCATAGTGGTTAATGCGTCTGCAGTCAGACTGCCCGAGTTTCAATCCTGACTCTGCCACTTTGTGCTACGGGGTTGTGGGTGCGAGATGTAACCTCTCTCTGGGCCCTTCCTCCTTCCCCCTCCTTTAACTATGTTCTACTAACCCTTAAGTCTCAATTTAAATGTCGCACACTCCAGGCGGCCTTTCCTGATTTCCTCCTCAGACCGGTTTCTCTCTATTATATGTGCCCAGAGCACCTTGTATCTTTCTTCCACAATGCTCACACACTTGTGGTCACCTAAACAATTTCTGTCTTCTCAGAAAGATCCAAGCTCCTTGAGTCAGGGAAGCCATGCACCTTATTCACCATGGCTCCCTCAGCTCACGCACAGCACCTGGAGGTAGCTGGCACTGGATGACTGTATTAGCAATGAAACATAGTTAAACTCTCTATAACATAGCGTAACATGCTGTAACAGGACTGTCCATAAACTATCATGGGAGCATAGATATCTGCCTTCTAGAGGTTCAGCCATGTCCAAAAAACCAGAAAATGTCCTGCTGAGAGTTACTGACAGATATCTGACCCCTCCAGCAGGCTTCCCAGTGGTGGGGAGGCGGCAGCAGGGATTTTATTTGCTGGTGGTGGTGGGCTGTCTGTTGCAGTGTCTGTTTCTTCAGGCCCAGCAGATTCTGGCAATCTCTTAGATTAAAGAGTAAACTTTCCTAAGACAATGGAGGCTCCAAATGCCCTCTGGAGTAGAGGGAATCTACCCCAGGCCACTGGAGCAAGAAATATGCGAATTGCATTAGGCACCTGGACTTCAGGATTAGAGCCAACATCTGAGAATATTTCATTTCCTGCAAAGTTGTATGTGAAAAATAATTCTGGAACAGGGAATCCTATCTGTCTCAAATTTACATATACTCTTTTCAAAGATTTTGATTTTCATTTGGAGTGACTCTCAGTTTGGTTTCTAAGGCTTTAGTTATCTAGGGCTCTCTGTCTTGTGAACTGTCAAAAAAATTAAAATACTCTATAAAAGTATACCACTGCAGTGTATCCTTTGGTGATTCATAAAATTGCCCCCAAATTAAATCTGAAGTAAAGAGCAGATGGTTTTGTGTACCCCCCCTTCCCCTTTACATGATCACACCTGTTGTAGTACAGCAGGCAGGAAGTTTTGGGAGGATCTGGAAGTTTATGTTCTTAGGGAGACTGAGCTCTAATCAGTGAGCTGGGCCAGACACATCCAAGAGAGAGAGAGAAAAAAATCTCAGGAATCCAAGGGTAGAATAGAATACTACAGTGTGAACTATGCCTCTTAATCTGGTGGGGTATGGCAAAGGGAATGACTAGACCTGAGTGCAGCTGCTTAAGGAAGGCTGACAGGAGGGGGTGAATTTTGAGTGTCTTTCTAGGTATGGAGAGATGGCATTCTAGGTGTGGAGAAGAGTCCCAGGGAGGACTCAAGGGGGCTGTGTGGGAGGTGAAAGACAGGGAAGCCCAAAGGAGGGAGAATCAAATGGGAGGGGGTGGTTGTGGGCTGGGGTCACAATGTTTAGGAATCCCCTCCCTGGCAAGCTGGGTATGTGGATGACATCACAGATCTAAGAGTGGAGAAGGCTTATTTTCTTCCTGGCTTCTTCATTCAGTAAACACTTATTGAGCATCTACTTGATTCCAGACTCGAAGGGGGATTCTGAGGATACAAAAACCATAAGACACCATCCTCACTTCAGAGGAGCCCAGAGTTGAGTCGGGGAAACACAGGAATGGAAAATTACAGCATGATTTGCTGCAGACTGGAATAGAGGTGTGCAGTGGCAACCCGGAGGGACGCCGAAAGGACTTCATAGAAGAGGTGAGGAATGGCTGGGAGATGTGCTCACAGGCATAAAAAGGCATTTCAGGCAAAAAGTATGGCATCCCAGTGGCTTAGAATTGTGAATGAGCCTAATCTGTTCAAAGGGAAAAGCAAAAAGTTCAGGGTGGCTGGAGCTTTTGGGGAAAAATGGGGATTTTCTGGACATGAAGTAGGAGAAGGAGTTTAGAGCCAGATGGAGACAGTCAGCCTCCATTCTGTAGGCGGAGAGGCTGGCTGGAGATGGCAACACAGGAGCAAGAGGATCGCATTTACTTCCAGGATAAGAGTTCTGGAAATGCTGCTGACAGAGTGGAGCCAGACAAAACCCGGGGCAGGGAGTGCAGGTAGTAAGAAGGGTTTTGTGACAATCTGAGCAACTGAGTGACAGTGGGCTTGGAATGGGTCGGGGGAGGGGAATGGAGAAGGGGTTATTTCTGAAGCCCTGCTCGGTGTGGTTTCCAGAAGAAGTTCTTTCACACCTATTTCCATTAATGTCCTATTGAATGCAAATTCAGATCCTTTTCCTTCAGCCTTCACCCTTTCTTCCCCTACAGAAATTTAAAGCAGCTTAATATGGCAAGAGGTACAATGAATTCCACTCGGAGGGAAAGCAGCGCTGATGTGGGCTGTTCACAGGGCTGGCAGAAGCAGCCAACATTAGTGCACGTTTGACATGCTAGAAGGGGCTCCAATCTTTTCTCGCTTCCCTCTCGACTCCGTTGCAAGGTGAAGCAGTGTTGTTTCCTCTGTCTGGACGTCCATTCACTCACAGGCTCGTTGTGCTCCGGCGTTGGACAATGGTTCTGCTTCCAGCGCAGGAGGCCACCCCTTTTAGGAAGACCTGGAGTTCTCTGTGGTCATCAGAAGAGGGGAAGATGCATTGGCCTTTGGCTGCCTGGACAAGGCCGATGCTTTGCCTCTCTGGCTGGGATGGCAGGTTCAAGATGGCAGGACTATGAGGACTATAGAAGTGCAGTGAGAGGTAGAATTAATTGCTCTTGAGGGCATCTGAAAAGCAGCTTGTTTTAGACAGGATCTTAAAAGGTGGCAGCGATAGGGGAGGAGAGTGTCCTTTAGAGAAGGCAGGGCTGGAGAAAAGCTCAGATTATGGCCAGCTGGGATGGGACCTCACCTTCACAGAATTTTCAGAACTTGCTAAACAGAAGTGAAGCAAAGGACCCAGGAAACAGTGTACCAAAACTCAGTGGGATGGGATGGGGCAGAACCAGGGTTGGGCTTGCTCTAGGGCAGAGTTAGAAGCTGTATCATTTGAGGAGGACCTGGGATGTCGCTTCTCTCCCACCCCACCATTCACCTCCCAGCCTAGTGGTGATGAGGCATTGAAGGTAGCTGTTAAAATGTTACCGTTATCTGGAACAAAATGCATTTGTTATCAGGCAAGGAGATGGATTAATCTATCAGCAGCCAGCAGGGCCACAGCATCAAGTAGCTTATTAGACTGGCAGAACCCGGGTCCTAAGGGGAGGCTTTAATGGGACACCTGAGTCAGGGGTAGGGGTTCCAGGTGAGACTCAGCTGGGGGAACAGGCGACCACCACATGCACAGAGAAGGTGTGGGAAGGACAACAAACAGACCTCCAAGTAAAACTTCATCTACTTCTGAATTTTGCTACAACCCAGCCCAGGTGGCTAAAGGCCTGGATTCCTAGTCGCACTGTCTACACTGGGGCCCATCTGCTGTTTTCTCCCACACAGTGGCTGACCATTTGAGGTTGTGACCCAGGAGTCACTATGGTTATCAACTGGGAGAGCTCAAACTGACACATGAAAAGCAGCTTTGTTTCGTGTCCTTGACATAACTAACCACATATTAACAACAGAGCCTTGTGGGATTGAGGCTTCCTGTTTGTTCAGAATCTTAATAGGTGGGCTTTGTGCACACAGATTTCTAGTACTGCTTACCCTGTATTTTAAGTCAAAGTGGATCTTTGTGTGAAGGATTCTCCACCTCCTTTTCCCTTTCTACAAAGGAGATAAGTGTTTTCACTCACCTTTTGTGACTTACAAGCAGCTGAATAGCACTTGTGGTGTTTGAATGTCATATAATAGGCATTGTCACCGATAGAGAAATGTCCTTTTCCGTGTTTCTGAGGGCTCCTGTGCTTACTATCTTTCTTGCGTGTGTGCTCTCTCTCCCTCTTTATTAAGTCGCTGTGAACAACTCCTGAAAATGTTTGTCCCCCATTTTTTAAAGCATCTATGTCCTTGGGATGCTGTGTGGGAACTGTTCCTCCGGGAAATTATTTGTAGGCAGTTCCTTTGGCAGATCCCCAGGCAGAGCTCAGCTGGGCGTGTGACAGGTGGGCAGAGTGCTGCCCCGAGCTGGTTGACGTGATTTAAGAGGAGTCACATTCTGGAGGAGTCACGTGGTGGGGGTAGTGGTAGAGAAGGGGTGGTGATGCTGTTTGTGGTGATGTTGGGGTCTAAAACTACAAGAGGAGACACGATTTACAGTCATAGTCACATGTCTTGTATAATATGAGAGGCTGATTCCATAAGAACTTTTAAATCCATTTTTCATAAAGGATTATATTTAAGTAGCTTCAGATACGAAGTTAGTGGCAGTTTGCTCTTCGTCACAAAAGCTTTGGTTGCATGAGGTTTACGTCTTTGGGTTCTTCATTAATGCCGTGGAGTCAGGAATTGGGATGGATATGAAAGTAAGAAGTCAGGGTCCCTGAACTTCCTATTTTGGTCAAGTTGTGCAAAAAAGTTTTAGTTCAAAATGGTGCCTGGCCAATGGACTCTAAGAGAACTTTCACCAAAGATCTACTGAAACATTTATGGACGTTAAAAATAGAGCCCAGACAGCCAAGTGCCAACATTTAAGATGAAGCTGTACTAACCATAACAAAGAGCTGCATAAATAAAAGTGGACACGTTCTTGGCTGCATGACACAGAGATGACCTGGAAAATGGTGGAAAGGGACTTCATGCATTCCTCTTTCTCGTGTGTCTGAGGCTCAAATGTATGCAAGTATCAACCCAAAATATAGGCATTAGGGGAGTTGATGTCTTCTCTCCCATTCCTCCCCATTCCCCACCATCTTTTTATAACTACTTGAAGTCAGAGATTCCCAGAAAATAATTGGGTAGGAAGTGGAATGAGGGATTGTGGAGGCACACTCTATTCTAAAGAACCCAGAAGTGAAACACTGTAGGGCAATATAGAGAGAGGAAAACATAAGAGAAGCATGTGCTGGAAATCACTGCATTTCATCTACTACATCATTTCAGTGGATCACAGAACCAGATAGTGGTGTTATAGATTAATGGTTCTCAAAGTGTGGTCCTGGAGCAGAAGCATCACCTTGGAACTTGTTAGAAATGCAAAATCAGACATCTGGGGGTGGACATCAGCAATCTGGGGTTTAACAAGCCTTCCAGGTGTTTTTGATGCATGTTAAAACTTGAAAACCGCTGTAGTAAATGACACTATTCAGAGAACAGAGTGATCTAGCAGAGGTGAACTTGCTGTATTTGGGAATTAAATGTGGAGATATGCACATTGGCCTGTCCCCTAGCTAGAGACATGATTGGGATGAAATTTCCAAACACGTTTAGAAATGAGACTAATGCAATCAGTTCACCATATCTTTTGACAAATTCTAAGAGTACATATGGTTCACCTTGTTCAAGGATAGTAAGGTCTATTAAAATACCGTGAATAAAGGAAGACTCAAGGAAATGCGTACTGCTAAGAACTATCAACGTCAGGATTCAGATTTAAAATTCAGAAAATTCTTTGATATCTTTAATAGAGGCCAAATCAACATGGATAAAAGAAAACTGCTGTAGGATGAGGTAAAAAGAGAGATGGATTGAGACAGAAGGATAGAAAAAACCCTAAAATTTTAATAGCAGTACAAGACAAAAATGCAGTCAATGAAAAAAACTAAACGATATATTGGAAAGTAATATTGTTCTGAAGGACAAACTTTAAAGGCAGAGGAGGAAAATGGATAAAAGCTATGAGATAGAAAATGATAGAAGTGGAAGACAGAATGAGAGCCAGCACATGAATAATTGGTCCCTCTGAAGCAGGGGACAGAATAAATGGAAAAGAGCAAACCCCAAATATATAAATATGTGAGGAAAGACACATTTTTTGAGCTGAAGAAAAACCTGTAGGTAGATTTTAAAGACTATTCCAGACGAAACTAATGAAAAGAAAACCATACCTAAGCATTCTGACAAAAATTTTGAATCACGCCAATGATGAAAAATCCTACAAAAATTCACATAGAAAAACTAGATCATCTACAAAGAAACAAAAATAAGTTTGGCTTTAGACTTCTTAGCTACATTAAATTTCAGAAAGTAATGGAGAATCATATATGGGATTTTGAGGGGGAATAGTTTTGACCCCAGTATTTGAAGCCCAGTCATATTGTCTTTAATGTGTGCAGGTAAGAGAAAGACAGCCTTGGCTATACTAGGTTTAGGGAATATACCACATATGTCCATCTTGAAAGATTACTCAAGGATGTTTTCCTGAGAGAGTTCTTAGAGAGCAACATTAAAATCCAATAACAATAATAATAATAATAATAATAATAATTGCAGCAAACACGGTGCTTACTGTGTGCCAGGCACTGTCCTAAGACCTTTATTCACATTAACTGATATAAACCTCACACCACATTAGGAAGTATGTACTATGAATATGCCCACTTTACAGATGAAGAGCTTAGGGAAGTTAAGTAACTTTACCATGGTTACAGGACCAGTGGAGGGTGCAATCAGCATTTGGACTCCCGGAGCTGGAGCCAGAGTCCTTCATCTTTACTTTTATGCTCTGTTAGCTTCCTGTTATAAAAGGCTGATAGCCAGCTCTAAAATTATTTAAGTTACAGTTAGGCATAAGTTACTTTTTTATGTGTGATTGTAAAAATGAATGCAATGTCTTATTCTTAAAAAAGAATATAATAAAATAATATAAAGTAATTATAATAATCTGAGGTTATAAGCTCAGATAATATAACTGAATTCCAAAACATTTGTGTGTTGCTCTCTCCTTTGTCATTTTAAGAAATCATACCCCCTCCCTGGGTCCTAAATTTCTGATCTTAAATGTGGGGATCTTAAAAGAGACTTTTTCATTTTTGAATCGACAATTAGAGAAATATACACTCACAATGCTCTTAAAAAATGCAAAGGTAACTAATGTTAGAAATGAAAACTAGAAAAGTAAATGTGAAATATATAACAAATGATAGAAAGCAAAGATCAAAATAAGGGAGCAAAACAAAAATAAAGCACCAAACAAAACAAAAATGTAGGGCCAAATATATCAGCAAAAACTATAAACATAGATATGTTAAACCTGCTTATTATAACATAAAAAAACCCTCAGAATGTGTCTTAAATAATATGACTAAAAATCAATGAATGGGCAAAGATGTATCAGGCAGATGCAAAAGCAAAAAGCAAAAAAAAAAAAAAAAAATATATATATATATATGTATATATTCTTAGAACTAAAATAGACTCCAAAGCAAAGATCATAAAACATAACAAAGAAACTTACTCTCGGTGGTGTGTTAGAGCTGGCTTGTGCTGGCCCGTGAGAGCCCATTGTGTCCATCTCATCCCAACTCTTGAGTTCAGTGACTTTACATCAGTAACTTGAAATTAGACATAGTGGGAGCATTTACACCACAGAATTGGCAAATACTACAAATCATGGCTTTTTAATTTTTTCTTTAGAGAGCCAGTTTACCAGTATACCACTTGTTACCTTATACTGATTAAAAGTAAAATTCACAAGGGAGATATGTATCATATATTTCTATGCACCATGAACATTGTATTGAAATATGTAAGGTAAAATTGTTGGAAATATATAAGGAAATCAACAGAGAAACAATAGTAATAAGCAACTTCAATGTTTCTGTCTCATTCTTTTGATAAAATGAGTCTGCCACCCATAAATATGTAAAGAACTTGAATTATATAAAGAATTAAGTTGATTTAATAAATATGTATATATTGAACAGTGTATGCTACAGTATGTTTGTTCTTTTCCAGCATCCGTGCAACCTCTAAGCCTCAACCTGAAATCTCAACAAATTCCCAAAAGCAGATATGGTACAAGCTGTCTTCTCTGGTCATACTCTAATACAACTAGAAATTAATAAAAATTTAACAAGAAAAAATATACCCAACCACGTGGAACTTTGCTCCAAACAACAAAAAGCAACAATTAAACCTCCAATCAAGCCAATAAAATAAGAAAATAACAACACAGCCTCCTCCAATTGCTTCTAAATAATATGAGGATATTAAAATTTCAATTACATATAACTTGGAAAATAAAAAAAAGAACATTACATATCAAAACTTACTAGATGCAACCAAAGAAGTAACAGAATCAAAATTCGTTGTCTTAAATATCTTAATATTAAAAAATTAATGAAAAGAAATGAATTGTATTTCAGCTCAAGGAATTAGAAATAGAGTTAACAAAACAGTCCCAAGGAAAGCAGTTGAGGGAATTAAAGATAAAAGCAGAGATTTATAAATTCTTTAACAGTTACGAAGTAGTGTAGTTAGTAAATAGATCCAAGATCTAGGATTTTGAGAAGACTGAAAAATTAGTAAAACTTGGAAAATATAATAAAGAAAAAAACTCAATGTGGGAATCAAAATGGGATATAACTAAATATGTAGAAAAAGTTTCAAAAGTTTTAAGAGACTACTAGTTAAAATTCTGTATTATTAATTGTAAAAATGGTGTCAAGATAAAACTAAATAAACTAATGACTAAAAAAGCTGAAAAAGTTACGTTAAGTTAACTCAAGGTCTTTCTATGTTGAGTATTTTCAAGCTGTTAAAGATTAGATAACTCTTATCCTTTAAAATTACTATAAAAAATAATGTGAAAGTTTGTAATTTCATTTCCTGAGTGAGCATAATCCTATACTATAACCCGACAAAGATAACAACCACCAAAATTAACAACCAATTTCTTTGAGGATATATCCATTATGAACATATATGATGAACATATCAGGAAAGAAATATAAGTGATATATTAGCAAATAAAATCTGCCAGTAAGTTAAAAAAATAGGTTATGGCCAAGAATTTTTACTCTAGATATACAGGATTTTTCCACATTAGGAAATCTCTTAATATAATGACTCATAATAGTTCAGAAATTTAAAAAAGTCTTCATTTTAATGGATACCAAGAAAGACTTTTGATAAAATAAAGCAACCCTTCCTAAGAATATGTGTGTTTTCTCTATACCGTAAAGATTATTTGTTTTCTATCAACATTCAGCATCATAAACAGTGTTACAACACTTGAGGAAGGTCCATTAAAGATCATGATGCCCGTTCCCACCTCTATTTTGTAATTGTTCTCCAGTTGTACCAAAGCATAAGACAAGATAAAGAGCTAGAAGTATAGAACTGGAATGGACTTGACAAAATCATAATTATTTTCAGATGATATGATTACATATCTAAAAATATAAAGTATAAAAACATTTTAAAATAAATTATAGAGTTCAGGAGGGTGCCAATATGTAAAACAAACCAAAAAAATCATCTGCTTTCATATCTACAATAGATTCTATTAAAAAATAGAAAAACATTGTATCAATAATAGCAACAAAATCCATAAAATGCCTAGGGAAAAAAAACTTACTGAAAGAAAACTATAAAGTGCTATTGAAAGACATAAGAGAAAATCTGAGTGAATGGATGAAAATAATCAATATTTAAAGAAATCAATAATCTATACATTTAACTCAATTTCAATCAAAATTTCCAAATGATTATATTTGGAACATAAGAAAATTATCATAAACTTAACTAAATGATTAAAGATGAGATAATAGAGTTTACAGGAAGAAGAACAGAAGACAAGGTTTGCTCTGTAAGATATAAAGTGTATTATAAAGGTTGAATAATTAAAGTGGTAAGGTGACATCTTAAGTCACTGAGAAAAAAAGATTACTCAATAAATGGTGTTTTAAATAATAGATAATCATTTAGAGAAAAACATTAGATTCTCCCAGTTCACTCCATAAGACAAATTCCCATGTGGAAGAAACACTTTTCTCACACCAAAAGTGAAATCTATTCAAGTGTTGGAAGCAAATACAGATGAATATTGACATCATCTTTGGTGTGAGGAAAATATTTCTTCACAGATCAAAAGGCATAAACCATTTATTCATTTATTTTTCTGGTTCTTGTTTGGCACTTAGTAGACTTGTAAAGGAAAAAAAAAAGGGTAGATTTTATTACATTAAAAATTATGTGGGGCCAGCCCAGTGGCATAGTGGTTAAGTTTGGCACACTCTGCTTCGGCGGCCCAGGTTTGTGGGTTCACATCCTGGACGCAGATCTACACCACTCATCAAGCCATGCTGTGGCTGCAACCCACATAAAAAATAAAGGGAAAGATTGGCACACATGTAAACTCAGGGCCAATCTTCTTCAAGCAAAAAGAGGAGGATTGGCAACAGATGTTAGCTTAGGGCCAATCTTCCTCACCAAAAAAAAGAAAAGAAAAAAATTATGTTTATGAAAACTACCATAAATTTATTAATTAGGAATATCCATGGCTGGTAATAACAGAAAATGTGACTTAAATATATCTTAAATAGATAATGATTTATTTATCTCATGCAATAAGCAATCTGGAGATTGGTAGTCCAACTGATGGTGTAGCTCAGGAAATCTGGGCTATCTCCATCCTTCTATTTCCTATCCTTAGGGGATAGAGCTTTGTCCTCATGGAAGTCACCTTATGGTTGCATTATGGTTGTTGATGTACCTCTAGGCTCATATTCATTTTCCAGATAGAAAGAAGACAAATAGGCAAAATCTCCAAGAGGCATGCCAACAGAGTCTATCCCTTATTACAAAAAAATTTTTTCCCCAGAGCCTCACTCAGCAACTTCCATTAATATCTCATTGGCCATAATTGGTCACATGGCCACTCCTAGCTGCAAGGAAGTCTGGGAAAGTGCACTTTCCAGCACTATTATAGAGGAAAGCTAGGGAGAGAGAGGTTATAAATGGCTTTTGAACGTCCAATCCATGATAAACAAAATCCAAAGACAAATAAATTGGGGAAAATATTTGCACTATTTAAAACAAAGGTCAATATCATTAATAAAGAGCTTCTAGAGGTCATTGAAAACAAACTCAGTAAGAAATGATATGAATAGGACAATAACAAAAGAAGATATAAAATGGCCAATTGACATATTCAATGTTTAGCCTTTCCACTAAGTACAAATTAAAACACAATATCACTTTTTATGTACTAAACTTGCAAAGATTATAGGAAAGGATTTAAGTACAAGGATGTTTATCCCCCGATGTAGTGATAATTAAATACCTAAATGTCCAAAATGGGAGAATTGGTTAAATAAATTACAGTTCATCTATAGATCAGATTATCATGTAGTCATTAAAAATACATTTTCTATGATTACATGGGAAATATTTATAACATGTTAATATTATTGATATTTTCAGGTTGTTAATGTTCTGAGAAATCATTTTACAAAATAATAGAGTCCATATGATTCCACTGAAAATTAATAGAAGAAAAGATAAAGAATATTTCATGGTTATTTTTGGATGATAGAATTATGGATGGATCTTTATTTTCCTCTGTTTTACTTATTTGCGTTTTCTAAATATTCTACAATAAATTTGAACTACTTTTGTAATAAGAAAAAATGACCAGTAAAATTATTGTAATAAAAAGGTGTGGCTTGAAACTGGAATAGAAACAAGGAACCAGAAAAGCATTAGGCATTAAGGCTTATTGAAGAGCTGGCTCCTCTCTCTTCTCATGACCGGACAGACTTACACTTATGGTACCGTAAGTGTCTCTGCTTTCCTTTCTGCATATGCTCTATGTTCCTTTGCCTAACAAGTGGCTTATTTTTGATTTGTACTCTCTTTATCTTTTCTTACCTCACAACTTTTTTCTCTATGGCTGCTGACTCTCTTCTCTACCTTATTGTTGCAACTTCTTCCTAATTTTGTCTTGCCATGATCCTCAACTCTCCCTCACGGCCACATAGTTTCATTCACCACAGTGAGCCACATAATTGTTTCCATATTTCCTCAGTTTGAATTCCTGAGAGTGAGAATCTGGTTAGCCCAGCCAGTCTTTTCCCACCAAGCCATGTTAGAGACAGCTGACAACTTGTGGATCTGTTGTCCTTGGGTCAGGTTCCCTCACTGGTTTAATCAACAGAGACTGGGTGGGCAGGGGTGATCGTGTGGTACAAAGCAGGGTGACACGGCATTCCCCTTCAGCAGGGGCTCTGGATGCGTTGCCTGTGGCAGTCACTGCTGTCACTATGATCGACACATGTAGTACACTTCACCTCTGGTCTGCTCTCACGCTCGCCCTCCTTCTCACATCATTGTTCCATAAAAGATGTTCTTGCCTATCAACATTTAATGACCACATACAAAACCAAAAAAATCCTCATTCTGTATCTGTATTTAGAGCCTAGGACGTGTCAAAATATCCTTGTTAGAATTAAAACAACGATCAGATACTACTCTCATGCAAGGGATTGGTGAAACAAACAAAAATTGACAACATCTAGTGCTAGTGAGGATGAGTGGAAGTTGTCATTCGTGTACAGTGCTGGTCTAAGTGTGAGCTGCTAAATGCTTGTGGAAAAATAATCTGAAAGTATCTGTCGAAATTATAAAAGCATATTTTTTTTATTCTAATCACCCCACTTCTAGAATTTATTCTGTAGAAATAAATGTATTGATATGTAAGAATACGTACAAGGATATTTATACAGTATCATTTATAATAAGAAAAACCTGGAAACAATCTGAATGTTCATCAAAAGGGAATGCATGAACATATCATGATTTATGTGGATTCTTATGAACTTATTAAACGGAATAAGTCAGAACTATACTTATATCTAGAAAAGTGTTCAAATAATATTATTATGTGGAGAAAGCTGGGTGTATAAATATATCTGGTATGATAATTTAAAAAATTAACTTTATGTGTACATATATATGTTTGTAGTTTTCATACAAACGTGAAAAATACAAAGGGAGGTGGGTGTGTTAGGATTCACTGCAAAAAAGTAGAAACAATTCTATCAGAGCCAAGTAGTTAACTGTGATTAGAATTTCCTTCTTAAATAGATTTTTGTTTTTCTTTGAGTTTATAATTGCATTTTTCTTGCATTGTCTGTCTTAAGCTTATCCTTACAGTATTTCCAACTTTTCAAGCATGATATCAAATTTATGGAATCCCTTTTTTATTGTGGAGTCCTCCCTTCTGGTCTTCTGTGTCCTTCTAGACTGATTACTCACTGTCTGTCACACAGCTGTTATTCTGGGCTTTACTTCACTTCTGGCCTGAAGCCAATATTCCAGACCTTTCTTTTTTGTGGTACTCTTTTGTGTGGCTGGAGCATATCCTTAAGTAATTTCCTAATAGAGTGTGGGAGATAAACTTTCCTAGTCTTTGCATGTCTGAAAATGTCACACTTCATGGACAATTGAAGTGGATATTAAATCCAATTATCCTCAGAATTTTGAAAAATGTTGTCTTCATCATTTTCATCATTCAGTGTTGCTCTTGGGAAATTCGATGCCATTTTTATTCTCATTTTTTGCAGTTGGCTTGATTTTTTCTCTCCAGAAGCTTCTAAAATCATCTCTTAATCCCTAAAGATCTGAAAGTTCGCAACATTTATAGTTCCTTTTTCATTCATTGTGTTACTCATTTATCAATGATAAATGAACTCATTTATCAAAAATTTGTGTTCTTTGGTACAGGGATATTTCTTCTATTATTTCTTCTTTCTAATCTCTCTGAGATTCCTATTAATTAAATATTGAAGCTATCGGATTGATTTGTATTTCTTCTCATCTTTTCTCTGATGTTTTGTATCTCTTTCTTTTAAAATTACTTTTGGTGATTTCCTTGATTTTATTTTTCAGACTAATTCTGAATTTTCTATTTCATCAATCTTACATTCAATTTCCATGTGTTCTTTCTTATACCCTCTTCGAGTCTTTTTAAATAGCATCCCATCCTTGTTTTATGGATCTTCTCAGATATTTTGAATATATTAATTCAGGTTTTGTTTTTTGTTGTAGTTCTTTATTCATCCCAGAATTTACCTATTTTCTCCACAGACACTTTTTGGTTATCTTGAACTTGCTCTTTCATATTTCTGTCTTTCCTCAAGTGTCCCATAATCTTTATTTCTCCATTTATTTGTAGAGTGAGGCAGTGGAAATATTGACTGGGATCTCTGGTTATTTCAGTAGGGTATGTTGCCTACCAGGCTTCCTTTTAAGGTAGGCAGTTTAGAGAGCTGCCTTAATGCTGGGGGTCCCCTGAATGCCAAAATGTCCCTCACTAGCTGTCCTTGTTCTTCTTGGTTCACTGGATTTCTTTAGCCATGAATTCTTGATTTTATTTTAACATGGGCTAAAAATGTCTGGGTTGGTCAGGGGGAAAGGGAGATTGATTAGTCGCTATACAGAATTTCAACGAATTCCTTCTTTTCCTGCCCCGTTTCTTATCCCCACCCCATTGCTGCCCTCAGACCAGCTCGTCCTGGGCCTCAGGCTCCTCTTGCTGTATTCTAAGTTTCAGTTCCACTGGCCCTGCTTCACCATCACTGATCCGGGATGTACCTTCTGTCCTCCAGAAAGAGTGGGTGGAGCCCGCTTTTCTGCTTATGAAATACTCTCTGCTTTCTTTGCTGGTAACTTATAATATTTTATCATTTCTGATTATTTTGTGTAGCTTTTATAGCCTATTTTGTCATTTATAAAGCATACAGAGAGGAGGAGACGAGAAAACAAATCCTTTCCTCTCTCAGTCTCGGTTTCCCACACTAGCTGTGCCTGCCTTTCTTCGAACTAAGTGAGTTCAGTGTAGCGAACACACCTAAATTTAACAGTAAAGCAAACCAAGCACCTGGCATAAAACCTCTTATTTAGGAGAGTGGGGAGGTGCCCTGTTCCCACTGTAAGTTGTCTAATTTGGCACACAGCATCCATCTGCTTTGTGATCTTTACCTCATTCCTAAACCCATGAAATTGACCAAGTCCTCCACAAGCCACCCTCTAATGGGTTCAAGATCCCTAGATTCTATAAACGAAAGCCCACTGTTCACTCTGCCACCACCTTGGAGTGTGGGGCTGTGGGGCTACCTATCCCTCTTCACCCTGTCACCATGGGTTGTCCACTTCCACGTAGCCCACACGTCTTCCGAGATCCTGTTCTGTAGCCACTAGTGCACCTCACCCCTACCCAATTCAGGACCAATTTCAGCTTTAGTCAGGCTCTTTCAGTTTCCAGAGAAAGAGACCCATGCAGACCACCTGAGACAAAGGGAGGGGGTGACTCAGAGGACACTTGTGAGTTAGGGCTAAGTCTCTGGTCAAAGCATCACCTGAGCAGCTATTTCTCTGTCACAGGTCACATATTCTCTCTTTGATGGTGTCTGTGCTTTATCTGCCTGGCTGCTTTAGAATTGGATTGTCTGCACTCAAAACCCAGCCCTGCCACTTGCCAGCTGTGTGACTTTGGACAAGGTACTTAACTTCTCTGTGCCTCAGTTTCCTGATCTGCAAAATGGGGATAACAACAGTGCTTCATAGGCTTGTTGTGAGGATTAATTGAATTAATATATGTAATAGACTGAGAGCATTGGCTGGCACATTTTAAGTGCTCAGTAACAATCCCTAACATGCTAACACGTACATGGTGCTCCCCACGTGCCAGGCACTGATAGAGAGGTGGAACAACTAGCCCGAGGTAACACTGTAGGAGAAAGATGAATTGGTATGCAAGCCCAGGCAGTCTGGTTCCAGAGTCCACACTCTTGACCACTTACCTCTACTGTTCTTTTGGTTTCTGCTTCTATATGACTGTAGTTTGCTTTGATTCCTCATGGCCCTGATTCTACCTCATGATTTCTCTCTTTATGCGTGTTTTCTGCCTCTGGCTTTACTACCAACTGCCTGAGGTTTCTCTAATCTGAGAGACAGAGAGAGCACAGAGAGAGAGATTGAGACGATCGACCCCAGCTCCTCTTTTGTGTCTGGCCATGCTGCAGGTTGTTGGCTGGCTCCCGAATCTGTCGTCCTTAGATCATTGCCCTCACCCCTCCACTCAGCTGGGGTTTGGGGTTTGGAAACGAGTAGAAAGTTACTACTTCAACAGTGACTGTGACTGGAGCAATTTCTCTTAGAAGGGGATCTGAGGGCAAGATGGCGCCACGACTGACCTGCTGAGTACACTGCAGTAAAGGCTTTTGACCCTCCAGTCCTTTCTTCTGAAAATGGATCCCCTGGTTTTGGTCCTGGTTTTGAATAGGTGAGTAACAAGATGGAATGATGGCCTTGGGAAATGGATTTTGTACATGGAAAGATGTCAGCAATGTGTCTTCAGAATTTCAGGATATGGTTGTGATGGAAACTACATTTTAGTGAGCCACTCATACCAGATGAAATTGGGTATTTGCAGAAGCAACACCATTTCTTAACGTATTGGAGATGCAACGATTGTCCAAACTCTCTTACCACGCACCAGGCTGTGTTCTCAGAACGTCATGTCTAGCACCGAGTAACAATCATTTAAGGCTCATTTAACCTTTCACTCAGTCACTCATTCAACCTCTGTGGAGCACCCACCAGTTCCAAGGGGTGTAAGACAGCCCCTGTGACTGAAGTAGATGATTCATTGAAGAAAGGAGTCAGAAAATAAACACCTATCCATTTTTATTCAGCCTGATCCAAGAGAGGGAGAGGAAGAGAGAGAGAGAATGAGATCTGAATAGTAATGTCTGGTAGTTATTATTGGTCGTCAGTGGGATGATTAGCAATTAGTTAGCAAATAGTGTGATTTTGATGCTATAACTCAGCAACGATGTGGCCTTAGATCAGTCCCTTATATTTAAAAGGGAATAATAATTCCTGGGGGATTTTATAAGAATTAGAGATAATAGAAATCTGGCTTGGTGCCTGGGTGCTATTACTTTTAGGCGGCATTTTCCCTGGAGTGGAAGGTGGCAATTCATCCCGTTCCTTTTGCGCTCACTTTATGTTCATTAAGCAACTTTCTGACACGTAATTTGCTCCTCTGAGGCAATCATTCCAGGAGAGAGTGTTCTGAATGACCAATGTGAATTACCCCCTAAGATATATTTCCCATCGTAAATTGATAAATCAATGAACATATTAGCATTCTGGTTGGCAAATTAGGCTCTTGCTAATGTGGTTACCGGAGTGACTTCTCCGAGTATGACCTATTCTAAGTGGACAGGTTTAATCACGTTTCAGGGTCCCCAAATTTGAGGACTTGAGTGGTAACTAATGCCTGCCGGGTATTGCCTGCCCCTGAGGGCCGACCTGAGTAGGCAGCCGGCCTCCTCTGGACCTCCCACCTGAAAAGGGATCATTGACTTGGCGATGCTGTGTGGGCTGGTTGAAATAGGGATGCCCTAGGAACAGATGCCCAGGTTAGGCCTCTCGCAATTGACGAGGTAAGAGGTAAAACTGGCCTGAATTAAGATGGTAGCAATGGGCATGGAAAGAAGGAAAAGGACATGTGGAGAAACTGGGGAAGAGTTGGTAGAGTTTAGAATCACATCTTCATAAAATTTCACAGTTAGAGATTATCCAGGTCAGCCTGCTTGCTTTTCACCCGTGAATCATAAGCCCTAGGTGATGTGCTCTGGTTCTGTGTCAAGTACCACGGTTCAGGTCCCTGGTGGACACACTGCTTTGCAGGCCTCCTGAATGATTCTGTTAGAGCCTTGAGTGTTTTGCTAAAATACACCACACAATAGCTGTCTCAAGTACGCCCGGGCATGGCTGGAGCTATGGATACATACCCTGGGTGTATTAATTAAGTTTAATAGACCCCAATGTTTGAAACAATGCCTTAAATTTTTTTTCCAGAGACTGCACGGAAGTGTGGCATTGTACCGCAAATGAAAGTGTTGCTACAATGCCTGTAAATCAGAGCTTTAAACTATGTTTCAATTATCCTTCTATTATCCAGCTGGTATTTAAGCATGTTTATTATTCAAATCAGCAGCGAATGTGCTGCTGTTGTGTAAACAACTGTCACTTGCTGAAACAATGATTAGGAGGCACCATCCCATTCAGGTGTACTTAGGAGTACTTATGCCCCAGCCACTTGTATTTAAATATCATGCAAACACAATGCATGAGTGACTACTTTCACTCCTGTTCCCAATGCCTCATGCCAATTCTATTACATTAAGAGGGAAATCTATTAAATTTTTCATTTATACACATCCGTACACTGTTTTTACCCATTGTATCATTAAGGCTTAGATTAATATAATAGATATGCTGAGAGATAACAGTGTGCATTGAAAAAGCCTGTTCAAAATAAAAGCCAATTTCTCTGCATTATTTGGGGGTGTTGGAAAGCTTTTGTGAAAACAATGCAAAGAAAATTTTTTTCTGAATAAAAAGCATGACACGGAGAAAAGAAAAATTTGGCCCCCAGAAAGAGCAATCTTGAACCTTTATTAGCTCCATTACCAACCCAGCCTATGAAAAATTGAGAGCCAGAAAATAGGACATTTGTTGAATGAATCTATATCTCTTTTGAAGGTTCTCTGCTATTGCTGGGAAGGGGTGTGTGAGGGCAGGGGTTGTGGGTGGTGGTTGCTGGGCAGCTACTAGGCTATGTTCCCAATGAGTTTATCCTTTTATTCTTAAGCCTCGGTTTCCATATATAAACCAGGAAGACAAGTCTGAGTACCAGGGCATTGGAAATGGTGAGGAATCAGTCTGGTCAAACGATTGATACTACCAGGGATTTTGCATTATCTGAGCTATGCTTTGGGGGCTCATTAAGTTCCCATTGATTGATTTCAGTTGCTAACCTGCAGATACTACCTACTGTGCTTCAGGAACCACTGACAAAAGTGGATGGTTGCTAGAGAGAAGGGGGTACTGATAGGATTTGGATTTGGGTTTGGAAATGCGCACCCAGCAAATTCATGGTTATGGCTTGCGTACTTAACAAAATCTTCCAAGTGGGCTGTAAAAGAGTTTTGACTTCATCCTTGGAGGTAATGGAAATAATGTCCAAATACTGCTATCTTAATTGCTTTTAAAATACAATAAATGCCTAGTTCTTTAGAACCTGTGATATGTAGGGTAACCATATAATTTATCACAAAACTTGGGACATTTTGAAACTGAGATGTATTAAATAATTATGTCAGGACATCAAGTGTAAACCAGCACTGTCCAGGGCAAACCTGTGCATATGATCACCCTAAAATTGCATGGCTAAAGACCAAATCTGGCCAAGACTTAAAGCAAGGAAGAAGAATGAAAACAATAGTGTCTCAAGGGTCTGGCTAGATCCTTCTTTTGAGGTTGGCTATTGTTTTACTTTTAAAGAAAAATAAATGATCTCTTTTTGACTAATTAGAACCCACAAAGGCAAGGAAACTCAACTTTCAGAAAATACAATAAAGTCCATTTTTACGTATTAGATAAATTAGCAGTTTACTTTTCAAAATAATTACTGCATAATGAAAAGACTTACTCGATTCCTAGACAGCAACCTATTTTCGTATGTGATTTTATTGATTCAAATCTTGCCTAGAGAATATCTTTTGCACAAATGTGAAGTCTTTAATTAACACACAATTTTAATTTCTTAGCCGGGACTTGGGCTCAGTCAACAGAATCAAATGATGACGCTTAGGATCCACATATATGATATCAAACCAATAAAGACCAATTCCTTGGTATTAGAGGGTAAGCAGGACCTGGGTTAATGAATTTTATAATTTTCTCCCCTGCAAAGACAGCCCCCAGAGATTACAAACTTTAATGCTAGCATACAAAAATCATTTTCATCTCTTAGACAACCAATTTTTATACTGATGTCCCATGATTTCTACGGCCGTTTTTAGCTCTTTTATTATGTCCATAGATGTATTTTTTTTTTATTGAAGACTGTGTTCTGAATTGTTTTCTCATTGGTGGAAGAAGAATGTCAATTAGTTGTTTCATACATTTATCAAACAGCAGAATATCTGGGCTCTTTCCCATCTGGGCAGACTGATTCTCACAACTCTGCCTCCAGTATCTTGGATGGCCTGTTTCCCAACGACTTCTTGGGTTCCTGCTTACAATAGGGTGCTAATTCATTTACTGGAGGGCTAATTGCCAAGGTGACATTGAACAGCATTATTATGCCTCTTGGTGTAATGTTCAGCAGCCAACGTAGTTCCCCCTTCAATTATGCGCTCTGTCATCTTCTAAGCCCCATACATTACCTGCACCTGTCGTGAACAAGTTTCTTCCATTATGTACTTGTAGTAATTCCTAGTGCCAATCACCAGATCCTGAATACCTGCAACAAACCCTTCCATGTCTCCAACTGCTTGACTTCTTTTATCCAAAAGTTAGACACAGTTTTATCTTTGTCATTTAAACTCATTCGATGGAAGTAAGGACAGTGTAGTTTGTTTTTGTTGTTGATGGAAGATTGATCGGATTTCTGCTAAAGTCTATTCTACACTCCCTCACTAAACATTGTGAAACTCCAGGCAGGGTTTACTGGCCAAATTATAGGTATTAACAAGACTGGTTGTAAAAAATAGCCTAAGCAACACAAGTTGTGGCTGCCGGTTACTCTGTATCTCCCTCTTTAATGGAGTATGGTGGCTCTGTGAGTCTTGATTGACCCTGTTCATCCTTCAAGGTTTCCAGTTTAAGCCCTCTTTTCTCTGGGAAACCATTCTCCACTATTCTGACCCCATTCAGTTCCTCCTTGGATTCATAGGAGCCAGTTTGTAATGTCCAATTCTTGTGCTTAAACATATTCTACCATTATTTGATGCTGTTTCCCAGACTTTCCTTTTCTACCAAACATATTATAAGCTTTTTTAGGGGGAAAGGGGTACCTTTCACTTCTCTGATTGTTTTAGTGCACAGCACAGGGCTGAGGTCATAGGGAATTAATACACACAAATTTAGCCAATATTAATTGAGTACTTACCGTATGGGAAGCTTGGTGCTCAGTACTGGGGGAAAATACAACAAAAAAATGTATTCCCTGCATCAGAGGGGTTTCCAAGATAGGATAAATCCAAAGGAGAGGAGATAAAAGAAGCTAGATTTTAAACTCATACAGCTAGACTTCAAAGGAGTAGTATACTCATGGAAAATGGAGCTATGACATGACATGACATTCAAGAAAAATCTTCAATTATAAGATTAGGATATCTGTTAGGAATTGAAAAATGTTGGGGAGTGTCTTTTTTAGAAACAGGAATGACTTACTAGCCTGGCTCAAAGGCTAAATGCTGGGGGAGCCTTTCTCTGAAGGGCTGTGAGCATCTGTGTTGAAGCTGTGTGGCTGTGCTCTCTGAGGGCTGGACGGGGGTAGGAAGATCACACCTGCATGGTACAGCTCCAGCACACTGGGGCTGGCTGTCCAGGAGCATCCAGGAGCAGCAGCCTGGCTGGGCATTGGCATTTCACAGAGGGCATTGATGGTGGAGGCGGGGAGAGATATCTTGATGAAGAGAGTACCATCGGGGAACAAGCCAACTTGTAGGCATTGCTTTGGGGTTCCCCAGAAGCAACTAGAGAGACTTTTGATGTAGGAAAGACGTTCCTTCTCTCTTCTGCTCTGAATCCTCCGGCAGCTCTTCATTCCTCTTGGAAGAAAGGCCAAAGTCCTTACAACAGCCTACAAGGCCCATATAATCCAGGCTCCTGTTATCCTTATGACTCCGTCTTCTCCCTTTTCTCCAGCTACATGGCCCTCCTTACTTTTCCTCAAATAAGCTAGATCCTGCCCCGCCTCAAGGCCTTCACACCAGCTCTTGCCCATGACAGGGTTTCCTCCTGGCTCACCGCTCTCCCCTCCTTCAAGTCTTTGTTTAAATGTCACCTTCTCTAAGGAGGTGTCCCTTCACTACTCCCCTTCCCCTAGCACTCCTCATTCCCCTTCCCTTGCTCTTTTTCCACGCACTTGTCACCCTCTAATATATCATTTACTCAGTTTTTGTTTAATTTCAGTCTTTCCACTTACAGAATGTAAACTCCATAATGGCACAGAGTTTTGCAAATTTGTTCTCTGATGTTCTCCTGTGCCTAGATCACCACCCGCTATGTGTTCAGTAAGTCTTTAAGAATGAGTGAACGAGCAGGAGGGTCTTGCTTGGTGGTGGTGATGGTCAGCTTTTAAGGTTACCCTGACTTCATTTGCACTCAGCTCCTTATGCTTGGGGACATTCACATCACATTCATATCATGAGGCTCTGTCTTCATTTCTGACTGATTTTGAAACAGTGTGTCGTAAAGTTCCACTAAAAATTTTCTCCATTCCTTCATGTCTCTGGAAGTAATTCAGGGCTTGTAAACTAACACTTAAATGCCCAAAGGAAGAACCTGGAAGGGAACTTCAGAGCGAATATTTTTATAAAGGGAGAAATTCTTTGGTACTTTGAACAATTGCTACCTCCATATTTGGAGCCAAATAAATCAACCTTTAGGGGAAACAATTCTTGCCCCAATTTAGGGTCTTTTATAAACCGAGAAGACAGCTCGATCTCAGTGGCTGTAACTAGAGTCACAGGCTCCCCCAGCCTGCTACTTAAGAAGCTGTTAATGGCCAGCTTATTAGCCCATTAGCAACTGCTTTGGCCCATTAGTAGACCTTTAAGTGGTGCAAACTGCTGGGAGTTCCAGCAGGTTGAGGGTTGGTTGACTTCGCTGCTGTGATTCCTTGCTTTGGCAAATTATCTGTGTGGGTAAGGGCAGGGTTCCTTATGTGGCATTTACTTGTAATGAGGCACACCTGTACTTCATTTCTCATCTGGGGTGGAAGTTTTAGGGCAATCATTTGGAAAGGGGTAGTTTTGTTCTTGTAAACTACAGACACTCAGCTGCTGATGACCTGACCATTAGCCAGCTATCTCTAATTGCCACCCCTCTGCCCCTGCTGCTACTGCCAACAACACAAGAATTAGTTAAAAACTCTGGTGATTAGAGATGTTTCCAGACCTGGGGGGTGGCCAGTGTGTGGACTGCAAGGAGTTAGCCTGCCTTGATTCTTGATCTGTTTTATTCCTACAGTAGGTAGAATAGAGGCCCCTGCCAAAGATGACCATGTCTGAATCCCTGGAACCTGTGAATATGTTACCTTACAAAACAAAAGGAAATTTGCAGGAGTGATTAAGTTAAGGACCTTGAGATGGGGAGAGTAGCCTGCATCATCCAGGTGGGCCCAGTGTAATCACAAGGGTCCTTAAATGTGGAAGGAGGCAGATAGAGGTTAGAGTGATGCAGTGTGATAAGACGTCCCCTTTGTTGCTTGAAGAGAAGGAGGAGGGCAGTGAGCAGAGGAATGTGGGCAGCCTCTACAAGCGGGAAAGGGCAAGGAAACAAATTCTCCTTATACAGTCTCCAGAAAGGAACACAGCCCTGCTGCCGCTTTGATCTTTGTCGAGTGAGACGCATTTCAGCTTCTGACCTCAGAGCTGTAAGATAATACATTTGTGCTGTTTTAAGCCATCATATTTATAGTAATTTGTCACAGCAACAATAGGAAACTAATACAGTACTCAAGGTGGTTGGTGGACTTTGTGGCAGGGCAATTGCAGAGGCAGAGAACGTAATCCCTGTTCTTAAGGTATTGGGGTGGCAGAAAATGGGCGCAGAAAGCAGGTTTTCTACAACAGTATGTGGAGAGTGCAAGCTTGAATCTTCACCCCATTCTTAATACGGTGCCTTAGCAGGAGCTAAAAAACAAACAAAGGACCCCAAACTTTCCACCCCAGACTCTGTGGCATGCACAGCATTTTAACAGAGGAGGATAAATATATTTACACCTGAAATAGCTGGAAATATGAAGCTACATGGTCAAAAGCAACCATCACAAGAACAGAATAATATTGCACGAAGTGGGTGGTGAAGTGGCCCGATGACACAAAGTAATGCAGATGAGTAGCTTTCTCAGTGTAACATGCACCGGTCCAGCCATCAGCAAAATGGATCCCGTGGTGGCCCTTGTTCCCGTTATCTTGCACTGAAGTGCTCACAGATGTTGCCAGTGCCGTGTCTTCCATGATGCTTATGATTTGATAGTCGTTTTCACCCATTTTATTAGTTCTCAACTATTTGATTCGTTCTGAGCTGTTTCAGTGATCTTCTCAATTCCAGTCATTCTTCTGTTTCTTCACTATCGTCAGAATGCCTTTGGTGTTTGGAGTTTATTTTGATCTTAGGGCCATTTTGAATCCTAAGGCACCTTATTAGGATTTTTCATAACTCTCAGCATTCTTAGACCTGATTCACCAATTTAAAATCAAACTTTTAACCTTTGATTGATGAATGCTGAGGGAAGTGTATATTCTTGTAAATAGTCTTTGGCATTGTAACAAGTTCAAAATTGGTGACAAGTGCTTGACATTACACATACAAAAATTCTAAGCTTAATTTTATAAAACTCTCAGAAAAGCAGGTTATTGTTACTGTAGTGGGTTGAATGGTGCCCCCCCAAAAGATCTGTCTACATCTTAACGCCTAGAATCTGTGAATATGATCTTACTTGGAAAAAGAGTCTTTGTAGATATAATTCAGGTTCTCAAGAGGAGGTCATCCTGGATCATCCAGTGGGCTCTAAATTCAATAATAAGTATCTTCATAAGAGGTAGAAGAGGAAAAGACACAGATGCAGAGCAGAAGACCATGTGGACGTGGAGGCAGAGACTGGAGTCCTGCAGCTACAAGCCAAGGAATGCCTGGAGCCACCAGAAGCTGGAAGAGGCAAGGAAGGATTCTCCGAGCTTTTGGGGAGAGTGCTGCTCTGCTGACACCTTGATTTCAGACTTCCAGCCTCCAGTCTGTGAGAGAATTAATTTCTGTTGTTTGAAGTCAACAAGTTCATGTTAATTTGTTACGGCAGCCACTGGAAATTCATACAGTCATAAAACAGTCAGTACCTACTTGTCACCTGTTAATGTCAACATTTATAAAATATCAGGCATGGTTTTCATGAGATCATCGAGTCACTGGACCACACTCATTCACTGGAATGATTATATGAAAAACCTCGCCCAGCTGAACCTTTCAAAAACACACTGAGTGGATGGCTGTTATCAGTCAAGGTTACAGAGTATTTTCACGTATATATACCCATGTGAGGCCATGGGGTAGGGGTGAAGTTACTTTAGGAAAGGATGATTGTAGGTGAGTTCTGAGTAAGACCTGCATGGCTGTATCCCAGAGGGAGAAGAGGGAAATGGGAGTCCCAGCTGATCCGTTCATTTTATAAGAAAATTTAATTACTGGCCCCAGGAAGCATTTTCTTTGAATTGTATGTAACAACTGCATTCTCAGCAGATAGAGGGAGGCAGACCTTGGGGCGAGCAAATGGGAAAAATAATCTATAAAGCGTGTTCACAAAATATGACTGTTATTCCACCCTGGAACTTAATAGAAATCCTTTGACTGTTGTTCTGCAGTCAACAAGACTCATCTAATTGGTGACCATGGTAACAAAATCAGGTCATAGGGAGGTTCATGCTGAGATCAAGCATATGTAGATCTCCTAGTTCAAACATACATAAAGATAAGAACCTGTTGGTAAGAGTCTGAAATGTTAGTTGAAGATGGGCTCTTCTATGCCGAGCTTATACTGAGAAAATGGCCATTTGTTTGCAATAGCCATACGTTTTGCAGAAAAGGAAGAGATTTTTCAGATTCACTGGGGAGAAAGAGATAATTCAGAAATGTGAGACCAGACTGAGTGCATAGATGTTGCTTCATAGATCTGTGTAATTTACTCCCTGGGGTTTGTAGTGTGTCTGACTTATATTTTAGACATAATTAAGTAATCAGCAGTGTACATTGTAAAATGAATGTTTAGGCTGCTTGAGGTTAAATTTTCACAGCCATAGCAGCTGCGTGGTACTGGCGACCACCCCTCCCCACAGCCAAATCCTCTCCCCTGCATACAGTCAGTTATTTAAAATCTGTGAATGGGACTAAAATTATTTCCACAGTCACCATTTTTCAGCAGATCTAAAGAGCAACCACATGGTAGCCACTGGATACCAGGATTACTACACTCCATGCTAGTGAGCATGCTCTGTTCTGGCTCAGTAGCTGGACTGACAATAATAATATCAATTATAGAATGAATAATACTTTTATTTATGTAGGATCTCATTTGATCCTCAAAAAGCCCTGGGAGCGAGGAAGTTTTCCCCATGATACGAATGAGAAAACTGAGATGATGAGAGAAGTTACAGTTCTAAGAAGTCACGGGGAGAGTCACCCAAGAGTCTGCACCTGATGATGGGAGTTGTGGTTCTTACTGTTCTGGTCCAAACCCAGTGCTGTCTCTTTGGCGCATGTACCCTTACACCCAGTGGTATTCCCTTCTTTCTCACTCCTAATGGCTCTTGTTCAGTGACTCTTGGAGGGACACATGGGGAGGAGAGGGATATAGAAGGGCTCTTTTCCTCCTTCCTTCCTTTCTTCTTCCTCTGTTCTTTCCTCCTCCCCTTCCTTTCTTTTTTTCCTTCCTTCTTTTTATCAAAGTTGACCCATACTCACTTTCTTTTCCCTACTGAATCCAAGAGAAGATAAAGCAAGAGAGAGGACAGGTGGGTGGCGAGGGGTGATTTAGAGTGGTTGTCTACTTGCTCCATGGAAGCACAAACCTAGGATTAACTGAGACCATGGGTTCATTGGGGGATTTCCAAGGGGATGGGTGGGTGCTCTCTTTCTTCAAAACCAAAACAAATATAACATTTTTTCATTGCAAAGAAATAGTTACTGGCTGTAAAAAACGTTCAAACAAGGCAGACACACAACAAGAAAAAAATAAAGTCCTTCTCCATTCCTACTCCTTAGAGGTAGCCATTGTTAACAATTTGGTGCAGATGGTCTTAGATTCATTTCTATGCTTAGTGAATTGTATATAATATACCCAATATATAATATGCATATGCATTTAAGATGTAAATTTTCTTCATTCTATATATTCTGTTCTGCAATTTCCTTTTTTCACTTAATAACATCTTTCCATATTTCTGCATGTAAATCTACCATGTTGTCCTTTAATAGCTGAACAGTATTCCATTGCAATAGATGTATCAAGGTTAATTATATATGCACCTGTATTTATATATAAATAATCTTTGTAGACTTGTGCGAGTATTTGTAGAGTCAATTCTTAGGGCTGGAACTGCTGGGTCAAAAATGTACACATTAAACATTTTTTAGAGGTGCTCTTGGTCTGGTTCCTGCATCCCAGTCCCATCCTGCACCGTGCTCCCCCTTTGCTCTCAGTAATTCCTTTACTCTGGCCCTTCTTAGACCATACATTTGTCACATTCCCTTCCATCGTGGAGACTGCACACTCCATTCTTCTCATTTGGAACACTCTTCCTCTCTCTGCCTTGTTAGCTCCTCTAACATGACAGCCTAGCTGCCACTTCCTCAGAAAAGGCTGCCCTGATCTCCCCAGCTCAAGGCACTGTTTACTTCCCTTTCATTGCACTTGCCGCAGTTGTAACTTATACATATTTCTGGTATTCATTGATTAATGCTGTCTCTTCCAATGGACCATAAGCTCCAAAAAGGCAAAAACTGTGCCTGATTTCGCTCACCGATGTGGTCCTATTGCCTAGTTCCCGGTGCCTAGCCTATAAGCAGAAGTTTTTCTGTGTATAACTTGAATAAGTGAATGCATAAATGAGTGCTTTGCTTTAGTGGCATTCCTAACACGAGTGTCTTTTCCAGGGGACTTCTAAAGGGCTAGTGGATAATCAGGACCCAATGCTTTTCCCTCATCACTTCAGTAAACCAAAGCCCCTGAGATCTGTTATTCATGCTTCTCAGTCATGAGACTGTTGAGAGGACCCAGGACAGAAGCCCATCTGACCAGGGGGAGCAGACACAGATGAGCCACAGAGTCGGGGCTGGAGGGGTCTGGGATGTCACAAGCCAATCTCGTCATACTACAAATGAGGCTACTGAAGCATGAAAAGAGGAGAACACCACAGTGAGTGGTGGAAACAGAAGGAAGACCCAAGCTTCTCAATTTGGGACCAATACTCTTTCTATTCTTTTCCCCAGATGTCAATAGCACATCAAAAGGGTCTGAGGATAGGCCATGATTTACAATATGGGAATGTTCTGAGAATTGTGCTCAGTTTCTATTGAGCACTCTCCACTCTCTCCAGTAGAGTGCAGCTTCCTTAGTACCGTGCCACATACTCTTGGAGTGGATAATACCCACCCACTGGTTGTGTGCCTGAAGTCTCGGTTCTAGTCCCATGTGGCCACAAATCCCATGAGGTAATAGAAAGACAGTTGGTCTGGGAAGAAGGCTGTCACTTGCTGGCCCTGGGTCCCTGGACAAGCCTTACTCTCCCTGTTCTTTGAAGTAGGATGAGCATCTCCACTCTATGCACTTGCAGGTTATTGCAAAGAACAAACAAGACCATGATTTAAAGTGATTTAAAGCTGTAAAACACTGCAATTTAGAAGGTATCAGCAGGAGCAGTGCCTGACCTGTCTACTAAGTAGTTATTCCTCCTGCGTTGTGTGGGGGTCATTGCCAGGCAAAGCAGATTGATAGTTCCGGACCTCTAGGAGCCTTACAAATGCAGACTTTCAAAATATTCACTAGATTTTGAGCTTCTCATATTTTGAGACCAAGTCTTATTCATCTTTACAGCATCCACCCCTTCCCCTGATGGCTTGCCCAAGGTATGCCTTTTTGGTAAATGGGGTAAAGCAGTGAATGGGTGTCAATTAAACCACCCAGTGAGTTAGCTAGGTACTGGAAAACCTCAAGGTGTCATTCAATTGTGGAAGGACTGCTAGTCTAAATTAAAGAAACAATTTTTAATTCTAGAGTACTGTTTCAAAGAAATGCAATTTTTATTTTCAAGAACAGTTACTCAAATTGGACTAATAAAGTATTTCCAAGTAGAGTTTTGGCTTATGAATGATGCCTTGCTTCAACTTATAAATTAGTTTCACATCTGTTATATCATCCTCATAACTGTCCTGTGAGGTGGGTTATGAGCTCCATTTTATAGATGAGAAATGGAGACTCAGGGTACAGAGGCAACTTGGGTTCATACACTTAGTGTTCGAATTAGGATTTTGGACTGCTGTGTCAGGACTGTTTGTAAGCTTTCATTCTTTCTAATAGATTTCATTCTTTGAGAATATGCACCCTCATCTCCTTCAACTCCATCTCCCTCCATCATGCTTGCTTGGCAAAATCCCAGCCCTAGTTAATTCAACTCTCCTCCCCTCCCATGCTTTACCCAGACAGCCGAACCTAGCGAGAGAAATATCGACCATACTGACTGCCTTACTTTAAGTCCATGATTGGCCAAGCTCAAGTGGGCCCTCAGTGCTCCCCAGCAATCTACAACACTACACTTGCCTCATCCATCACCTTCCCTGTCTGCTAGTTGACGATATCACACGTGTTCTTATCTTTCCACCTTCCAACATCCTCTCTGGACTCTCTGGTGATGAGCTTGATTCACATTTCACTGAGGAAATAATGCAAACAGAAGAGAAGAGAATAAACACTCAGGCGATCACACCTTTCAATCTACCTGCTTTTGCCTCAGGTAATTGGCACCCTCCTCTCCTGGTTGTTCTAGGCCATCACTCCCAGAGACATCCTTTCTTTCCCCTGCAATTTTCCCTCTCTACTGGACTTCTTTTGCAAGTGATCAAACAAGTCATAGCATCTCCCATTAAAAAGAAAAAAAGGAAACCAGTTTGTGACAACATGGATGGACCTTGAGGGTAGTCTAAGTGAAATAAGTCAGATGGAGAAAGACAAATATTGTATGATCTTACTTATACGTAGAATCTGAAAAAACAAACTCATAGACACAGAGAACAGATTGGTGGTTACCAGAGGGGAAGGAGGTTGTGAGGTGGGCGAAATGGGTGAAGGGGGCCAACTGAATGGTGATGGATGGTAACTAGACTTTGGTGGTGATCACTTTGTAGAGTATACCGATGTCGGATCATAATGTTGTACACTTGAAATTTATATAATGTTATATATCAATGTTACCTCAATAAAAAATAAAGTTAAAAAAAAAAAAGAAAATAATCAACATGCTAAGATCCTCCCTGGACTCCAGCTCTCCCTGCATAATGACCCCATCCCTTTTCTCTCCATTACCAGCACAAACTTAAAGAAGCCATCCATACTTACTGTTTCTACCTTCTGTCCTCTTGGACCCACTCTATTCAGGCTTACCCCTCAACACGCTCCACCAAAGAAGACACTTTCCAAGTAACCAATGACCCCACATTGCCAAGTGCAGTGTCAGTCTTCAGCCCTGTCTTACTCAACCATCAGCCCTCCACTGGGCACAGCTGATAGTTGCTCCCTTTGCCACAAAACCCTTGCTTTGCTTGTAGCCCAAGGCAACATTTTCTCTCTTTCTCTCCTGCCGCCCTGGCTGCTCCTTTTTGGTTTTCTTGATGGGTTTCTCTTCACCTTCTGATCTCTAAGTGTGGGAGAGTCCCAGGGCTCAGTCTTTGGATCTTTTTTCTTTATCTATTCCCAGTCTCTAATAATGTCATCTAAGTCTTCTGGCTTTAAATACAAATTTACGTCCCCAGCTGATCCCTCTCTCTGAACTCCAGACCTTTACATACATCTTCCTACTTGATATCTCTAGTTGGATGACTAATTGCTCCTATAATCAAGGACTCCTGATTTCTTCTCTATACCTGCTTTACTCTTAGTCAGTAAACTGCAACTCCATCCTTCCAGTTGCTAAGCCTTGCACTTTGGGGTCATCCTTAACTCCTCTCTTTTTCTCACACCCCACAGCTGATCTTTCAGCAAATACTGTCTCTATACCTTCAAAATATATCCAGAATCCAGGCGCCTTTCTCCATCCCCGTAGCCACTCTGATCCAAGCCACTGCCTCTTGCCTGGTTCATCACAATACACCTCTAATTGGTCTCTCTGTTCTCACTCTGCCCCCTAGCAGCCAGTGACATTTTTATAACCCAAGTTAAAATAATACCATTATTATCATAGCAAATATTTACTGGGTGCCAGGCATTTTACATATATTAATCTATTTAATCCTCATAAGAATCCTACAAGGTAGGATTTATTATTACACATGTTTTGCAGATGAGGAAACTAAGGCAGAACATGGTTAAATAACCTGCCCAAGACCACACAACTAGCAACTTAGGAGCACATGTGGTGAGTGGAATTGTGAGAGGCTCAAAGTTGGGGTTGTTAGCTCCACCTTCCCAAAGTGATTGATCCTCCTCACCCAGTGTAGATCAACTTTGTAGTAATAGCCATGCTAGTGACCCTTTGTTGAGTGTGTGTTAGGCACTGCATGAAGTGCTTTATATACATCACCTCTTTAATCCTCTTGGGATAGTCCTGTGAATAGGTGGTATTAGCCCCATTTTCCAGATGAGGAGATTGAGGCTGCTTCACAGGAAGTGGTAGGGATGGGGTTTATACTTTGGTCTTTGAGACTCCTACCCCAGACTTTTCCCGCTGGACAGGGAGATACTCAATGAGTGAGGTAGGGGCTCTGAGGGACTCGGGTGGAGCCTGGGAGGAAAGATTCAAGTGTTGCTTCAACACTCCCTTCTTCTCTCAGAAGGGAGGTTAGTGGATCTGCTGAGTCAGAGACTGGCGCCATTGGACTGAGTTAGCTGTTCCTTTTAGGTAAGTGGTAGACCTGATGCTACCACTGATGAGGGCTGTGTGATCCTCTCAGACAGAAGTGAGTGTTCTGTGGTGGTGACTGGCCTGGGGAAGGATAGGGACTCTGCTTCCTGGGTGATGGTGAGGAGCATGGAGGGAAATGGGCAGTTCTATTTTTTCCCAGGTCTGGCAGCGTGCCTGGGCTCTGCTGGCACTTAGATGGCTTATGAGTTCCAGATCACAGTGGAGCTATGCTCGGTGTCTCCGGAAGCCATCAGCCTGCTGTGCACAGAGAGGCTGGGTCTCCCAAATCTTTTCTCAACCTCACCCTGACATAATAAGGATCATAGTTCAGCCTTTTCTTACCTCCTGGGGCTTCCTGTTTCCGTCTTATGCTCTTTGGGAATCACCAGCAATCCTGTGGGATCAGCTTCTTGCCACGACTTTGACTCATCTCAGGGACTTCACACCAGCACTCTCCCCTGCCTGGATCCCTGGGCTCACCCACCCGCCCACACCCCCTTGCTCCCTTTGCCATGATTAGCATCCGCGCAGCTTTCAGTTCTCAGCTCCAAGGCCGTTTCCTCAGTGAAGCGATTTCTGATCCCCCTGACTATGTCAGGACCCCGGTTTTCACTCTCAAAGCTCCATAAATGACTTGTGTTTATGGTGCTTATCTCTTACCACTTATCACAGTTTGAAATGACATTTTCTGTGCTTATATTTGATTAATCTCTGTCTCCCTAACTAAACTTTGAAACTAATAACAATAATAGTAATAAAGATCATGGTAAGGATAGCAACGACAACAACACAAATAGCAGCTGACATTCATTGAGCCTGTGTTGCGGGAAGACCACTGAGCTCCTCCATGGACTACCTGATTTAATTCTCGCAACAACCCTGCGAATTATATACTACCTTTTATTCCCATCTTACAGATGGGGAAACTGAGCTTATGTGACTTGCTAATGTTCACCCAGCTCCTCAGTGGAGGCGCTAAGATCTGAACGCAGGCTTCTTGACCCTAGGGCTTGTTTTAAGCTCCATGAGAGTGGGGACTGTGTTTTAGCTCACCATTGATCCCTGAAAAGAGACTCACAGGAGGAATATATTAAATGTTTTGTGAATTGAATTGATTGGCTTCTGGTAGGTCGATTCTCCTCTGGGTCTCCTATGGACATGAGGGCTAGATTCTGCCTGGGATTGGGCGATTCATCCCTTCCACTCTGTGCAAGCACCCTTTGCCCCCCTCGGAGCTTTAGGGGCCAACACTCTGTTGAGAGTCCTGAGGCATCCAGGAACAGCCCCTGCAAGAATTTTCTTCGACTTCCAAGACTTACTCCTCCATTTTCAACCGCTGGCCCATCCCATCTCTCCTCTTCACCTACCTCCCCTGCCTGGGGAAGCAGGCATGGTTCTGCCTGGGTATTTTCTTCCAATAGTTTGCTGCTCTTCCTTTCCTTTGTCACTTACCTCATCCAGCACTTAGGGCAACTCCTCGGGAAACTCAGGAAAGCTCCTCGGGAATCTCTGGAAGATCTGAGCTGTCTTTCAAGCTTTTAGTACAGACTCAAGACCCTGTGCCTACACATGATGTTCCAGCATCCAGATCTGCCCCCAAATATGTCACTCAACCTTAAATTCCAATGAGCCACCATTAACATAGCACCACGAAACCAGTGGGGTCAGACCAGCCATCCAAATAAACTTCTCATGGCCTCCCACATTTTCTGATGTAAACAAGGTTCTCTAGGTCAGTAAGACCTTCCATGGTGGCTCTGTGCTGGGGGGCATGTGGGTCCTACTCTCAAGGGCCTTATGGCAGGAGGCAGGTCTGGCACATAAGCACCAGCCAAATGTGGAGGGCAGAGATAGATTAAGCAAATTAAAGCCATATTCCCCAGAGCTGTTTGCTTATGTCTTGGTTGGCACTTCAGTCCAGTCTGCCTTGCTTAAGGGTTATTTGAGCTCGTTTCTGCCTCCTGTACTGAGAGCCTAAAGGGCAGGACTTATGCCTGTGTCATCCTCCCTCTGCCCAGCACTGCCATTGGCACATTGGAGACACCACAGAACAGCGAATGAGAGAATGTCCAAGTCTCGGTGTAGTAACGTCTTGTGTACATACATAGGGTCGTAGATGATGAGAATTCACTATGTGCTTTCCTTCCTAACTTTCATTTTTCTGAGCAAGTGTTGTGGAGGTGTTGGAATGAAGCAGTTGGAAGACACTGGTGAGCAGAGGTGGGCGCGGAGTGCAGAGCATGAGCTGTTTTTGGAATGAGGAGTTGACATGGAGCGCAGAGATGGAAGGGAACCCCAGTTTCCTCCTCTCCTCTTTCCATCTCTTTGTCTCCCTTTTTCTTTCCCACTGTTTTTACCTTGGAATCTCTCCTGCCACTGAGTCCCAATGACCTATTCCTAAACTAACATCTGTAATATCATTTGACTCCTGAAACACCTTTCCTATGTGGAATGGAGAATGAAGGAAGACAGGGAACAGCAGGGCAATAAAGGAAACTCTACTTTGATGGGTACCTACTGTGTGTTAGAGACCACACTTGGCACTTTACTTTTGTTGTCCTGTCTCACTTCTGTAACAATCTAAGGAGAGAGATGCGGTTACTCCCATTTTAGAGAAGAGAAGCCTGAGGCTCAGGAAAGGTCAGTAAATTGCTCAAGATCACTTGGTCAGTGAGTGAAGCTGAGCTACAAAACCGTGTCTGTCTGACTCTGGAGCTGGGCTTGTGTCCTAGCTAGAAAACAGCAGTTCTCTGGGACAGGTGGAGGAGTGAGGGAGTGGAGGCCTCCAGGTGGACTGAACATATCTTATCAGGGTTCAAAGCATTTTAGGCTATTCATGGAAAGAACTTTCTTAAATCCAATCCAACTTTCTCTTTGCTTCTCTTCTCTGCCTTGGAGATAAGGCTTCTGTTGATACTGAATAGTGCCTGTGCTACAGTCTCCCTGGGTCCCTTTTCCTTAGTGAGCATCGACCAGTGTTAGAGGACAAATTCCAGTGCTGGGCAGAGCAATTCCAGTGTGGTTTTCCACACAGATGTGGTTCTGGGTCTGACTGACGAAATTTCTCTTGGTTCTGTCTGCCCCAACAAGGAAACCCAAAAGGGCTGGTGCTCTGAGAATGTCATTTCCCCCCACCCTTGTCTCCAGCTCAAGTGCGCTTTTTTTGGCACTGGAGAGTCAACAGGTGTGAACAAGTATATGGAGACCTGGCATGCCAGGGCTGGCACTGCTTATGGCCTTCACTCACAAGAGATGGCAATTGCCACCTTTTGCAGGCTGCCCATCAAAACACATTGTTGCCTGGCACCTTCATAGGCTCCCACCAACTTGTGAGCGGGCACCAGGCCATCCCAGCAGATGGGCAGAAGGGGTGGGGAGCAGCCAAAGCAGTCCCATCCTGGAGGTGCATAAAGTGGAGGTGGTGAGGGCTTGATTTCCAGCTGAGGATGTGTCAGGATGACGCTCTCCACCTTAGATTTATAGGTCAGGAGTTAAAGGGGGATGAGGTCTATGGTTTAGCCTGCACCTAGTTGGCTGGGGTTTGGTTTGGGGGGAAAAAGTGACTTGTAACCCTTCAGAATATTGTGGCTTTGACTTTAACAGCCTTAAAGGGAATTCGGGAAATCAGGGAACAACACTGAAGATAGAAGGAGATAAAGAAGGACAAGGGAGGATTCTAAAGAGATTTTTACCTACTATGACCCCTTAGCCAACCCCTTCTCCACCACACCCCAACTATCCTAACAGCAGGCTGACAGAACCCCCACTGTCACCAGGCCAAGGCCAATCAGTGTTGGGGTCAGGGCTGGAGGAACCCTGGCCATGGGTGGTTGGTAGCACAGGCAAGGAGTTCCTAGGAGGTAGGAGCAGGCTCCTTGCAGCCCTTCAGAGGGAATGTACAGTGCTCCCATTGCCCAAGGAACTGTGTTATGATTTTGGAGCTCAAAGAAGTGATTGTCAGCATGTTCAAACCTCTCAAAGGAGTCACCTAGGCCTGGCCTGCAGAGTCTGTGGGGAAGGCCACTGAGACGGGGGAACAGCCAAGTAAAGGCTCCAGGAGGAGAGAGGATGTCTCAGGAACAGCTTTGTTTGGGGAGAGGAGAAGGAGCAGAAGGACGTGGCAGCAATTAAGCCTGAAAGGTGAGTGAACCATGTAGTGTGGTACCCCAAATGGCAGGCTGGGGGCTGGGGCTTCAGTTGACAGAAAGGGGGAGCCTTGGAAGGTTTTTGAGTGGAGAAGTGCTTTGATCAAGGCTTTTCCTGAGAAACCTGGAAAAGGTGGCGATGTTCAGGAAGAGCCAGAGCCAGCAAGTCAGAGCCCAGGGGCTGCCATGATGGTTCATGCCTGGGTGAGGGCAGTGGCCATGGGAATGGGAAGAAAAGGAGGGTGGGAAGGCCTTCACCAGGATACGGTGATGACAGGGTGAGAACTGGGAGGGAGAGGGCAGAGCAAAAGAAGACTTCAGAGTGACAGAGAGAACAGAGGGAAATGGAGAGGGGAAGTTAGCAGGAGGCTCTGGCTTGATGGCAGGTCTCTCAGCCGGGTTGTTTTACTCAACAGGGTACATATTCTTTTGTACTATTTGTGGGTTTTCATGGATAACTAAGAATTAACTTTCTGTAGCAGTTTCTTATTCTCACAGGGAAACTGAGGCTGTTGGTGAATGAAAACCCACGGGCCTGAGCTTCAACCGCCTCCTGTATTTCTGCCCAGAGTTCATTCTTCAGTTCTATGCAGGGTTGTGTTTGACTACCCTGCCTTCGAAGCCAGCCTCTCATTCCCCTGAAATGGTCTCTCCACTTCCACATGTCGCTATAAGCTTTTGGTTATCATGTTGAATAATTTACAGTCTCTGCCAGTCTGAGATTACATGTGGGGTCGCTCTGTCTGTGGCCTACCCAGCAATTAGCCACACGCCATTTTATCTCTGTGATTACACCGTGAGGGGAGAAAACAGTCCAGTCCTCATCCCAAGAGGAAGCTGAAGACCAGCAAGGTCTTAGAGCTGTGTGTCTGGAGAGGTTGGTCTATGCAGGATGGTCCCTGGAGTGGCACTGGAGGTCTCATACAGGCTGACTCCTTTCCTTTCCCCTGGCCTCTTCAGCCCTGTCTCACATCTGTTCATTAAGAATGACGGAATCATAGCATCTGTAAGATAATCTCTTCCCGGGATAGCAGATAGATTTTATTTCTTGTGTTAACTCTGAAAGACTGGCAGTGGCTGCCTAGAGTATTGTCCTGGGAAAGATTTTAAAGCTATGACTGGACTCAGTAGGAGAGAGTGCTGTGATCAATTAGTGATGTCTGTTGTGGACAGAGAATGAGAAAGCAGTGATGAATGCTGCATACCTGACGTCTGTCCTCCAGTTCAAACCTGATTCTTGAGACAAGTAAAAATTAAGTCCTAGAAACACTGTGATTCATTAAAGATAATAAAAACTAATATGAAGTTTATATATGCTAGGGAGTATTCTAAATGCTTCTATATACAGTTGGCCCTCTGTATCTGCAGGTTCTACATCCGTGGATTCAACCAACTGCAGATTAAAAGACCTATGATGTTTGCGTCTGTAACTGAACATGTACAAACTTATTTTTCTTATCGTTATTCCCTAAAGAATACAGTATAACAATTATTTACATAGCACTTACATTGTTTTAGGTATTGGAAAGTCTAGAGATGATTTCAAGTATATGGGAGGATGTGTGTAGGTTACATGAAAATACCATATTTTATATAAGGGACTTCAGCATCCGTGGAGTTTGGTATCTGCAGGGGTCCTGTAACCCATCCCTGGTGGATACCAAAGGATGACTGTAGTAACTCATTTAATCCTCACAGCACCTCCTAGGTGTTTACCCTCATTTTACAGAGGAGGAGAGAGGAGGCATAGAGAGGTTAAATGACTACCCAAAGACAGAGCAGGAGAGGAGCCAGAGCTCAAATCCAAACAGTCTGACTTAAGTTGCCTCCTTTGTCCACTGCTCTTCTGCTCCATGCAAATCACACAGCTTCTTAACAGTGGGGCCCAGAGCCCAGGTCTCCAGAGTCCCAGCCCAGAGTTCTTCTCTCCCATGGAAACAGACTGTTACGCTCCCCAGTGTTTATGGTTGCATGCCTCAAAATTGAAAAGAAAACAAAGAATAGCATTAAGGGAGAAATCACCATTTATTGAATGTTTAGCGTGTGCCAGGCCCTGTGCTAGGAGGTGAGGAGTCAAAAATAATAAGTGCTACCCAGTTACAGCCCTTAAGAAGCTCACACCTCAGAACAGAAGAGGCCCATGGGAAGTCCCACTTCATTCACGAAGTCTTTGCTTGAGACAGCCTCCCCTGGTTTCAAGCCGGTCTGCATTCGGGGGGCTGCTGATAATATTTTCCTCTTACATACCCTCAGCATCACTGCCCTCCCAGCTGTGGTTAATCCGTGGTTAAGTGCACCCTGAGGACATACCATGTCGATGCTGGTAGAGTTCTAAGCGGTATCCTACTGACCCTGAACGCTGTGTGGTGACTTGACTTCATGGGGATTTGTGCACTTTGCTTTGAGAAAGCCGATCAGCTTAGGTCAGCAGGCTCCATCTGGAGGTTCATTTTATTAATTCCTCTTTAGACACTGGTCCTGTAGCTATGTTACCAGCTTGCTTATTTATACCTCATCTCTTTTCAGGAAGAATCTAAAGTGACCATGTAGAATAAAGTTAATGGAACAGAATATAAATAGAAAATCTTGATTGAGACAAAGAAGAGGTAGCAAATATTGCCAATCATATGGGCTAACACGGTTCTTGTGAAGAAGCGACAGGTTTCATGTTGCGCCTCCTAGCAGCCAGAGCAAGATGGAAAGCAGAGGAAGACATCTGTCCTTGTTGGAAAGGAGAAGCATAATAACTCCTCAGGGGGCCCCCAACTCATTTAAGTCAAGAGAGATGCCTTTATCACGCTTGGCTGTTGTGGTACAATACAAAATATGTTTGGTCTTTATTCCTGGCTCCTGGCACAGACTCACGGAGTATTCTGAGTGATAGCAGGAGTGTTTTTTAAAATTTATAATGAGTCTCTTTTGGTCAGCCCTGAGTTTATGCTAATGAGGTGACTTAAGGTTGGGCTGGTCACCAGAAAGACCAAATTTAGGGGGTTGGAACTTTCAGCCCCACCCACTGACCTCCAAGAAGTGGCGGGGGGGGGGTGGGGTTGGAGATTAAGCTCTATAAAAACACTTGAAGGAGATCTGATGAGCTTCTGTGTTGTTGAACACATTGAGGGAGGGTGGCATGCCTGGAGAGAATGGGGAGGCTCTACCCCCCACCACACCTTGCTCTATGCATCTCTTCCATTTGGATGTTCCTGAGTTGTATCCTTTATAACAAACTGATAAATGTAAGTGAAGTGCCTTCCTGAGTTCTGTGAGCTGTTCTAACAAATTATAAACCTGAAGAAGAGGGGTGGAAACTTCTGATTTGTAGCCGAGTGGGACAGAACTGTGGGTAACCTGGGAATCCACTACTTGTAGTTGGTGTCTACAGTGAGGGGGGGGGGCAGTTTTGTGGGACTGAGCCCTTAACCTGTGGTTCTGTGCTAACTCTGGGTAGTTAGTGTCAGAATTGAATTGACTCGTAGGATATCTAGTTAGTGTCTGCAGAGAATTGGTTATTGAGATGGCTGAGTCTCTGATTTGGGAGAGATCCACCTGGGACAAGGGGATCCAAGGAGATGGGAGGATGGCCATGTCAGGGAGGATTTTAATCCCCAGGAGCTTCTCCCCTCAGGACATCTGACTGTTAAAAGGGAAGTTCATCTCCCTCCCAGATTCTTAGCAGGAATACTAGTTCCTTTGGGAAATTCTTTGGTTCCCAAGTTTAGTGAAATAAACCTCTATGTGGTGAGATAACTGAGGAGGAAGGAAGTGTCAGCTCCTTGGCAAGCTTGCAGAATAAGTCTTGGGCGCAGCATCTCCTTCAATCCTGAATGTTTTAGGATTTTTTATTATGACTCTTCTATTCTAGGGCATACACTCCCATTCCTTGTGTGAGAACTATGTCTCTTGTTAGGGTATGCCCACAGAATCAGAGCTGGACTGAGCACTACAATGGGTTTAGGAGGACACAGAAAATGTACCAAACGACCCCGCCCATGCCAAGTGAGTATGTGAATGAGTGTGTGACCGTGGGCTGTGGACAGTGTGTTTAATAGTGAAGAACTGGCTGGCAAAAGGAAAATTTTAAAAAGGGATGAGAAAATAATTTCTTAGAAGCAGTGGGACTTGAAGTGGCCCTTCAAGGAAGAATAGGGTTTAGATTGCTATAATGATGAGGGGAAGGTATTTTTGGGGTGAGGGAACAGCTTGAGCAGAGGTGTAGAGGTAGGAACGAGTATGTCTTGAGGTGGGATAGCAGGAAGATGATAATAACTACCAAGTATGAGTTTACTCTGTGCATCAGTCACTGTTCTAAATTCCTGCCAATAGACAGCTTGCATTCTACTGGTGGACATAGACATTAAACAAGGCAATAGTATAAACAAAATACTTATACATTATGATAAAGGCCTTGAAGGAAATAAATGGTGCTGTGATAGAGAGTAATGGGTTGTAGTTTACAAAGTGTTCTCTTATCCACTATTTAATCCACACCACAATTCTTTTTGGAGGCAAGGCAGATATTATTATCCCTATTTTACAGATAGGGGACACTGAAAGTTGAGATGACACACTGAAGGACAAGGCCCTCAGCTCTTTCCCCTCCAACATGCTCTGCCTACTGCAGTGTTGAGTAATTGAAGATGCGCGATGAACGTTGGACTACCCAACAAGCCTCTTCTTCCAGTGTGTAATCTGCATGAGGGCAGGCCCCTTCCTCTTTGTTCCCTTCTTGATGGAACTGTCAGCCTTGGAACCCTCATCTCAGCCCTGACAGTCATCCAGCTTCCTGTTGACGGGCCACCAAAAGTCGGTGATCAACATTTTGTCACATTGAGCCCAGAGAAAACTTCCATTTCACAAATGCGTGATGACATTGCAAACAGTTGAATAAACTGGCCTGGTTTCCTTGCAGAAAAATGAGCATATTCTGAAATGATGGAGGCTCCCCATCAATAAGAGTAATTAATGTCCCTCTATGGTTGGTGCTGTTGCCACAGCTCATTTGCCTGGCCCAAAGCACAGCAGTTTCCTTTTCACAAGCCATTCCAGTTGGAGAGTAAGTGGGGTTTGGGAGGTCTTTCTGTGGGGCCCTGCTCCAGATTGGGCTCTTAGTTCTGCCTACGGTGTTCCCACAGAGTGAGATGGGAAGTAGATGAGCACCAGGACAGCTTGCGGTTGTACTATCTGAAACAAAGTGGTAACAGACATGGTAAAGCATGAGTTGAGTATCGTTCTTCATAGCATGCCCAGCTACCTCTAGGGAAGGACATTAGGAGATGGGAGCAATGCTATCGTCATAAGGCAGGAGCCATTGGGCTGATCCATTGGATCCATAAGCCCCATTGAACAAAATAATCAGGGGCAACATGATGGAGAGACCTGAATCTCAGTTTTCCCAATAAGAAAATATGCATAATGCTAATTGATTTCTTAAATCAATACTGCCTTGAGACTGTCCTTTGAGGAAGCTTACAATTTAATAACAACCAAAATCCATTCAAAGCCCTGGGTGGGGCCTTGAGAATACAACATTGAATGAGACTCAGGACACATGTTCAAGATGCACTATGTCCAGTAAGAGAGACAGCTGGGTAGAAACTAAGAATGGTGTGTGTCAATTGCATAAGTATTATAGTAGTGATATGGGCCAGTGCTATTAGAATAGATGGCATAAACTGAAGGACGTGGGGAAGACTTCACCAGAAAGCTCACATTTGAACATGTCCCGAAGGCTGAGAAGAAGTTTTCCAGGTGGAGCAGGGGATCCCAAGTTCTGGAGATGAAGCTTCATGGAGGTATTCCTGAGTCTAGAGTAGGTAGTGTTCTTGAGACTAGAGTAGGTAGTGTTCTTGAGTGTAGAGTAGGTAGTGTTCTTGAGTGTAGAGTAGGTAATGTTCTTGAGTGTAGAGTAGGTAGTGTGCTTGAGTGTAGAGTAGGTAGTGTTCTTGAGACTAGAGTAGGTAGTGTGCTTGAGTGTAGAGTAGGTAGTGTTCTTGAGTGTAGAGTAGGTAGTGTTCTTGAGTGTAGAATAGGTAGTGTTCTTGAGTGTAGAGTAGGTAGTGCTCTTGAGTCTAGAGTAGGTAGTGTTCTTCAGTCTAGAGTACGTAGTGTTCTTGAGTCTAGAGTACGTAGTGTTCTTGAGTGTAGAGTAGGTAGTGTTCTTGAGTGTAGAGTAGGTAGTGTTCTTGAGTCTAGAGTAGGTAGTGTTCTTGAGTGTAGAGTAGGTAGTGTGCTTGAGTGTAGAGTAGGTAGTGTGCTTGAGTGTAGAGTAGGTAGTGTTCTTGAGTGTAGAGTAGGTAGCGTTCTTGAGTCTGGAGTACGTAGTGTTCTTGAGTGTAGAGAAGGTAGTGTTCTTGAGTGTAGAGTAGGTAGTGTTCTTGAGTGTAGAGTAGGTAGTGTTCTTGAGTGTAGAGTAGGTAGTGCTCTTGAGTCTAGAGTAGGTAGTGTTCTTGAGTGTAGAGTAGGTAGTGTTCTTGAGTGTAGAGTAGGTAGTGTTCTTGAATCTAGAGTAGGTAGTGTTCTTGAGTCTAGAGTAGGTAGTGTTCTTGAGTGTAGAGTAGGTAGTGTGCTTGAGTCTAGAGTAGGTAGTGTGCTTGAGTGTAGAGTAGGTAGTGTTCTTGAGTCTACAGTAGGTAGTGTTCTTGAGTCTAGAGTAGGTAGTGTTCTTGAGTCTAGCATAGGTAGTGTTCCTGAGTCAAGAGCAGGTAGTCTAACACTACATAATAGCTATTATTTTGAACGTTATTTACTAGGCAGTATATGATCATGTGCACTAACACAAGAAGGTTAAATTCTATAGGAATTCAATGGTAGGATATAGCCTGGGCCCCCCAAGTGTCAGACTATGAACAGGGACAAGTAAACCAGCCTTTAACAGGAGCTGTCCTAAATCTTCCTCCTAAGGAGACCAGGGAAGCAGCGATAGCTGAAGTCGAGCATTAACCAGGGTGATGAGGGTTTGAATGACATTCCAGGGGAAAGGGACAGTTAAGTGCAAAGCCAGGAAGGAAAGAGAGAATGGCCCATTCAGGAACTGCAAGTAATTTACATGGGTATAGCCAGGGGGTGGCAAAACGTGAGGCTGGAGAGGTTCACGAAGGACCTATAAGTCTTGTTGAAGAGTTTGGGCTTCGTCACAAGGCTGGCGATGAGCTGTGGAGGCCTGGTGAGCAGAGGAAAGGCAGGATGGCATCACTGAGGAAGTAGTGAGGAAGGGATTAGAGAAGGATGATGCTAGAGACATGGGGTCTACCTGGGAGGCCACTACAGTGGCCAGTGCAAACAGTGACCTGGGTGCTAAACAGAAGAGAGTCACCGGAAAGGAGAAGGAGGAACTCAAAACAGAATAAGGCAGTAGGCAGGACAGGATCTGCTAATCGACTGTTTTGATGCTGTGTGGGAGGGAGAACTCACCAGTGGCTTCCAGGTTGCTGGCTTGGGGTGGGATTTGGATAAGGAAAGAATATTCAGGTTGGGGTGATGGCTGATAATTGGGGTGAGGAGGGCCCTTTGAAGGTTAAAGTCCAACTTCCTGCCTTTAACCATCATCCATGTCAAATTTAAAGCCCCCAGGATTAAAGAGAGTCTATCCAATTCACAAAGAGTAGCAGAGGAGACCACCTTTTTCTCTTTGGAATGGGAATCTTTTCCTTTTGGAATAGGAAACCATTCCGGTTTGGAACAATTCTTCCAATAGAGAATTGATCTACCCCTGATCTATTTAATTCAGCTAGAATTTTTTTTTTGTGATCATTACATATAAGTTACTGTAGGACTCATTGTCTTCTTTCCTGTTCCTGTTTCCTTTACCTCTTAGTCCTTGTAGATCCAGGGCGTGGACCCTGCTCAGGGATGACCACCATAGGAAACTACAAGGACACATTTTACAAAGGATCTCACTTAGCTGCTAAACTTTCAGGTAGCCCTGGAATGATTAATGAAGAGCTAAGTAATCCCTCTCGATGCATTGTCTGGGAGATACTGGTTTGTCCTCTGCAGCATATCTGACAAAACACACCCATGCACACACACATGAAGAGAGGGAGGAGGAGGTGGAGAAAGAAAAGGAAAAAAGGAAGAAAAGATGAGAAGAAGAGGAAGAGGGGAAAAGGAGGAGGAAAAGATAGAGAAGAAAACAGAGAGAAGAAAATGGATGGAAGTGGAATAAAAGCACATGTCACATAAGGTTAGGGGAAGGATGGACTGACATGAGAAAGAGGAGACAGGAAGCCTGGGATGAATGACGGGAAGGAAATCCTTCAACTGTAGGAGGCAGAGAGAAGGCAGGGATGGAGCCTGGACCCGGGATGGCAGTGAAATCAGGGATGCAGAAAGGATGGTCTCCAGGAAATATTTGATCTAGGATAACAGCACAAGCAATAATGTCAGCCCACAGATGACTAGGGCTGACTGCCTATAAAATCTTTTCTTTTTTTAAGGAATTTAAGGACACAACTTTTATTTTTAAGTCTTTTTAGTAGGCAGGGGATGTCAGAGAAGGAACAATGCCTCTAGCAACACCCCTCCCCCATCCTCTTTATTGGTTTCAGCAGCAGCAATAGAAGCATGACCCTGGGCCAGTTACTTACTCTGCAAACCTCCCTGTTGTCATCTGGAAAAAAGAACAGCAACACCACTCCAGAGCTTCTTGTGAACACCACCAAACACCAGGGGCTATTTTCCTTGTTATCCAACAGAGCATCTGAACGTGCGTGCGTGCCTCAGCCTTTACCAGCTTCACAGAAGCAGGAACCAGGCCCAGATTTGCTTCTACTTAAGCTTCTGGGGAGTTCAGGTCAGAACAGAGAGGGACAGCAGCAGATAAAGGGAGAGAGTTGCACAGTGGCACACAAGAGCCTGAGCTTGTGGTTGTTTTTCCATTGAAAGGATCATAATCATGCGCTAAGTCATCATTTAAATAAACAGATCTCATTTATTGAAGTTCCATTTTAAGACTTATGGCACCAAAGTCCTAGTGTTGTCCAGTTTAGTGTCTTGGCCAGAAGCGATGGGAGGCACTGATGTATGTGCTATGAAGCAAAGTGCATGAGTAACGTTGTGGTATCAGACCCAGGGAAAGAAACACTGTATGTATATTTTGTTTCTTATGAAATCCACTTATAAGAGAGCTTCTCTCCTCAAGCAGGTAAACACATTATCCTCCTAATAGGCATTTTCCCTGTTGGTCGGAGGCCATTCACTTTGGAGAGGTCCTCCTTTTTGAAGAAAACTGTAAAGGACATTAATTGAGATCATTGCAATATGTTAATACATCGTTTCCTTTCCCCGTAGCATCCTGAGACTACAGACTGAAGCTCGCCTCGTCACTCTGTATGCACCAGGCCTCCACACCCGAGGCTTATCACAAGCAATTATCTTACCCAAATAAAAAATGAAAATGGAAAAGTTAAATAAATAACAGGACATCTTGATGGAATCGCGGTAATGCTCATCTTGGTTAACATTAGCCCTGACTTTTGGACAGCTAGATTTGTTAATGCGCTTGTCCTTTGTTTAGGCACCTATCTCCGTAAATCTTGTGACTTTCCAAAATGATGGATGGCAGCCATCTCTGCTCTCCCCTAAAAATACATTCTCTGGGAAACTGGAAGAAACAAAATGGACACTGTAGTCCTGACCTACGGATTGCTTAGATTGGAGAAAACCCTCAGAACTGAATTCCCCTAAAAATTATTATGGTTTTCTCTACAACGGGTTCAGCCTTCTGTTGTTCCAGGCTTTCCTGCTATGTAAGGAGCTCTGCATACCTGCTCCAGTCAGACCTCAATGAACTTGACCTGGAAACCATAACTTGGTGTAGCAGTCAGGGTGGACCAGCTTGGGGTCTGGCAGCAAACAACTGAACCTCGGGGGCTTGACACAGCAGAAGTTTTCATTCTTTTTCGTGCAAAGCCCCCTGTAGGTGTTGCTAGTTGTCCTCCAGATCTCCAGGCTGGCATCCTGGGCTGCTTTGACTTGTTGGCGTCTCTGTCCCGAGGTGAGCTTTCACCATGGCCACAGCAGGGAAAGAGAAGCCTGGGGATTCAGGCACTGACGGTTACATGCTTTGGCAAGGAAGTGACACGGGCCGTTTCCATTCACACTTCATTGGCCAAAACTGGTCACAAGGTCAGCCCAACCACAAGATCGTGGGAAACTGCACCCAGAAGCAAATGAGCCCCTTACATGGGAGAGCATGAGTGAAGTCTAACTCCTCAGGAAGTTCTGACCACTGACAGTTGTTTCCCTCTGCTCACCCTGAGTGTAACTGGGTAACTTGACCCAGGTGTCAGCCATCTGGGAGTTCCTATGTCCTACAGACTTCTGAAGTCACCCTTCATTCATTCATTTATTCATTTATATTGAAATATGTTTGACATGTAACATTGTGTAAGTTTAAGGTGTGCAACATGTTGATTTGATACATTTATATATTGTAACCTGATTGCCATCGTAGAGTTCATCATGGCCTCTATCGCATCACACAATTCTTTCTTTTTTGTGGTGGGAATAATAAAGATCTAGTCGCTGAGAAAGTTTGATGATTATAATACAATATTGTTTTCTATAGTTACTATATTGTACATTAGATCTCTGGGACTTAGCTACTAGTTGCAAGTTTGTACCCTTTTTTGTATGTATATAAATTATATATATCATTTTAAAATGCTTTATTTTATAGAGCAGTTTTAGGTTCACAGCAAAATTGATCAGAAAGTACAGAGATTTCCTATATATTTCCTCCCCCTACACATGCATAGCGTCCCCCATTGTCAATATCCATCGTCAGAATGATATGGACCTATATTGACATATTATTATAACCCAAAGTCCATGGTTTACATTATGGTTCACACTTGGTGGTGTACCTTCCATGGCTTTGGACAAATGTATAATGACATGTATCTACCATTATAGTATCGTATAGAATAATTTCACTGCCCTGAAAATCCTCTGTGCTCCCTGTATTCATTCCTCTCCTTCTGCTAACCATTGATCTTTTTACTGTCTCCATAGTTTTGCCTTTTCCAGAATGTTATATAATTGGAGTCAAACAGTTTGTAGCCTTTTCAGATTGGCTTCTTTCATTTAGTCATATGCATTCAAGGTTCCTCTCTGTCTTTTCATGGCTTGATAACTCATTTCGTTTTGGTGCTGAATCATATTCCATTGTCTGGATGTACCACAGTTTATTTATCCGTTCACCTACTGAAAGTCCTCTTGGTTGCTTCCAAGTTTTGGCAGTTATAAGCATCTGTGTGCAGGTTTTTGTGTGGGCATAAGTTTTCAACTCCTTTAGGTAAATACCAAGCAGCACGATTGCTGGATTGTATGGTAAGAGTATGCTTAGTTTTGTAAGAAACTGCCGGTCTCCCAAAGTGGCTGTACCATTCTGCATTCCCACCAGCAATGAATGAGAGTTCTTGTTTCTCCACATCGTCGTCAGCATTTGGTGTTGTCAGTGTTTTGGATTTTGGCCATTCTGATATGTATCTCGTTGCTGTTTTAATTTGCAGTTCTCTTATGATGTGTGATGTGGAGCATCTTTTCCTATGATTAGTTTCCATCTGTATATCTTCTTTGGTGAGGTGTCTGTTCAGGTCCCTCGCCCATTTTTTAGTCAGCTTGTTTGTTTTCCCTTTGTTTAGTTTTAAAAGTTCTTTGTATTTTTAGGATAACGGTCCTTTATCAGATATGTCTTTTGCAAATACTTTCTCCTAGTTTGTGGCTTGCCTTCAACATATTCTTAAAAAACTGACTCAAAGTATCAGTCTCCGTATGAAACCCATATTCCCATCAGGGCCTCTGAGGATTCTTGGAAAGGGGGGGGGGGCGCTTATATTTTTCTCAGTCGCCTCTAGCTAAGATTTCTGTATCCAGAGAATTTTTGGTCTCTACTCTGAATAGAGTAAATGGAAACATGATATGTAGACTTCTTTTTCTTGTAATTCCTTTCATCTCCAATGGTCTTTCCTCCAAGCATCACTGATCCACTGAAGGGTTGGGATGTAGGAGGGGTTATAGCGTGGCTATAGCATGGAACAATTTCAAATGCACTATTAGACATAGCCATTCTTCAACATTTTTCAGCCATACCCAGCACCTGGAATATCTCAGTGGCCAACTTTCCTTCTCCCTGCATGTTGCTTTTTTCCCACCTGCTTCCTCTCCCCTGTACTTCTTTATATCTCCTGAATTATCTCTAGTTCCTGAACCTCTTGTCTTCCCTCTTTCTAATTAGAGGTACAAAAAAAATTCCTCTCATTTTCTGACACAGAGATATCCAGTTAATCTTTCCTTTGTTTTAGTCTCTCCTTCTAGAACACACTCTAGGGTCTGTCTTTTCATACCCAAGTGACCCATTAGGCATTTCATCAAAACATGGTCAATTTTCTCTCTTTCACAAAGAAAGAGATTGCTGATTTATACTGCTGACTTTTGAAATATCCCCTTACTCACTTTTATGGGATAATCTAGCCAAGTATGATATGGAGATAGGGTTAAAAACAAAAAGTGCAGAGATAACCCACCTGAGCAAGGCTGAGTGAGCCCCACACATCCAGCTGTGGCAGTGGGAAGTGGTATTTTATCCTTGATGGCCTCTCATAAGCACATCTGTTCGTGGAAGAAATCTCATCATAAAATCAGGAGTTCAACTTGTTTTTGGAATGGTTTGCCCAGAAAGTCTTTCTAGGATCCTCCAAAGGACAGCCACAAAGAGAAAAATATTTGAAAATGTTGCAACTTGAAAGTGTCATTAAGAGTCAAAACAAATTGGGGGCCTGTTCCCCTCATGCCCACCCTCCTCCCTGGCGGTAGACAGTGTTAGCAAGAGCAACACATGGCGAAGCTCTTAGGAAATGCTGCAAAAGACACCCGTCTGTTGAGAACAGGACGCTACACCATTTTATACACTTTGGGACTCTGCGAAACTCTGGGGATTGCTTGAATATTTCACCTTTGCTATTTCTTATTAATGTTTACCAACATTTGGTTGATTACTAATTGTGAATAGTAATAGCTCCCTCTTTTTATCTTTCAACAAGTCCTAGTGCTGTGCTGGATACTGTGAAGTGTGGTTACTCCTAAGTGTATTCAGAAATCCAAGGGGATCCTGTTTAGGATTTGACATAAACTCATCCCACTTAACTCTCTCCAAGTACAATCCATGTTTCTTTCTACTCTACCACGACATGTTTCTCTTGAATTGCTTTTCCTCTAACCCTCTCCCTGGCTCCCTTTCCTTCATCCTGTTGTCTAGGGATGCTTGGGAAAGTGCTTATGGGGTTTCTTCGCCCCTGGGGCCAGAATAGGATCCGAGACTCCATGCCTTCAGTCTTCCCCTCACAACTTAATCTCCTCCTTTAAAAGTTGGAGACACCACCTGGCATTATATGAAGTCCTCAATGTTTGGGACATTATTCAAGACTATTGGAAGAGGACTAGGACGTTGTAGTTAAAAGATCCAATATATAATTCAGATAGTTTACTGGATCTTTTCACTTTGGGATGCATACCTTTTCCTTAGCCAAGTTTGAGTTGGAATTTTTTTTTCTTTTTTTTGGTGAGGAAGATTCACTCTGAGCTAACATCCGTTGCCAATCTTCCTCTTTTTTTTTTTTTTGCTTGAGGAAGATTAGCCCTGAGCTAACATCTTTGCGAGTCTTCCACTGTTTTGAATGTGGATCACTGTCACAGCCTGGCTGACAAGTGGTGTAGGTTCACACCTGGGATCTGAACCCGTGAACCCGGGCTGCTGAAGCAGAGCATGCCGGACTTAACCACTATGCCACAAGGTCAGCCCCTGAGTTGGAATTTTAAGAAAGAAGCATATGTGATTTTCATTCTCCTGTTTCCCTTGCCTTGCCTTGGAATATGTGGGGAGGAGTAGGATGGGAAGGCAGAGTGGGAATGAGAAAAGATGGAGAAATATGTAGAGAATGGGAGTCATCTGTATTTATTTATCTTTCCTTTTTTAATGTCTTAATGAGATGTGGAAAAAGTTAAGCACTAATAACAAGAATAAATTAGTTAAGAGTGTACTGTGTAACAAGCACGGTGTTAGGCACTTTGCACTAGCTGTCACATACGATCTGAGGAGTTAAGGAACAAAGACGGTGAGAGCTATGCAGAGGGCACAGACTTACTGTGGGAATGCCACGAGCACAAAGGCTTTTGCCCTCTAGAAACTGTTGGGTCGGGAGGATAACGCTGAGACAGAGGATGTCATTTATTATTGCTTTTAATACCTTAATTTCAGATTCGAGGGGGTCAGCAATGGAGCTCAGGCTTAATCCAGGTGAGATGGAGACCAGTGGGGTTATTTCCTCTCTAAGAATTGGGACACTCTTCCTAGAGAAGGTAGCATGTTTATAATGGCCTGAACAATGGAAGAAAAGAGCATGCTCAGATACCTGGGGAGGTAGAGACACTTAGATCCATCTTGAGAGGAGGTCCAGGGGTGGAAGTAAGAGGTTGAGATCAACACTGCCCATAGACCCAGCCAGAGGGGTGCTCACCCTGGCCCTGCACTTTTAGGGCCCTGCTTTGTCCCTCTTCTAACTGTGCCTAATGTGGGAGGTGAAGAATCCATTGGACTACGAACATGGAGCTCATGCTTCTCTACCTCCACTTCCTAGATCATGCTCTGGGTTCAGAAACCCAGAATTCCTTGGGCTTCTGTAGCCCAAGGCTGGCATAGCCTCTTTCCTGGTCAGTCCTCCAGAGCACAGAACACAATATTCTCACACACGTACTCGGCCTGCAGGCTTGCCAGGGGTAGCGGTTTGTAGAGGGCAAATTCGGAGCTTGGGAGTGTGGACTGGAGTGTCTGTGTTTATGGGAGGCTTGTGCTGCAGGACAGAGCCACGGATGGAAAGAGAAAAGGCAGCAGGATGGAATCCTGGCATTGGCTTTCTCCGCACCTCTGCATCCCATGCAGAACTCTACGGAGTCTGAGATTCTAAATGTGAAACTGGCCTTCCGGGTTGATCTGAAGGTGTATTTGTAAGGTATGAGGATAGAAAATATTTCTTGTAACAGTTTGTAAGCTTGATACATTTTAGACATGTCCTGTGTGGCCTCCATTTATATTCCTGCCCTGGGCATGCAGACATTCCCTCTCCTCCTTAAGACTATTGTTAAGGGTTTTCTTTAGAAGTTACTCTTCACCGGGCAGAGAACAAAAACAGTGGTGATCTGGCCTGCTCTTCCCACTGACCAATCAGACTCATTCTGGGCAAAAAGCAACATGAGTCCTAACAAGTAAGGCTATGTGTGTTTGGTTTGTTACAAGGCGCCAGTCCTTATTTTGTGGTATGTATAGGAGAGATGCGCTGTCACGTTCCTGAATTCCTCTAGCCCTCTCTGATAGACAAGGAGAACTTTGAAGAAGGACGAATTGCAAGAGAGATCTGCACACACACCCACCCACACACACATAATTTTCAGAGCTTCCTTCCCTTCCCTTTCTCTCTTTACACTTGGGATTCTCCACAAAGGCTTTTCTTCCACCTGTTTGCATCAGGGCAAAAGGGGCCTGCAAAGAGAGTTGCTACGGCACATCTTTGCAGATAACAGGAGTTGGCAGATGTTTTTTAATTAAAGAAATTCAGGTTATGAAAAAGACATCATGGGTAGAGAAAGTGGGAACTTGCCAGCCACAAACCCCTGCTCACATCCACTGCGCCCCAGCTCGCAGCATCTGCTTCTGGATTCTACGAAATGCCATTGTCAGGAGTGGAAGGGAGGGGGGAGCAGATGTAGGTATCAGGATGCTGCCAGCTCTTGATTTTCTACCGTTTGGGGTACAGGGCCAAAACTTGAATGATCAACATCCGTAGAGAATACAAAGCAACACTGTAGCTTAATGTTTCAACTTCCTTCTTTGACAAACTATCCACTGGAGCTTTTAGAACTTTGAGTCTTCTCCTGACTCTCTCTCCCTTCCTGTGGGGCCAACTATAGCGAGGAGATAACGTACAAAGGACCGAGAAGCAAGTGTCTTCAAGTCCTACTCTTCCGTGTAGCTCTCTCCCATTACTTTTGCCAACAAAACCATCACATTTAGATCTTCAGAAGGAACTTGGAGGCCTTCTAGTTCCATCCTTCACTTTGCCATTGAGGGAACAGAAGCCCACAGAGGGGAATTGACTTCCTCAAGGTCTCTCAGTGAAATCAGTGACAGAGCTTGATGTAGAACCAGGTCCCCTGACTCATGGCCACCACACTGCCCATGAGGACCCCTTCCTCCCCAAGCTCCTGTTTTTTTTTGCTGGGAAAGATTCACTCTGAGCTAATCTGTTGCCAATCTCTCTCTCTCTCTCTCTCTCTCTCTCTCTTTTTTTCTTCTCCCCAAATCCCCAGTACATAGTTGTATATTTTAGTTGTGAGTCCTAGTTCTTCTATGTGAGCCACCACCACGGCATGTCTACCGACAGATGAGTGGTATGGTTCCATGCCTGGGAACCGAACCTGGGCTGCCGAAGCAGAGCATGCCAAACTTTAACCATTAGGCCATCAGGACTGGCTCTCTCCAAGCTCATATAGTCCTTTTGGGCCATACAGGTTAACATTTGTTTGAATACTATCCTTTAGTATTCTAAGATGGCCCTAAAGATTCCCAGCCCCCGACATACACATACCTTCTCCCAGCTATTCAACCAAACACTGCTGTGAAGGGATTTTGCCGATATAATTAAGATCTCAAATCAGTTGACCTTAAAATAGGGAGGTGAAGCAGGTGAGCCTGGCCTAACCATGACCTCTCTCGATCTGGCTCTAGAGGTCAGAGACAGAAGTCAGAGATTAAAAACGCAAGAGGGATTTGACAGTAGGGAATTCTCCACTGTTGGCTTTGACACGGAGGAGGCTATGTGGCGAGGAATGCAGGCGGCCTCTATGAGCTGAGAGTGGCCCCTGCTGGCAGCCAGCAGGGAAACGGGGACCTCAGTTATACAATAACCAGGAATGACCTTCTGCTGACAACTGGAATGAGCTTGGAAGTGGATGTTTCCCCAGAGTCTCCAGGTGAGAATTCAGCCTGGTGATATTTTAATTTCAGCCTCTGAGACCCTGAGGAGGGAACTGTGGCCTCACGACCTACAGAACTATGAGCCACTGAATGGGTATTATTTTAACCTGCCAAGTTTGTGATAATTTGTTATTCTGCAATAGAAAACTAATACACCCCCAAAGTCCCATGAGGGTGACATGGAGGGCCCAGATGGAGGCTGCACATACAGTGGGTTTATGTCACAGCTGAGGAACCCTGAGCTTGGGGAACCTACCCCTTTATAGAAAGCAGCAGGCAAGCCTGCTCTGTCCCAGAGGGAGCTATGACCTCATCCCTCAAGGCTGCTCCTTGCAAACACAACTCTGAGAAATGCCCCAGTAAAAAGAGATCAGAGCCTTACATTGTTGGCATACTGCTATAGACCGAATGTTTGTGTCCCCCCCAGATTTGTGAGTTGAAACTGAATCCCCAGTATAATGGTATTTGGAGGTGGGGCCTTTGGGAGGTAATGAAGTCATGAGACGGGAGCTCTCATAAATGGGATTAACGCCTTTAATAAAAGAAGCCCCAGAGAGCTCCCGCACCCCTTCCACCATGTGAGGACACAGTGAGAAGACAGCCCTCTATGAACCAGGAAGCGGGCTCTCACCAGACACCCAATCTGCCAGCACCTTGGTGTTGGACTTCCAGCCTCCAGAACTGAGAAAAATGAATTTCTGTTGCTTAAGCCACACAGTCTACAGTATTTTTGCTATAGCAGCCAGAATGGGCTAAGACTCATACCAAGCAAATGGTATGGAGGCAAGAGAGATCCATGAAGGAACGTCTCTCAACATTTACATTCACAGCACGTCTCAGTTTGGACTGGCCACTTTCAAGTGCTCAGCAACCACAGGTAGCTCGTGGCGACCTTCTTGCACAGCACAGATATGGAAAGTACCAAGTCAATATTTATTGAGAGATTGATTGGAAAATTGAAAATTGGTCTCTGTGGCCCTTTGTCAATGTCGTTGAGGCCTTTTCCTGAAGTTTAAAAACTCTTAATGAGGGGGAAGTTAGTTAACTAGTCTGGCAAGTGTTTAGGTGTAGGATTACCTTAGGGCAGGATCTGATCTCCAGACTCATATGGATCTGCCTACTCAGAGGCATCATCCTCTAGAGCAGTATTTCTTAACTTTTTTTTTGCCCTCTTATGAAGCCTTTTTAGACCTTTTTCCCCTTAATTGTCCTCCCTCCCCCATGAAATTTTATACCGCAGATATAATGTATATCTACTTATGTGCTGTGGCCCTTTTGAAGAACATAAGCCAGTGTAATAAGTTTTTTTGCCTCTCTCCCCCCAAAGAATCAAATTTTGCCCCCTTGGGGTGATATTGCCCCTGCTGAGACTATACACTCTAGAGGACTAGAGTGATATTTACCAAACTCACCAAAGGCAGAATGACAAGTTGGGTTGCCAGTGTATTTCATTTAAGGTGGAATAACTTACCCTGCCGTTTGCACCGGGGATGTCCTCATGGTGCATCAGGGGCTCAGAGCAAGGGGACCTGGGGGTGTGCAGACTGGGATCCAGAGAGCTGGGCTCCCTTGCTGTGGTTGCCCTGAGTCCGTGTTGCTACATGAAGTGTCCCACTTCACTCTGTTTTCTAGGACCAGTGCCCTATTCTTGGGGACAGCTCTGGATAAACACTGAAGTGTTTTTGTTCTGAGGGTCCCCCTCACCCATCAGTCCACACACTCTAATCCCAGTGAGCATCTCCTTTTTTCTCAAGCATTTGAGCCCATTTCAGCTTTGAGACAGTTATTTTGTCCTTTGGAAGAATAGGAGGCAAACTTTCTACCTGGATGTGTCTGCCCCAGGAAGAATATGATAAGCCAAACTTTTCAGGTGAAAGAACTTGTAAATTTCTGGAAGTTAATTGTTGGGCGGACAAGCCTAGTGGAGTCAAGATTGCACATTCAATGTCCTTAGATGCTAGGTTCTTTCTCTCTGATCTGGGGGTCACTGATTTCATTTCTAATCTTGAGGAGCCATCTACAAAATGCTAGCCATTTGTGATATGAGGAACTGGGATTGGTGGTGTCAAGAGGCGGGCGAAAGCTAACCTTGATCAAGTACCTATGTGCTGCCAGGGGATGTGACCCACTTTACTTGGAAGTGTGTTTTTAAAATCCTCAAAGCTTTTTTTGTAATTAACTTCTAACTTACTTGTATAATGGTGGGGGCATTTGGTCTCTATGATACCAATTCTTTGGTATTAGTTGAAACTTCCTTTGCAGCCTAGCATATGACCGAATTTTGTTAGTACTTCATGTGTGCTTGAAAAGAATACATTTTATAAAATTGCCTGAAAATTTCTTTGTGTCTTTAAAGTTTTTATGTTGTTGAATCTTATGTCTTTACTGATTTTTCTATCTGCTTGATTTACTAATTTGAAAGAAGTATATTATCTTCTCTCACCATCAAAATGGATCTGTCAATTTCTTCTTGAAAGTTTATTGATTTTTGTTTTGTATATTTCAAAGCTTATTTATGTCAACAGAAGTTTGTAATTATCTTATTTACCTGTTGAGTTGTTCTTTTTATCATTATAGAGTGTATCTCCTTATCTCTAATAATTCTTGAAATCTATTTCTTCTATTATTAATGTGGTGACGCCAGCTTTCTATTAGATAGTATTTGTGTAGTATGGCTTTTTTTCTATCCATTTACTTATAATATTTCTATGCTTTTATATTTTAGCTATGTCTTTTGCATAGTACTTATGGCTAATTTTAAAAAGGCATAAGAAAATCTGTGTCTTCTACTTGGGAAGTTTATTTCATTCATATTTATTGGAATTACTGATAAATTTAGATTTATTTCTCCCAAAGATTTTGTGTTTCCCATTTGTTGTGATTTAAAATTGTTTTTCTTTTTCCTCTTTATTTCTACTTTATTTTGAGTTGGTGAACTTTTCTTTGTTCTCTACTCTATTTTCATTAAGATTGTTCATTTTATTTTTGTTCTTCAGAGGTAACGTTAACATTATAGCACATATGCTTGACTTAGAAAGTATCATCCAGGATTGTGTTGTACACTTCCAGGTAACACCAAACACATTGTTTTCTGGATTGTTAAGTGGTAACAATCACTACCCTCTTTCCAAAAATACAAGGAGCTTAAAACATTTTAACTCCGATTATTTCTTCCCATCTCCCATATTGTTACCAAATATTTTAATTACCCTTTGCTTTTGTACTACAAATTAGTCATATTTTTATCGTTATTGATTTATACTCTCTTTTCTTATTTACATGTAGCCATAAGTTTATAAATTTCTTTGGTTACCATTTTTTTTCTTGCATTTTACTTTTTCCTTCTCTATTCAATTTTCTCCTTCTTTAGGGGGAGATCTTTAGTAGTTCTTGCATTCAGGATCTGTTAGTGACTCATTCTCAGTTTTTAATTGCCTGCACATGTCTTAATTTACCTATATGTTACATATTTTCTCTTGTATATACTGTATAAAGTATAACAAAGAACATTTTTAGTCATTGCTGTGCCTTTACTCTTGAATGATAGATTAACTGGGTATAGAATTCTGGGCTCACAGGTACTTTTTTTTTTTTCAGCACTTTGAAGATAATTGTACCTGTTATTAATTTATTTCCTCTCAGCTGCAAATCCACCCATCTTTGCCATACTTTGTGATATCAGACCTGAACTCTGTAGATTACATTTCTCACTTGCCAGAAGGCTTGGCGTTAGGCTCTGCCAAGAGAGGGCACCAGAGAGACACTGCAAGGCTAGAAGAGGAAGAAGAAAAAAGGAGACTTTTTTCCTTCTGGTGTTCTGACTTTTGGCTCAGCAGTGAGCAGATCAGGGTGTAGAGGTCCTTGTTCATCTGTGGCACCCTCCAGCCAGTTTCTTTGTTACCACATTGGGGGGTGGCTCTTAGCTCTCATGGCTCATCAGTGGCCAGTTTCTTTGTCACCACATCAGTGGGCATCAGGTTCCTATGGCAATCATGCCCTTTTCTCAGTGGCTTGAATTTCAGCTTTGCAGGGTCCCCTCCTCTGAGGTTTTAAATTTCTTTCTTGTTCACTTTCCTCTCATCCCTAAGGGTAGTAGTTTCTGTCTCTCTACATCTTAGAGTTTGTTTTGCCCATTTTAGTTATTAATCACCTTTTACTAGTTAATAATTCATTATGTTAAATTTTTCCTGTTTAAATTGCTGGTGTGGTTTCAGTCTTCTGACTGGACCCTAACTGATGAAGTATTATGCTATTGTTTAATATTTTACTTTGTTGCTGTGCAAAAGACTGTTGTCAGCAAAAGATTTGAATAGACACTTCATAAAAGAAGATATACAACTGGCCAATAAGCCCATGAAAAAGTGTTCAACATTGTTAGTCATCAGAAATAAAACCACAGTGAGATACCACTACACACCCACAAGAATGACTAAAATTAAAAAGATTGACAATAAATGTTGGCAAAGAAGTGTAACAACCGGAACTCATACACTGTTGGGAATGTAAAATTGTACAACCAATTTGGGGAAAAGTCTGGTAGTTTCTTATAAATGTACACCTACCCTGTGACCCCAGCAATTCCACTCTTAGGCATTTACCCCAGAGAAACAAAAACGTACATTCACAAAAAGACTTGTTCAAGAATGTTCATAGCAGCTTTACTCATAATGTCTAAAATGGAAAGAGGTCAGGTGTCCATCAATAGGAAGATAGATGAAACAACTAGCATATTCATATAATGGAAAACTACTCAGCAATAAAAAAGAATGAACTATTGATATATGCAGCACCATGGATGAATATGAAAATATGCAATTCCAGAACAGGTAAAACCAATCCATAGTAGAAAAAATCAGCATAAGTGGTTGACTTTGAGGGAGTGGAGATGGGTATTGACTGGAAATATACATGAGGGACCTTTCTGGGAGTGATAGCACTGTTTTAATATTTGCTAGAAGTTTGGATTACACAGCAATTTACACATATGATTTGTACATTTTATTGTGTATAAATCTGACATCAAAAGAAAGCACCTGTAAACAGATATTGAACTCTATTTAGTGGTATCCTTGCTGAAACATACAAGGGGAAGTGTAGTAATGTCTGTGATTCACTTTGAAATGCACAATAGAAAAACACCCCAAAATAAAACACAAAGCCAATGAGGTATTGATGGATGGATACAGAGACAGATAGAAGATAAATATGTGACAAGGCAAATACCGTAAAATTGAGTAAAATATTAATGGTAGAACCTAAGTGGTGGGAATATAGGTGTTCACTGTAAAGTTCTGTCAGCTTTGCTCCATGTTTGAAAATGTTATAATAAAATGTTGAAAAAGGGCTGCTGTCAGTCTAATATCATTTTTAAAGTGATCTGTGTTTTCTCTATGGTTTTGTTTACATCTTTTCTTTGTGTTTTGTGTGTGTGTGTGTGTGTGTGTGTGTTCTGCACTTTCACTGAAATGAGTTTAGGTATGAACTAATGTTTATTGCACTCAGGACACATGAGCTCACATCCTTTTTCAATTCTTGAAATGTCTCAGTCCTTATTTTTTTTGAATATTGCCTTTCTTCTCTTCTTCTGGAATTCACATTAGGTCTGTGTTGAAATTTCTCATCCTTCATCCTCATATCTTAGAAGATCTTTCATATATTTCTTTGTCCCTCTTTGCTGCAATTTGGGTGCCCTCACCTTGAATCTTCAGATATTTCATCCTCATATCCATTTTTCAGTTTACTGAGTCTCTCTTCAGCTGTATCTACTCTGCTGATTCAACTATGACTGTTTTTCATTTCTAGAAATTCTATTTAATTCTTTTCCCAATATAATTGTAATTTTATTGTATCTTATCTTTTTGATTCTTTTTATACATTTAATCATTTTAAGCATATTTAGTTTTTAGCTTAATTCTGATAGTTATTTTAAGTGAGTGTTATCAGGGGTTAAAATTCTGCTATTTGCTGACTCTCACTCATTGTGCTTCATAAATTTGGATTGTGTTTTATGGACATTTATCTGAGGAGCTCTTCCAGATCGAGAAAGGTTATGTCCCCCCAGAGAAATTTTTTCATGTGTTTCTGCCAGGCACAGCAGTCATAGATCCTAGTCACTTTTTATATTAATGTTCTCTGTTGTGCACGTAGAGCAAAGTTGAGCCCAAGACTCATATGAAGGCAAGCCTGTGCTCATGAATTATTAGAGGAAACTATTTCTATTCTTCATCCAGAGCCCAGTTTGAGACAGCTAAGCTTCTTGATCAACTTCCTGAGTCTGAGTGTAGGCTGTGTTTACTCCATCCTGTGACTAAGGCAGCACTTCAGGGCTTCTGGCTTTCCGTGGGAGATATTGGGTGGGGGGAGAGGGTGTTGCATTCCATTTTCTTGCCTCATGTGGACTCCAGGCCCAATCTCCTGACCCCGTGTGGACATTCACACCCACACCCTTGTGTTGCCAAACCTGGCAGTCCTCCACAGGAAGCTGCAGCATCAGCTCAGGGTTTCTACACTGGTTTTCAATTCTCCCTTTGTTTTGGGTCTCTGGAAATTTCTCTCACTTTTTAATTTTTTTTATTTTATTTTATTTTTTTTTTTCTTTTTTCGTGGGGATGACCAGCCCTGAGCTAACATCTGTTGCCAATCCTCCCCTTTTTGCTGAGGAAGACTGGCCCTGGGCTAACATCCGTGCCCATCTTCCTCTACTTTATATGGGACGCCGCCACGGCATGGCTGACAGGCAGTGCGTCGGCGGGCGCCCGGGGTCCGAACTCACGAACCCTGGGCTGCCAAGCGCGGACTAAGCCGCTGCGCCACCGGGCGGCCCCTCTCTCACTTTTTTATAAACCCAGTTATTGCTTTTAAAAGAATGTTCATTATAATTTATTCAGCAATTTCTAGGTGTTTCATATTGGGAGGGTCTTCCAGTAATCTGATCTTCCATAATACCAGAAATGAAAGCTGTGTTAGGCATTTCACATGAATTATTTTATTAGTTCTTCACAAGAACTCTATAATATATGTATTATTAGTCCAGGTCTAGGCATAGAGGGATTAAGCAGCTTCTCCAGGCTTTACAAGCTGGTAAGTACGGAAGACTCGGGCTCCCCCCAATGTCTAAATGATTCTAGTGTTCAGGCTTTTGTTCTCTTCTGTTGCAAGGGTAGAACAATCCACCTCTTGGCCTGGGAATGTTGCTTTGCCTGGGTCAGCAGTGCCAGTAAATTAGTCCTGTAACAACCTCACTTCTGGGGGTGCATTTTCTCTCTCTCATTCAGCAGCAAGGCCTGAAGAGTGTTCTTTGCACCACAAGAAACAGGTGGCTTTTGGATTTCTCTTATTGACTGTCATGTCCAGCCGGCGGGCTGGCTGGAAGAAAAGTGTTTGAGGTCTCACATGAGACCACTCTTAAGTGACCCTCTGCTGTCCGACAAGAACATTCAACCAGAGGATCATGTGAGTCCTGTGTCCTGTTGATTTTTGACTGAGTTTTATTTAAGTTGCTTGCTCTTACTGGCAAATCTGAGAAGTGATGAGCTTTCTGTTTGTCTCTGAAACTGCAGTGCAGACAGCTAGAGTAACTGACTGGCCTGGTTTATCTGGGACAAGGGGTTTGCAGGGATGTGGGACTTTCAGTGCAGAAACTGGGTGAGTTCTGGGCAAGCTGGGCTGTTAGTCACTCTGCAGACTGCTCTGGGGGATTGTCAACCAGATCAGTTCCAGTCCTTTACCACGAGAGGCCAGAGCATCTTCTGGTTTCCAGATTTCCCCAGAGATGAAAGGAAGAGGGTTTAATGGTGAGAAGAGCAGCACAGAGGACAGAAGATTCATTTCAAGGACATATGGAATGAAGCGAAACCTCACCAGGTATTTCCCAGCTGTTCCTAGTTACCCCAGCGGAAGATGGAGCAGCTGAGGAGGGACAAAACGTAAGAGCGACAGGGAAGAGAAATAGGATTTATAGAGCATGGTCTCCTGTGTCAAATTTTCTTAGATTCCTACTCCTGACTGGAACGCTATGAGGCAGATGATATTATGCCCATTTGGAAAAGGAGGAAGCCAAAACTCCACAAAATTAAGTCATTTGCCTGATATCACAGGTTTGCAAACAGCAGTGCCTGGATTCAAACTCAGGTGGGCCTGACCCCAAAGCCAGGGCTTCTTCCACTCGACCACAGCGAGGGGATGGGAAGGAGAGCTCTTTGTGCCAGCATGGATTTAGGGAGTTGTGACTCGAGGAGGAAAGATGAAAAGAGGAAGGCTCTGCCAACTGTCACAGGCCTTGCAAACAACTTCTACTCTTGGGAAGTGGCAGACAGTGGCCACTGCTCCACGGGCACCATCAGACCTGAGAGATTCAAGGAAGTGGGCAGGTGAGGATGGGGTGCTCTCTGCCAGGACCCAGCTCTCTTTTCCTTTTCCCTTTCCAGCATATTGTACCCACCGTCAGGTTTGGGTGGAGTGGTCAGGACACTGGGCTTGGAGATAAAGCTTCCTTTCCCCTCAGCTGTGCTGTTTATAGACCACCATGCAGATGATCCCAGCCCCTGGTGCCAGGGTCTCTGCTCCTTGCTGTTGGGTGTCTTACTGCCTGGTCTGAGGTTGTGAGCTTGGTCTATCATGTCTCCACTTGCTCATCTTAGGAAAACCAGCCTTCTATGGCCTGTCTGTTGCATTGTAAAATGCTGTATCAATATTAAACATTATTAGGGCATCCTTGCCTAACAAACACATCCTAAGGATCCAGGGATCAGGCTGCTTTTAAAGGCCTCTTCTAATATTTACCTACCCAGCTTCCTTCTATACTCCTGGCTATGTTTTTCTGAAACAGCTGTGTCCAGAACAGAAGGCTCTTTTGTGTAAACTCATAAGTCACCTGTGCTTATTTTGTGTATCCAGAGCTGTTATGTTCTGTAGTGAGCTATTTTTTTTTAAATAGGAGTGGGTATTTGATATAATAGATTATTACATGTTCAGCATACAAATCAGTAGGTCTTAGAAGCAAGAAATGAGTAATTTTGCCCTGAGGTAATATAACAGCTACCGCAGAGTCACTAAAATCAATTAAATAGATCATTTGTGGTCAGGGCAGAAGCGTGGAATTACTACCTGAATAGCATTCAGCAGTCATTTCCCCGTTTAATCATTCAACAAACAGGTATTGAGAACCCGAGGTGGGTTTGAGACGTTATCTAAGTGTTGAGAAGGGCTACAAAGAAATGTAAAGCATACAGCCTCAAGGAGACCAAGGATTTACCCAATCCTTTCCATAGGAAGTTAACAGAAGTCATTGCGTTCTTGGATGGATAAGCCTAGGTGTGAGGAAAGTGGGCTCTCTTAGAAAGCAACTGGACATGGAACCAGAAGTGCGAGGAGAGCATGGAGCGAGCAAGAGGAGGCAACACGGATCAGACACTGGAGACTCTGCCTGAAGAAGACCAGTTGCAATGCAACATGTGTTCGGAGCCAGGGTGCCTGGGTATTAAGCCCAGCTCTGTGGGTTATTAGCTGAACTATTTGGGACAAGTTACTTAACCTCATTGAGTTCCAGTTTTTTCATCTGTCAAAAGGGATCATTGTACTCTTTGCCTCAGTGTTATTGTAAGGATTAGATGACGTATTGTACGTGAAATGCCTGGCACATAGAGGGCACTCAAATAAAGGAGCGGCCATGACGCTTATAATACAGGCCCATGGGAAAGGGTTGGGTGCCACGCTCATCGTGCTCAGAAGACCAGAGCTGTGAGGGGCTAACCTTGCCCTTGTTACTGACCTATGTTCCAGCTGAAAAAGGGACCCCAGTTTTCTCATGGTCTCCAAAGAATCCAATTTTGTGTGAGAGTCATGGAGGTTGCAGCATTCCATGTCCAGGATGGAAGACCATTTGCTCCTGGTGTTTTCCCTGGGAAGTCCTTCATTCTTCACCAGTGAGGAGTTTTCATTTGCCTCTATAATTGAAATGGGACCTCTGGGTCACTGGGTCAGTATCATCTGGCCTGTGAGTCATTGAGGGCAGTTGTCCACTTTTTGTCAAGTGAGTCAAGAATGTATGACCCTGGTCAAATGGTGTGGAAGGCTGAGAAATTATCTAATGAAGCTGAGCTATTGAGTCCCACCCCTAGACCACTGCAGGGGGCACAGCACCCTTCAACCCCGATCCCACCCACTCTTCCTTGTCACTGTAAGACCAGTCTAATGAGAATGGGTGGACCAAATTGGACTTCTTTATTAAATCTCCAACGAGTGAGAGATACTCTCAAGTAACTCATGTCAAAAACCAAAGTTAAAATAATGTCATATTCTGATAATTAATACTATCAGGCTTGACAGCAGAATATGCTAAATAAATTAGTCTTTAAATGGTTATGTTTCTTCCAATAATAGGTTTTTGGTCTAATAATCACTTCACTGAATAGATCAATTGCCTCAATATTCTGCTTACTTTTGTTTGTAAAGATGTGGCCTTTATAACCCAGTATTCAATAGAAATACTTTTTTTTTCCTGGACTCAATCTGTAAAATAGAAGAATTTTTTGGATGACAATTAAAAGAATTCATGAGAATGACTTTGATTAGACGAAACCAATTTTTATTGGGTATCTTCTCAGCATGAGCAATAGGGCCGGCACTGAAGGGGACTCAGAGACAGAAGGGAGGGTTGTGTGACTCCGAGTGCAGTAAGAGGCAGAGAGGCCCTGAGGAGTAGCCTCAGAGGAAAGCAGCATGTTCAAAACGCCTTGTAGATGGCTGCGCCTTGGAAGCAGAGAGGAGGGTACGGGAGAATTTTCCGGGTCGAAGACCTGGCAGAGACAGAGAAGGACAGAAGGAAATCAAGGGCCTCAGAGATGGCCATTCCCCAGGCTCTTTGAGGGGCCTAATTGCATATAGTTCCTCGAATGTGAAGAATCTCTCTGTCCCTTTATCTCACTTCTAACCAGCTCACGGTCACTGGCTAATACGTGAGAAGCCAAAATTGCAACTTGGGTCTCTCTGATACTTTTGAGCATCTCACTACTAGTTCTTCGACTCGGGCAGAGAGATTCACCTGGGCCACTTTTGAGACACAGAATCCAGTGTGTCCTTCCAGATCGTCTCCAGAACCTCAGCATTGGAGCCTGGGCATGTGGATATTGAAGAACTCCGGGGCAGCGCTTCTCAAATCTTATGTGCACACAGGTCCCCTGAGGAGCTTGTTAAAATGCAGATTCTGATTCAATAGGTCTGGGGCAGGGCCTGAGCATCTGCATTTCCTACAAGCGTCCAGGTAAGGCCGAAGCCCCTGGTCCCTCTTGGACAAGCAGGGCCCCTGGTTTCTGACTCTCACCCAAGGCTGAGAATCATTGCACTGGTCTACACGGTCTCTTGTTTAGGCTTCTCTAAACATGGATAAACTGTCTATAGGGGACACAGAGGCACAGAGCCGAGAGGCAGGAGGAAATCAGGACGGGGCTGAGCCATGAAGTGCGAGCTAGTGGTGAGTTTCAAAGCTGAGGGACGGGAAGGCAGAGCCGCCTGCTTCGGAGAGGTCCCGGAGGCCGAGCTCTGCGGAAGGCGGCCGGAGCCGTGATTCCATCTCTGACAGATCCCACAAGTGAGACCCTCAGAAGGACTCCCTGATTAAATAAATGTGTTCTCAACGTAGGAGGAAAACCCCGGGTTTAAAACTGATTTCCTTCTGTGGGGCTCCTCCGCCCTTCCCCAGAGTAGACAAACACAGACATTCTCAGAAGAAATAACCGGGGGCTTTGAAACAAACCCACGTGGGGGAGGCACACGCAGACTTGGATGGAAAGACGGGCCTCCTGATTTTCTCTGGTTCCCAGACTGGGGAAATATTATTATGTTCCAGTGACGCTGAAATGAAACAGTTTAAAGTTTTTTTTTTTTTTTTTTAAATAATGGAAAAACCAGGTAATCCGAAGAAGTGAATATAATTCGTTTAAACAATTAAAAAAATGAATTTAGTTTTTTTTTTTTAAATCAGGAAATAGCTTCATTGTTTGAATTTAGATATAATTAAACCATTGATTTGGCCTCATTAGAAAGTGAATGTTTATCGAAGAAGCAGGGTCACGGGGACGGGGGTCTGGATGGTGGGGAGACGCAGACTCCATCCAAGTCCATATCGTTAATTTCTTTATAAAAAGATAAAAATTAGGGTTAGCGAGTGGCGTCAACAGGAGGTGTAGCGAATGTCTTCTCGTTTTCCCGAAAGCCCCCATCTTGGCGATATTGTGTTGCTTAGGAACTAACAAAACATGTGTCTCTGTGTGTGTCTCTTTCTCTTTCTTTTTTTTAATGGTCCCTTTGTGCCCTGATATTTTTCCAAGTTGGCAGCTGTGAGGAAAAACAATGTGATTTGGTTAGATGCTGCCTCCCGCTCGCAAGTCTGGAGCAGAATAGATAAGAACTCGTATGTCAGAGCACAAAGTTTACTCAGCACCAGTCAGAAGCTTTGATGTCGCCTGTCCAATCTGGCCTCGCATCTTTGAAGTTCTATTACACATGCTGGGGTTCCGTCAATAAGAAACAGACCTTTCTTTCCCCTGCTCATTAAAACATCTGCCTCCTGGAAACGCCCCACATTAACGCAGGTTACGATAGTTCCAGGGCTCAGAGAGAACCGGGCTTTGCCACATTAGTGACACAAAGAGAAATGTTTAAGGAATGGAAGCCATTTAAGAAAACCCTCAAGGACCTGGGGGTGACAATATTTTCCCATTCCAGGACTGGAACGGGGAAAAGATTCAGCTGGGTTGGTTGTCTCGTAAGCAGAGGGACTGACCGGGGTGGCCTTTTCCCGCAGCTTTTTATACAGCGCTGTATTCACGTTATGTCACACGTGGTCTACACTCTTTATCTGGGGCAGTAGCTGTTTCTCGGTGAATAGGAGCAGAGAAAACAGGCTCATTGGTTTGTAGTGTCACTCTTTGCAATGTCATTTAAACTGCTCAGCAAATGGCTTATTTGTCAAAGAATATTGCTTTTTCCTGGAATAAAACCCAGTTACTGATTGCTGAAACCTATGGATATCAGAAATGATATCATGATGTGCTTCTGCTGTTCCCTACTGGTGCCCTTTGAAGGGACATGGAGGTGGGGGTGGGGAGCCTTTGTTCCTGGAAATGAAAGTATCTAGACAATGGATTATCTGAAGGACCTTAGATGCCAGGCTTCATGCCCCAAACTCTGGCATGCAGCAAAAGCTTTCATCTCAGAGTCCAGCTCTGGAAACATCGGAGGTGGGTAGAGGTCCGAGGAATGTTGGTGAAGGGCAGGTGGGCAGACAAGCAGATGGACTGCAAATCGATGGCCAGCAGTCCCAGGTGAAAGTCCTGACTCTGTGGCTATAGAACTGCAGCCTTGGCTGTTAGGGAGGTGCGGGGGTGAAAGTCAGGAGGAAAAAGATCACGGGACCATGCCTCGGAAACTCTTTGCCAAAATGTTGAGCTCAAAACGCAAGTGGCAGAGACGGGGCAAGTTGGTATGCTATGGGGCAACAAAATCGTTGGGCAGATAAGTTGTTCTGGGGCATCACTAGCACCCCCTTTCTGTGCCTTTTCCTCTCTTGATGGTATCTTTCTTCTTTCCTGATCTCTAAATTTGGTGCTCTCATCTTCTTCTGTTCTCCTTTTTTCCCTCCCTTCCCTCAAATGCTGATGCAGGATTAGGATCTTTTCAGTTTACCCATTCTAAGAACAAATGGCTGGAAATGCTTGATTGGGAACTCCAACTAACAATATTTTCATTTTAAGGGAAGACAAAGCTCAAGCCAAAGAAATGAATCTCTAATGGTGGAATTTTAGGCATTGATGGGCAGAATTTCATTTCCCTGGAATTAGACCATGAAAGGTCTCTACTAACCTTGCTGAGGAATGATAAACAGTCCTCTCCCTCAGTCAGTTTGCAAAATAATAGGGAAGAAAATCACAAGGGATCCAGAATTCTTCCCTGAAACATTTACGGATAAACCAGGTCATGGTCATGTTATGATATGATGTGGAAGGTCAATGATGAGGTTGGGCCATGTAGGCCTGGTCACGCCTCCACAGCTGATGTGAGCAGTTCTGATTCAAGTTTTAAGGATACGGTAACATGGGAGGAAGTCTGAGGCCCTGGGAATGACATGTGGGTCAACTTGGTGGCAGAGCCAGATAAACCATGTCAGCGTGCTGGACAAGGGAGGGGGGAGGAGGATCCTGATCCCCATGCCTGTGTGTGGCTGGCAGGACCAAGCCATTGTGGGCTCCAGCTAGAGAGGAACACGATGACATCCTGTTTGGTGAAAGCCACGGTGCACAGGCTGGACTGGAAGACACAGTGGGAGGGTGGGGGCAAGGAGACTGGTGAGGAAGGTCCCAGAGGCAGTGAGGTGAGGTGTTGGGAGCACAACTCTACAGCCTGATGGCAGCTGAAATCCCAGCTCTGCCCTCCTACGGCTGTGTGACCCTGGGCTGATTATTTATCCCGAGTCACAGGGTCTTCTTCTGTAAGACGGGGATGATACTAGTTAGTGTCTATCTCTCAGTGTGCTTAGGATGATGAGATGAATTTTAATATATGTATTTTTTATCACGTAAAGCACCTGACCTGTGCGTGGCGCATAGCGCATGCTATGTGAGTGTTAGTGTTTATCACTGTTATCCAAGTGTGAGGAGTGGAAGCGTGGGCCCTCGGTGCCCATTGGGGACAACGCTGGTGAAAAGCCCCATAAGTCCTGCAAGCGCATCTTCAGCACGTAGGTGGGAAGCTCCCTGGATCTGGCTGAGGAGGGGCATGCCCGCAGAAGCCTGGTGCAGCCTGTGCAGTCAACGGGCACCCGTGTCCCACTTCGTTCCTCAGATAACCTGTCGAGGAATTCAGCACCAAGCTCAGTGGAAGACGCTGGTCTTCACTTCTGTCCTCATGTTCCCACTTAGGGAAAAATCAGAAGAAAGGGGTTCGACCCACAGTTAGACACAAGGAAGTAGAGGCTGCAGGCCCTGCTTCCCGAGACTGAAATGGGGATTGTTGGGCCTCTGTTCCCAAGATGGAAATGGATTGTCAGCACCTCTGGGAGGACTTGCTGAAGGTGGGGTGAGGTGAGCTGGATGGTCTCACATATCTGCTGGGACCACAGTGCCCAAGGCAGGGCATGGTGACAACATGGCCCCAGAGAACAGTTTCTGCTCCTGAAGCCTTCATTCTCTGCTCACGGCTCCAAAGCACCAAAGATCGAGGACACTGTCACCTTCTGAAAGAGAAGCGGCCTCACCGCATCCACTTCTGCTCCTCTCTCTGCCTCCTGCCCTCCCCCTTGAACCCCCACCCCGCTCTGGGTGCCATGAAAATGACATTTGAATGTTGCCATTTCCCTTAGTCGCCAGTCAGAGTCCATCCACTTGCCCGTTTCTACATTGTTTTGGTTCACGAGACATAGCCTGTTATGGGGCTGAAAAGCCAGGAAAAGGAGCCATTTATCTAAGGAAAGAAACAAGGTACTTTTTTTTTCCAGAACTTTTAGGAACTACTCTCTTAGCAACTTTCAGATATACAATACAGTATTTTTAGTTTCTGTGCTGTACGTTACATCTCCAAAACTTATTTATTTTATAACTGAAAGTGTGTACCTTTTCACCCCCTTCACCCATTTTGCCCATCCCCACCCTACGCCTCTGGCAACCACCAGTCTGTTTTCTGTATTTATGAGCTCACCTTTTTTTTTTTTTTTAGATTCCACATATAAGTGAGATTGTATGGTATTTGCCTTTCTCTCTCTGACTTATTTCACTTAGCACCATGCCCTCAAGGTCCATCCATGTTGTCACAAATGGCAAGATTCTTCTTTTTTATGGCTGAATAATATTCCACATATATATATATATATATATATATATATACACACACACACACACATATATATACATGTCACATCTTCTTTATGCATTCATTCATCAACAGACACTTAAGTTGCTTCCATGTCTTGGCTACTGTAAACAATGAACAATGAACATGGGGGTGCAGATATCTTTTCAAGTTAGCATTTTCATTTCCTTTGGATAAACATCCAGAAGTGGAATCGCCGGATCCTACGGTAGTTCTATTTTTAATTTTTGAGGAGCCTCTATACTGTTTTCCGTAGCGGTTGCCCCAATTTACATTCTTTCCAACAGTGCACGAGGGTTCCTTTTTCTCCGCATCCTCGCCAGCACTTGTTATCTCTTGTCTTTCTGATAATAGCCATTTAACAGGTGTGAGGTGATACCTGATTGTGGTTTTGATTTGCATTTCCCTGATGATTAGTGAAGCTGAGCATCTTTTCATGGACCTGTTGGCCACTTGTATGTCTTCTTTGGAAAAATGTCTATTCAGATCCTCTGTCCATTTTTAAACCAGATTATTAGTTTTTTTGCTGTTGAGTTGTATGTGTTCTTTACATATTTTGGAATTGATCCCTTATCGAGGGGTTACTCACTGAGGTACTCTGATTGTCCTAAGTGGGGAGAGCGGCCTGAGGAAAAACATCTACGTGAGGAGGTCTGATGGTGTTTGCTGAATAACAGGTAGTGCCATTTGGCTGGAATATAATTGATCAAGTACTTTATTTAAATTGACCTACCCATTTACTTCTATTCTTGATCATCCTTAGAAACCACTAAAGAGAGAAATTTCATCTCCACTACATAGATAAGTGTACTGAGTTACAGAAAGTGTCAGTAACTGGTCCAAGGGGACACAGCTTCTACATGCCCCAGACTGTCCTCACCCTCTGCCTCTACTCAATGCTTTGTATGGGGAAATAGTAGGGGTGAGTCTGGAAAGAAAACTGTGGCAAGACTGAGAAGGGACTTGAAAGGTCAAGTCACTTTATTCTGATGGCATTGGGAGCCAGCAGAGGTTCTTGAGTAGGAGAGAGATGTGCCCAGAGATCTGCTTTAGAAAGGGCAGCAGGGAAACAGTTTGGTGGAGAACAGGAGAATGATCAGCCTGGTCACAAGCCCTGCACTGCTGGTGGGGCAGAGGGACACAGCAATGGTGGGGAAGGACCACTGGAGCTGAAATGAGCAGGAGAGGGGCCGGGAGCTGAGGGGTCAGGAGGCAGAGGAGAGGAGGGAGAGTTGGTATCAAGTCCCCTGCAGCCTGAGAGGTAGATCGGTCCACAGATGGCCGTCAGAAAGCCATGTTCTAAAGTGGAGGTGACTCATTTCATAGAAGTTCTTGTTTTCTCTCCATGGTGGGGTCTGCAGGGGCCACAAGTGTGAAAAATGAAAGAAAACCACAAACAGTAAATACAGTCAGCCAAACAGTAAATACAGTCAGCCGTGGGCCCTAAGGCAACGGTTTAGGGGGCAAAGTTCCCAAGTGCTGTGCTATTTTGCATTGAGACTGAAGCTCAGGCTTCTTGACTTGGATTCTTAGGTTGGGTTTCCTTGGGGCAGCACTCAAGTGATTTATTGAGGAAGAGCTCCCATGAGAGGCCTGTAAGGGAGTGAGGGACGCAGGATAGGGCAGGAGAAGCCAGCCACTGGTGACGTTTCAGGTTCTGTGCAGCCCCTGTGTGATCCCAGGGGGCGCTCTGGAGCACGGATTGCACCGTGGAGGAGGTTGTCCTCCCAGACGTAAGGGGGATGGGCTCTACAGCTGCGGTTCAGTTAGCCATTGGCTACGGGTCTTCTGGAGATGTCAGGGGTGAGCCTCTAAAAACCAATAACTGCGGCAAATGGGGAACGTAGCAGCTCCCAGGAAAGGGGATCCACCGCCCTCATACAAGGCTTTTACCTACTGTGGTCTACTTCGGAGTTCACTCCCACCGTCAATTTTTTTTGCATTCCCTGCCTTCCTCAGGCACTGTGCTATTCCACGTGTTCAGCAAGCCCTTTTCCCCCTTTTCTCCGTCAGATGCTCTCCTAATCATCATTCAGATGAAGCTAAAATGTCAGTTTCCCAGTGGAGCCTTCCTTACTCCTCCCAAGCTAGAGCGGACCCCGACTTCGTCTGGAACCCACAGCATTTTGCCTCTGCCTATATCAGAGCATCACAAAATGTTGCTTCTATTTTTTTCTTATGTATCTGTGTTCTGAATACAGTTTGAGCTCTTGGAGGGCAGGAAATATATATTTCTAAAATTCATTTTTGAATACCCAATGGCTGTCCTTTGTGCCTGGCACATATTGTGAATACGTGCTAAACGAGAATGTATTGGATGTGTGAATGGAGGTGCTGTAGCCGGAAGGTGCAATTGACAAGTGAAGGGGATCCCTGTTTCCCACATAGGGTGCTACCTGTGTGGGTGATTTTGGGTAAATGGCTTAATTCTTCTGTGCTGTGCACACTATCCATAAATATGTAAGCCCCTGGACACCCCCAGCTAAACTCTATCCTCCAGTGGCTTGGGGATCCTCCTGCCAAGCAAAAATGAAACCCAAGCAAAGATGACTTCTAGCTACTATTTCCCAGAAGCACCTAAAATCTTTCCTGACTGCCTGTGGCGTTACTTCGTCAGCCAGGATCACATTATCAATGGCAAACATGTCCTTAAGACACCAAGAACATTTAAAATTTGATATAAACATTTGAACAGTGACACTTGCCTATTTATTTCAAAAGATGGCTTTATGTAATCAATGGGCCTTCTAGATTTTTAAAGTAGGAAAGACAGTTTTGGGTTGAGAGTCTCAATAGAATATTAGAAACTGCTTTGGTTAGGATGAGGAGAAGGGAACAGGGAAGTTAAGTAATTTGATCAAGGTGACATAGCTAATAAGTGATGGGGCTTTTTTGAACTTTAAAAAAATATATGAAAGTCAATGTTATGGAGTTATGATTTACATACCATAAAATGCACCCGCTTTAAGTGTAGAGTTTGATGAGTTTTAACAACTACACTCACCTTTCTAACACCTCCAAAATCAAGATACAGCACATTTTCATCACTCCCAGAACTTCCCTCGTACTCCTTTGCAATCAATTCCCCCACTCCTGGCCTAGGCATGCGTGATCTGCTTTCAGTCACTATAGATTAGTTTTCTTTTTTCTAGAATTTCATTTAAAAGGAATCATACAGTATGTAGTCCTCCATGTCTGGATTTTTTCCACTTAGCATATTTTTGAGATTCGCCCTTGTTGTATCACTAATTTGTTGGTTTTTGTTGCTGAGTAGTTTTCCACTGTGTGGGTGTTCCGCATTTGTTCATTCATTCACCAAGTGATGGGCTTTGGGCTATTTCCAAATTTGGGGCTGCTATGAATAAAGCTGCTATGAACATTTGTGTACAAGTCTTTGTGTGAGCACATTTTCATTTCTCTTGGGTAAATACCTAGGAGTGGAAGTGATGGGTTGTATAGTAAGTGTATGTTTAATTTTACAAGAAACAAGCTGCTTTTCCAAGTGGTTGGGCCATTTTGCATCCCAAGCAGGAATGTATGGGGGTTCTGAGCTAAGGTCTACCCGATTGTGAAGCCCACGTCCTTTCTCCCAGGTATACCAGGTATGTTCCCAAATCTGAGTGTATGGGTGAATCATCCAGGGAGTTTGTTAAAAATACAGATTCCAGGACCCCATCCTCTAGAATATTCAAGTAGGTAGGCCTGGAGTAGAGCTTGGGAATTTGTATTTTTAGCAAGTACCCCAGAAGTTTTTGGTGCTGGTGGTCCCTAGAACACTCTTTGAGAAACCGTGATATGTGGTTCACCAGATTTTCCAGAGAAAATCCCTTCAAACAGGGACATCTGGTATTCTAACAGGGAAATGGTTGCAGTTAACAAATGCCAACATCTGGCTTGTCCAGCTGTTTCTATATCACCATTATCTGTGGATGCTCTAGATGAAGAGATAAATGACACTGAATGGTGGATAATTTCCAAATCTTTCTGAAGTGACTTTGAAATGTGTGTTTATATTTATTTTTTCTAATATTATGCTCTAGGAATTCATGTCAAGCAAATAGATAGGCTGCATTTTGAGGAGAGAAGTCAGGAATTGCTGGGAAATGGTATAATTTCCCTTGCTGCTTAAGTCCTCCAGGACACCAATTACACGCTTTGAAAAGATGAGTGGTTCTCAAATGTTATGTGTGTAAAAATCTCCTAGGCAGATTTGGGAAGGGCTCCCACCAGGAAAGTGCATTTGAATAACATCCCTGTTATAGCTAATGGTGGTGGTGGGCTGTGAACCTCACTTTGAGAAACACTGAAATAAACCATTGTTCTCCAGGGCAGGAGGAAAAGGTCAACTGTCTGGGTTCCAAAGGGTTATAGACAAGCAAACTAGACGCTGGGTATTTTTTCATTTGTAGTTTTCTTCGTTTGTGTTAGGATGCGGTGGGTAAGAAACTCGGCCTTAGAATCAGACCTGAATTTGAGCTTCAACTCCATCACATGCTAGCTGTGTGATCTTGGGCTGGTTTCGTAGTGTCCTAAGCCTCAGTTGCCTCATCTGTAAAATGGCAATAGTAACATCCACTTCATTAACCCTCCTTCATTGTCAATGGCTCTGAAGATTGATGGAGACCCTGCCTAGAGCCTGGCGTGGAGTTAGCACGCAGTGAGTGTTGTAGGAACAAGAGTGTTACCTTCTCTCATTCCCGGGGGCTGTGTTGGTCCAGGGTTGTGAATGGTGAATCCTCATCATAGACTTTCCCTCTGCAGAACCTGGGCCTTCAGGCAGGATTGGCTTTTCTCCCCTCCTGACTAGGGAGTGCTGGGGTGGAGCATTTAGTCCACATCTCCCTCTTCTCCCAGGGGAATGAAAAGTGCCCCCGCCCCCAGCTCTCAGCCCTCGGGCCTCAGCCCATTTCCCCAGTGAGCAGGAGCTTATTGCTACTTGTCACTTCTTATCTGATCTTCAAATAACACAGAGGCAACTCCTGCCCAGTGAAGGTCTGATTGCAAGTGACCTTCAGACACCCGGGCGTGTGAATGTGTGAGAACAGCCCAGGCTGGCGCGAGGAATCTGTCTTCCCCCATCTCCGTCTCACTCCCTGGAGTGCAGAGTCCTGCCCCTCTCCGGCCACCTCCGGGGGCCTCCCACAGCTGGGTGATCATGTCTCCCCTCCTGAGGTCTCCCAACCCCAGGAGACCTGTGTCTGCAGGTGGAGAGAGGAGCACACTTTTCTGGCACGGCTCTACTTGCCCTTTGCAGAGGGTCCCATGTGAACAAAGAGTGGGTTGCCCAGGATGATCGATCTTCAGGTGGGGGGCCAGGGGCTGTGTTTTCTCAGGGCTTCTCAACCTCAGGTGGAGATGGGGCACGCTGAATTGAGAGCGAGAGGTCCCGCCATCAGAATGAGACTCCACCTTCCTCTCTCCTGTTCCCCCCGGGACACCAAGCCTCAGGTTCATTCCTTGACAGTCACATCCTGTCTCTCCAGGAGGACAATCTTTCTTTGGAATTCTTTGCTCCTGCTCTGAAGTGCATTCCCCTCCCCTCCCCTCCCCTTGCCATACACAGTGACCTTGGCATGTCTGCCAACACTCAACATCGTGAGGCTTTATAAACCTCATATCTCAGAAGGGGCTGACATTACATTACAAGAGGATCTGTAAACCTCCCCGGGATGACTGATGTCTTTTTTAAACAACAGACCAAGACTTCATTTAAATTAGTAACATGGAGATTAGAGGCGTTCTCTCAGCCCCTGGCTCGGCCACGCCGCGACGCTGGGAATATCAGTCACATGAAAGCTGTTAAGTTTGAGATGGAAATAAATCTGGGAGCCTGTAAAAACTGTCAGCAGGTCAGGGAAGTTTATGAACTCTTGCTGTATCTAATCATAAATCATCAGAATAAGCTAAAACTGAGAAGAAAAATGTCCTCTTTTGTAATCTAATGCTGTCTGTTAGGGCAATAAAACTCAAATGAAATGCATGCATTGCAATTTTTAGCTGATACTTTACATTATTAGCAAAGTGAAGGAAGAGACTCCAACTTAAAAGAGTGAGACAGATGAGGGGAAGGCCACCATCCTTCTAAGGCTCTGGGCTCTTAATCCTTGGGCTTTGTGGCTCTTTCCTCCCCTCCCAACTCCTTGGGCCTCAGAACAAGGAAGTAGGTGATACAGATCCTGGGGCCTGGGTGCTAAGTGACAGGTAGTGAGAATGTCCTGGTGATGGCCTTGAGAGGTCACATGGCCCAGTTCTCAGCTCCCAGTGGGGATTCCCACACTGCCCTGTTGACCCGGTCGACATTCCCACACTTTCAAGACTGTGGAGGGTGGAAGGTGTGTGCCAGCTTCCCTTGTTCTCATCAGTCTGGACATGTGCCCTGATTCCCCAAGCCCTTTGAGAGTGACTCATCTCCAAGCCGAGGTTCTTGGGCGCTCCTCTGTATCCCTGGAAACCTTCAGCAATACCTCACATATCCCACCCTTTTCTCCCACTGCCTGCGATGTTTGATGTTAAGGATCACATTTTGCCTTTATGTTTTCTGAGACCTGCCCAGGGATTGACAAAGCCCCAAGCAGGCATGGAAGTGGTGTGAGGAACAGGGTTGTTTTATTTATATCAACAATTTATTGAGTGTCAGATCTGTGCTGGTGCCAGAGACCCAAAGGGAAATAAGTCAGTGCTCCACAAGAGGGTGGGGGGGGGGGAGGAAGGTGGCGCAGCCCTGGGTTCCTGCTCTAAATATCAAGCGTGGCATCCAGCTTGCTGCGGCTTCTCATTGGTCTTCCTAAACACTGGGAAGGTATGTAAGGCCAGAGATGGAGTGGGACAAGAGCACAGAGATGCCTTCAAGAAGATGATGGGTTTTCATGAGGCAGACGGTGAGCTGCCGTCATCCATGACTGCTGATACCTCTGCAAGGGAAACGGGCTAACCTAATGCTTTGGCCAATAAAAGGATGAATGAATAAAATGGGTTTAAGGTAAAGCAACCAAGACTTTGGCCATGCAGTAGAACTTCCTGATCTTTGAGACGTTCAAACATTGGAATAAGACAGCTGAGGGAGCCTGAGAAGACCCCATCCCTGAAGATCATCCAGAAAATATTAAATACTCATTTGTATGGGTTAGGTATCCTGCTGCAAGAAAGCAAGAGTCTGACCAAGCTAATCCCTGGAAATCCCATTGAGTGCTCCTCTCCACCTTCAACTCAACCAAACTGGAGAGTGGGAAGTCCTCCTCCAAGCAGGCGGTGGTGTCTCCCATATCCTGTGCCCCAAAGCAGCATCTCCCTGGGCTCACTGGTCCTCTGTGGTTCTCTTTCCTCCAGTGGAAATCAAGTAAAGGGCAGGTCCCTCTGCAGGAGGTACAGGTACGCTGGCTTGGCATAGGGATCAGCATGGCAGGTGGTCATCTCCACAAGCTCCCAGGTTGAGGCACATAGATGAGCCTTGTAAAGAATGAGTGTCCCAGAGTAGGCTCCCAAAAGTAAACCAAAGGGGAGGGAAGTTCAGAGGCAGGGAAGCAGCTGCTGAAAGAGCAGCCCTAGTTTGGCCTCTTACAGTGGAGGACGGAGGCAGTGGAAGGTCTTGGCAGAGGCTTGACGCCTCCAGAGATCTCCTTCCCTAGTAGACCAGCAGCCTCAAACAAAGAATTCAGACCCGAGTCATCTGTGGGCCTCTAGGAGCCTGGGACCCCTGAATCGGACTTACCTGCGCATACTTAAATCTAGATGTTTCCTTTAGGCAGCATGGACATCAGAAGAGAAAATTTAAAGGGATTTTGAATTTAAATTTCCCTTCATGGCTGTGTCTCCATTTCCTCTTACTTTCCACACATAAATTTTCAGTTTAGCCTCTGCTGGTCCTAGGAAGAGGATTGGTTGGTCAAGGGCTCTTCTCTTACTTTTTAAGTAGGGGAACAGAGAATTTGCATAAGAATAGCTAGTAAGTGGCATAACCATGCCTAAAACCCAGGTGTCTTTGCTCTCAGATCATTATGTTTTCTATTACATTATACCACCCGTTAGTCTTCTAAGATTTTGTTGGTCATATGGGATCAGAGAATTTTTGTGAGCTAAAAAAAGGGGATTGGCCCTGCCACCCAGAGGCTGGAGGTTATCAGGCAATGGGCTAAAAGATGGAATTCACACATATTTTGTGGATATGTATTTTTGTCTTATTTCTGTGATAAAAGTACTGTGTTTGTGTGTGCGTATCCCAGCAAAGAGGGGATAACATTACAAAACACAAATTTTTGTGAAGGATTAGAGAAACTTGGGAAGGCCATTTGCCATATGTATTACTCTCTGTTATATTTCCTGGAGGTAGACAAGAGAAATTGATGCTTTACTTCTAGGAAACGTGAAAAGCAGGAGAGCTAATGATACCACGGCAATCTGTTTATGCAGATGTGGGTATAAATCTTTTGCTAGTAGGTAGCATTTTATTATGAGAAAATCCTCTCTTTCAAGGAAGGGTGACTAAGATAAGCCACACTTACGCTTAAGGAATGGGAGGAAGAAGAGGATCATCCAGAAGTAGTGGTAGAAACCATCAGAGAGATAGTGGGAATGCAGCATTTGCGACTTTGTTGTGGTAGTGCTGTCGAGTTGAGTCTGACTCCTAGTGACCCTGTGTACAGCAGAGCTGAACCCTGCCTGGTCTTTTTGCGCCATCCTCTCACCTTCCGGCGCTACATCAGACAATGCTCTGCTGCTAGTCATGGGATATTCATGGCCAATTTTTTGGAAGTGGGTGGCCAGGTCCTCCTTCCTAGTCTGTCTTAGACTGGAAGCTTTGCTGAAACCTGTCCACCAAGGGTGACCCTGCTGGTATTTGAAATACCAGTGGCATAGCTTTCAGCGTCACAGCAACAGACAGCCACCACAGTATGACAACCAACAGATGGGTGGTGTGGTTCCCTGACGGGGAAAGGAACCCAGGCCGTAGCAGTGAGAGCCCCGGATCTTAACCACTAGACCGCCAGGGCTCTTAATTTGAGAATTAAGGGGCACTTGAAGGAGGAGTCAGCATGTCAAAAGCTGAATTTTCTGGAAGCAGATCTTAAGAAGAAGATTAACGTCCAAGAGGTTGTTAGGGAGCGTTTTCAGAATCAACACTGTAGATGAGAGGGGAAGGAAGCAGGGCTGGGCAGAGGGAGACATTGAGCTGCGACGCAATCTCAGCTGAGGCCTAGATGACACATGGGAGGTCTGAAGAAGGGGTGACCCTTTAGAAATGTTCCAAGTTGGGGTGAGGGGACTGAGCCTTTCTACCCCTGTATGATTAGTCATAGCAAGGGGGCTGCTCTGGGAAGGGGGTGTGATCTTGGGGGAGAGCTTTTGTCAGCTGAGGTATTCCCAAAGGTGGCTGACATCCTGGGACTGTCTGCGGGCCGCACTCCTGGCAGCTGGGTGGTGGTGAGTCATTCCTGAAGGGGGATCTGGGCGGCGCATTACAGTGTCCAATACAGTCCGCCCTTGTGCCCCTCAGGATCACTTCGCACATGTTCTGGGAGCAGCTCCTCCAGGACTCCATGTGTTTGAATCTCTTCCTGAGGAAAATTTGGAAGAGGAGAATTAGTGGAACAAACTACAGCCCCCACCACTGCAGCTGGTCTTGGGGCCATAACTGATACTCCTCCTGTCCCGTGTCCCCATCCTAGATTCCCTTTACCATCAGCTAGTACTTCTGCTGGTCTTGTTGGCTTAGCAGGTGCCATGGCTCAAACCCTTATCCCCCAGAGTCTGAGCCACCAGACACCATGCCCTTCTCAGATGAAGGCTGCTGAAGTTGTTTATTTATGAGAAAATTGGGCAGGAGAGAACGAAGAGATGCCCAAGAGCATCCCCTGGATGCAGAACATGTTCCTCTCTGCCCCCATTCTGCACCAACAGCTCTACCTCCTCCTGAATGTCAGTGTCACTTCCCTTTGCCAAGATGGTGACTCCTCTTCTTGACTGCTCATCCTTGCCTACAAGACCCCAAAGTGTCAATTACTCATGCTAAGTCTTTTGTTATTTTTTCAAAGCCTCAATGGAACTTCCCAGGAGCCACCAAGTTCCACTGTCCTTAGAATTATGTTTCCTGCCACACTTCTCAAATATCTGATATATTGCCCCAGCTGGTGCATCCCCCTCCACCAGCACATCATCCCAAGTTGTGACTTGGTACTGCAACCTTGTGCCAGGGGCTATCTGTGCTTGGCCCACCACCAGGGATGGGGTTCTTGTTGCCAGCTAGGTGGCAGGAGATTCAGTCCAAATTCTCACTTCTTATACCAACAGTCACATATGGGAGCAGACTCAGATGAAGATGACCTATAGGAGGTTTATTAGGGGATGCTCTTTGGAGTAACAACTTGAAAGTGAGGTTAATGAAACAGGGTTAGGCAGAGGAAGAAGTGAGGCTGTGCTGAAGTTACAGCTGAGGCCTCAGCGGACCCTATAGGGAACTCCAAAGTGGGTGTGTGCCTTCAGAGATTTCCTGAGTTGGGGCAAGAGAGACAGGACTTTATACCATTATATCAGTCAGTGGATGTGGGCCTCCCCAAGGAGGGGGCATGGCCTTGAATAAGGCAGCTCTCTTCAGCTCAGACAGTCCCCAAATGGGGCTGAGAGCTAAGAGTTGTCTGCAGGCAACTGCCCCAGCAGTGTGGGGGTATAAGACCTTCACTCCCGACAGGAGACCTTGGTGGTCAGTGCATGACTGATTCCCAAGGCATAAAGTCATCAAAGAAGATGAGGACTGAGATAAAAAGTCATTGGATTTGGTACTCAAAAATCCCAGTGACTTCTGGGTTACTGGATTGAAGGGAGCCCCAAAAGAGGAATGTGAAAAAGCGAAAAAGAGAAAAGTATGGGTTTCAGGTTGTTTCTGTCACAGTTTCAATTGAAATTGAATAAGAAATAAAAATTAAACCAAAGGCATTAGAATTCAGAGTTACAAACTAGTAGACCAAATATATCTAACAGTCATATTTTGTCTGTACCATTTTAATAATTAGAATATTTTACAAAAAAATTTGAATATCTAGCTTTTCTTGAAAAATCAGAAGTTCAGGTAACACTAGGCCCATATTCTTGTGAAGCAGTAATGATTTGAGCTGAATGATTTTCCCTCTACTAAATGGAGCAGGCATTCTCCAGTTGGCCACAGTCCCCACCCCTCCCTATTGTCCCTTACTCATGTACTACTGCTGAGTCTCTGTGGGGACTTAGTCTGCAGCCTCTGTTTTTGTTACTTTGTGAATTGTGATAATGATTTAGCACTCACTTAATATATCATTGGGTTTTACCAACCGTGGGAGTTACATGGGATTTTACATTAATCCATAAATTAGAAATATTAATGAAGGATTTCCATTTTGCTGGGTCTCTAGGCCCTGAGGTACAGTGGTGAACAAAAGGGGCCAGCTCTCTCCTCACATTCTAGTGTGGAGGCAGACATTAAATAAGCCAATCAATTAATGAACAGTAATTTCATACAGTTGTGAGAAAAGATCAGTAATGTTGTAAGAGCAGCTGAAGAAAATCCAGCAGGGGGCTGTGAAAGAGTTTGAGTCCGGGAGTTTAGGAGTGGGAGTGGAGGCCAATGAGAAGCCAGGAAAGCCCTCACATATGACAAGAGGAAACCAACCAAGAAATGATCTAGGGGTGGGGCCAAGCCTGGCAGACAGAGGGTCCAACAAGGGCACCATCCCTGAGTTGGGCATGGAGTCGAGCTGCTCAAGCAGCAGAAGGTAGGCCAGTGTGGCTGGACACAGTGACAGGGGAGGCAACTGAGTCAGAGAGGCAGGTAGGGCCTGCCCAGGAGAGCTGTAGAGACGATTCTGAGAAATTTGCATTTCACTTTAAGAAAAACAGTAAGTCGCGGGAAGGTTTTCAGCTGGGGAGATATATGATCTGATTGGTGCTTTCAACCAGGTCATTCTAGCTGCTCTGTGGAGAATGGATTTTCAAGGGGGCCAGGGGAGGAAGCAGGGAGACCAGTTAGGAGGCTACTGCAATAGTCCAGGCGAGAGGAAGACGGTTTGCGAAATCAGGAATACTTCCCTGGAAAGGTTTATAATTAAGTCAGGAAAACAGGAGGCACACACACACATGCACACAGTGAAGACACACACGAAAGAGCTCAGATGGCGTGTCGCCTCGAGCACACTGGGTGGAGGGAAGGCAGATAGGTTCTGAGGAGAGAGCTGTTGGGAAAGGTTTCACGCGGGAGGTGAATTTGGAGTTAAAGGAGGCGATGGAAGAGCCCTGAAAGAGAGGAGGGGAAGGCACTCCAGGTAAGGGGAAAGGTGTGAGCAAAGGTCCAGTGCAGGGAGAAATGAGTGCGGGGAGGGAGGAGAACGGCGGGGCCAGGGTGTGCTATGGGGCGGGGGGCAGTGAAGGAAGTCAGTGGGCAGCTTAGACCTGCACAGTCCAATATGGTGGCCACTAGCCACCTGCATTTACTGAGCGCTTAAGATATGGCCAGTGTGACTGAGGAACTGAATTTTAAATTAAATTAAATTTAAATTCATTTAAATTTAAACATTGAAGCAATAGGACTATTTTTTCCATTAAATAAAACTTCACTGTTTCCGTAGGGTTACATTTGACTCCAACCACTGAAAAATTAGCATTCAAACTGAGATGTGTGTATGTGTAAACTATACACCAGATTTCAAAGGCTTAGCACACAAAAAAGTAAAATATTTCATTAATAATTTTATATTGATTGCATGTTGAAATGATAACGTTTTTGATTCACGGGTAAAATAAAATACATTATTAACATTAATTTCATCTTTTTTTACTTTTTAATACGTGATTATTAGAGAATTTAACACTACATGTGACTCCCATTGTATTTCTATTTGACAGCACTGCTCCAGAGAGCTAAGGTGAGGAGCTCCTATAATTTCTAATCTGACCATTTAGTGTTGACTTTTAATCAAGATCCTCAAGTAGTGATTGCTTACCCCAATCTTTATAACAATAACCATCCAGTAATAAATCACCTCCTACAATACTATTAGTCAGCATTTATTTAGTGTTTATTTATATGGTGCTGTTCTGAGTACCCTCTGTATATAAATACATATACATTTAATCGTCAGTGCAACAGACAGACCCATGAAGGCACGGACTCTCTGGCTTGGTTGACCAAGTGGGATGCACTACTCCTGGTGCGAAGGGCCAGGCAGGGCCACAGGCAAGGTGCTGGAAGGCAGAGAAGGGCTCGCACAGAAGTGAGTGGAGGGTGGGGAAGATGTCAAAGTGAAGCCCATTTCACTTAGAAAAGTGGCCTGGGGCTAGATTTTGTTGAAAAAAAATCTTGGCCTTCTTGACCTTCAGGGGGCGGGGTAATACATCAGAAACGTCAACTAGAAGAAGGAAGAGAGCCAGCCATTCCAGAACAATGCTTCTTTCTTTCCCGTCTTCAACTGTGAAAAGAGAAATTTCCTGTTTATGAAAAGAAAATTGGACTCCATTCTGGGGCTGCAATGACACCACAAACACCAGCTCCCAGACTCTTCCTCTTCTTTGCCTTCGCTCTCAGGGTAAAGCTCCACAGTGACCTGTCTCACGTACAGTGACACAAGTGGACACATGTGGCCTCACACACAGACCCAGACACAAGGACATGGATCAGAGAACTCCTTTGGCCTTCCTGCTAAAATTTCCACCTCCAACCATTGTACCCCGGAGGGAATGACCCATGTTGGGTTAACGACGGCGACTTCCTCTTAAGCCTCCAAAACACGGTTGATACTTGCTCTCCAGCTCCCAGCAGGGTGTCAGGGCAGAGGAAAAGGTGATGAAACAGCCCCTCGTCCATTTCTCCTCATTGTTGTGGTGAGAGGACATTACAACTGCATTTCCTCTGCAAGCGGCAGGCGGGAGAAAGGAGCAGACAGGCGCACAGGTGTCCCCTTCCTGACCATGAATGGTGGGGACACAGACCATCCGTCCTCCCACACTCTCCTCAGCTGCTTTCAGAAGCCAATGGTTTTCTCCTGCCAGCCCCTCAACTCGTGCCTCGCTCAGGACACAATGCAGCCGTCCTGCCGACTTTATGCTGGATGCGCACAAAGTCTGTAGCTGGGGAGTCATAGTGAAGCCAAAGTTGCACAAAATGCTTATTCTATGACGTCGAACCGTGGGACAGTCTCAGTAGTCAACCATTTATGATCTACCAAAATGGTAATTTCATGGATTTTTAACTTAATAGTATCTGAAACTGTGTGTGCCTTAGCCTAGGATGAGCTTCCACTGTGTACAGTGCTCCCTGAAGGACACGGCCCAGTTCCCCAAGAATTTTGTTACATTGAAAGGTTTTTTTTTCCTTTGTTTGTTTTATTTTAAATATTGGAAAGAAAGGCAGAAGTGTGGAGGAAAAAGAACACGGAAAAATAATTGTAGGAGGTAGGAGGTAAATTAGTTATAAATGTCAGATAGTTTAAGGCTGTGTTATGAAAATGGTAGGAATTGGCAAAGGCTGGCTTGGTCAGAAGGACGAAGACAGTAACACAAAGAAAGCTGGAAAGCTGTGAAGAGGGAATGGGAAGGTTTAGGACAACTTAGTAAAGAGGAATATTAAGAACTTTCTGTTCCTCTTCGGTCATGCTCTGGGGTGACACCTCGGGGGCTATCCCATGGGCTGATGGGGGCGAATGTGAGAGTGGATTTCCTGCCTGATGGATTGATGGCCATAAAAGCTCCTGTGCTCCAGTGAGAGGGGATTGTCCTCCCGTCTTTAAAGGGCTTTGTCCCCCAGCCTTGTATATGGGGTCCAGTTGAGGAAGAGACCAAAGTAAAACCAGCCACTGAAGGAACTGGTTTTACATGGGTTTGGCCACAGTGGCACGAAGGGTCAGCTTTTCACTGTGTACAATGTATCAACACATATTCCCTTTGTCAGGAAGGGGACTCTTGGGTGAGAGCACCCTGCTGCTCACCTGGTGGGATTTTCCATCACTCACGGTTTAATCTTTTAAATTATTTTGGCTAATCATTCCTTAGCTTTGGGAATCGACAGCTGATCATACAACTTGACTTCTGAAGAATTCGTATCCTTAAATGATTTGGCCTCATAATTTTCATTTTCTTGTTCTGTCAATTACTTAGCAAATCTTTCTCAAATCTAGCACTCTGCCAAGAGCAGAAGACACAATTTTTGCCCTTGTGAAGTCAAATATTGAGCTACATATTAAGTAAAACAATGAGAGAATTATCGGGGAAGATGATGTGCTTTAAGTGTTCGACACTTATGTTTGACTCCCTGCTCCTGTCAGCCAGGGTGGCCACATGGACAGAGTACAGTGACGGGGCCGAGCAGGGGCCCCGCTCCAAGGGGAGTCAAAGCCAGTGTCAGGATAGACAACTCAAACCAAGTTACTGACTAGAGGCTGTGTGGACTGACAGCCAAGGAGGATGCCACATCTGAACAAGGCAGTGGAAGCGTATTGGGTATTTTTTTTCCTTTCACATATAGATGTATAAATAATTTTTTATGATTAAGTCTATTTTTCCTTTGTGGTTTCTTTCATTGCTTTTAGGTTTAGAAAGTTCTTTCCCATTCATGTATTTAGAAAACGGATCAATATTCACCTCTGATTTCTTCTGGTTAAGAAAATGTAAAATTGATATTCAAATATCCAAGTGATATCCTTCCAAAGACATGGAGAGATGCAGGTCTGTGCTCAGGTGCAAGGCAAGAAGAGATTCATGCGTTTGGGCCTCATCAGCCAGCATAGGAGTGAGAAAAGCAGGGCCAAGGCCAAGTCTGGAAGAGAGAATCTCTCAGGGCATCAAGAGGAAGATGACCCAAAGAAGAAAACGAAGACAGGCTGGGCAAGAGGACCCAGGGAGGGGATTTGACAAGAGAGGGATAAATACCCACGCCAAGGTTATCAGACAATCCATTTCCATGACACTATAGGAAGGGGAAACCGAAGGTCAGAGAGGCTCCACGAGTAAGTTTCTCAGAGTGTCAGCAGCTGTTGGGGACTGGACTGCACTGGGTGCAGAACTGAGGCAGCTCTGCCTTCTATACGCTTCAGGAGTTCACTGGTCTGTTTCACTCGCACCTGCTGAATACTGAGAAGCCCAGAGCTACTCTGACTGAAGGACCCAATTGCTTTGTTAATTAGGAATGACACTAATAGAACAATGCAGGAAAAAACAATGTAAAACCTAAAGGACGGAGTGCTTTCTGGACCCTGAGAGTAAGCATCTCCTGAACACGTGCTGTGCAAAGTAGAGAGATGGACTGATATGTCATGGCTATAAGCCTGATTCTAAAAGGAAGCTAGGCTTTAAGATGTCACCTTTCAATCTCAGGGTTGTTAAGAACAAAAAAGGTAACACAGAGTGATAGCTTGTCCCAAGATGCATGAAAAAATGAAACAAGCCAAGTCTTCTAGAAACACAATCTGTGAAATTCAGTTTTACAGTGCCAGGAGAATATCCAGGAGGGGAAGTGCATCTTTGTCCTTCAGAGCTGCATGTATTGTTATGACCCGTCTTCTTTGTTCCCTAGACATGGATGGGACGGTGGGAGAAGGTGCTGAGGAAGTCGCACCATCCAATAGCATCCACGTGGGAAGTCACCAGCGAGCTTAAAGAGGACACAATGTCACGTTAACAAATAGAGCTCTCTCTGTGCAACGCCACTCAGCCCATCCAAAAACTGAAGCAGCGTTAAACTCACCTAACCAGGGCATTGAGCCATCTGGAGTTCTATCTAAGTTCTTATCCCAGCTCTGCTTCTGGCTATCTACGTGACCTTGGGAAAGTCACTTCCTCTCTTTGGGAACTCAGTTTTTCTAGCTATAACATGGGTGGGTTGGACTAAATGATCTCCATTGTTCCCATTCAACTCCGGAAATCTACAACTAGGGAAGTTGATAGATTAGGAAAAATCAGAACTCTCCTGGAAAAAACTAATTTTGAGACTCAGTATTTCAATCCTTCAAAGCAGAAGATAGCTTACGTTTAGAATCTTGTGACATTCTTAGATTGTTGTGATTTCCCCAAATTTCGTGTGAACAAAATGCATGGTGTTTCATTTGCCCTGCTTGGTGTTTGCCAGTGGATAGGAATCTAGGATAAGAGGGGAGCATGTTATTGTTTTGCACATTTATGATCGCTGGTTGCATTTGTTATAAACAACTCTGTTCTATTTAGGGAGCTGGTGATCAATAAGGCAGATAATATTTTCATCATATTAAAAAAGACTAATGTGAAGACAGCCTGTTGAGGGGGCCTCTGTTTTCTTAGCAGCTTCACAATTTCCTGCAGACTGTCTCCCATCCAGGCTTTTCTTTGCTGGGTCTGTCCTCCGTTCCAAGCACCAGAAGAATCATACCCAGTCATTTGTTGATGCTGGAGAAAAAAAAGTGCCATTTCTGGTAGAACTAGAGGAAAAAAATCATGGCAGGATTTTCTTTTTCCATATTTCCAAACAGTGGGGGGAAAATAATGAAATGTTTGCCTTGAATTTTGTGTGGCTTTGGCTGCAATGAAGAGAGAGTTTCTTGAAGGCAAAAATCTGTCTTTTGTCTTATTATTGCCATCTTCAATCCCAGGAAAATCTGTTCTAGCTGGCGATTTTGCATTATGACTTTTTTCCCTCAAATCTGTCGTTTGTACCAAATGTGGAGTTTCTTGACTCAAACGTGGATTTGAAGGGCATGGTAAAGAAAGCTGCTATGACTCATAAAACAGATTGGAATTTTCTGCTGCTTCTCCCCCATTGTTTCCTCTTCATGGCGAAGTCTGGGAAAGCCCTGACCTGGCGTGGGTGCTCAGATTACAGCTGTGGGGGTGAAGAACCCTCAGTCACATCTCAGAAGCTCCTTTTGGGCAGAAGGCTCATGACAGTTCACACACCTCGGGAGCACCAAGCAGGCCCCTCTACCTCCTTTGCCTCCATGAAAATCACTTTTTAAACAGACATAGAGGCTTGAGGTATCGTTATCATTTTGGTGGGATTCTCTTCTAGGAAAATAACTTGTTTTTCTACTCAGGCCTATGGTAATGAGGGAGCCAGAGATAGAGTGCCCTTGAATTCCTTCTCCTAACCCATTTCCCTGGAACCCTTGCGTCGCCTCTTTGCCATTTCCTTCTTCCCTACAAAGCTCAAAGTGATGAGAGAGGTGTCTGTTTTGGGAGGTGGCAAAGCAAGAGCTTTCCCTATCCATCTGGATCTCATGATCATTGGGAATTATCCCTCAATTCCCACCACCCCCACCTCTCCCCATTAACAAGATACTCATCAGAATTTTGAGTGGAATTTCTTATACATTTAAAATAAACAATCACGTGTGTACTTTTTTTGATAAGATTACTTTATTTAATGAGATAGTCTCAAATGTAATATCTGGTACATATTTGTTATTCAGTAATATTTGTTAAGTGAATGAATGCATGAGTAAGTTGTAGGGCATTATATGGCCCCATGTATTGGCTGATTTTGTAGGGAGACTGACAAAGATTCCTGGCCTCCCAGGCTGGAAGGGGGAATGAGGCAGTGTGTCTTACCTGTGAAACCTCCCAGGTGAAGCAGCATTTTATGAGACAGAAGATTAGGAGGCAAGAACAAAAAAGCAGTGAGAGAAGACTGGTGCGTCCTGATCCTTGCACCCTGACACGGGGCCAGACTCTGGGTTTTCAGAAACTGGTGAAAAATTCCGCAAAATGACTTGATTTTCTAAAACCAAAGTCTAATTCAGTCCAAGTGAATTAAATTTGAGGCAGTGGTTTATATTTATCTTTATTTGACTTGAATATGTGTATCTGAAAGAAGAGTCCTTAAGACACATGAAAAGGTCTCAGATGGTCAGGGACTAAGAAGATAGCCACAGCTTCCAGGACTTTGACTCCTCAAAACTTAGGAGTCAGGATGGAGAAGGGAGCTCCCTTCCCTCCAGGTGCAGGGGCTTCTGAGCCCGTGCTGCTCCCTCGTCTGGCCTGGGGTTGGGGCATCAGGCCTGGCTCTGGGCTGGCAGCGTGTGGTGCCCTGGGTCAGGCAGCAACTCAGGATGCAGTATGAGTGGGAATAGAAAGAGGTTGGGTAGGAGGCTGGGTTGGGAGATAGCCAAAATCTGACAGGTTGCCGTCTGAGGGAAGTGGCTGCTGTTGGGGGTCTTCAGGGAAGGAAAGGCAGGCAGGTGGATAGGACAGAGACTCTTGTGTGTTGGATCGGTGACAGTTTTATTCAATATCTCACGTGGCTCCCTGAGGGTGGAGTTCCTTGGATACGAAACTCAATAGTTTCTTAGAACAGAATAGTTTCTCTAAAAGTATTCTCAGAACGCCAGGCCTCCATATTGGATTTTGTCCTCTCTCTCTGGTTCTTTGGTTGTTAAAATGGCCTTATCCTTTTAATGCTATATTTTGTTCCTAAGGGGCTAGAGAATAATTCTCATTCCTCCAAATAAAACTTCCAGTTTTGATTTACTCATCATTCATTCATTCATCCATTTGTTCATCTTGCAACATAAAATCTCTGAATTCAACGAGGGAATAATATTTTATGGCCCCCTTTGGAGGATCTCTGAGAGAAGAGGTTACCTTAGACTTGATTTTTCAATTAATCTTCTGAGGATCTCTATTTCCTAGGTCATGACCTGAAGCTCAGATCAAGATTAGGGTCATTGGAAAGCAGAGATATATTGATGTCTTAGCTAGAAATATTAGATGCCGAGCAAAAATGACAAAGACTTTTCTCATCAGTTTTCTCTAGCTCCCTTGTAACCTTACAGTCTGGGGGCTTTATTTTATATAATTTCCTAGTGGAGACAGGCAGACACTCATTTGCATTTTCCCCATGAAGATTGGAGCCACAGGGTCTGTCTGTATGAGATTTCTTGCAAGTACAGAGGCTTAACTGCAGTGTGTAAAGACGGTGTGTTTTATGGAGTTTGAGAGATCTCTGACACTCTCCAGAAACGTGTCTTGTTGTGTTAGTAGACCCTCCAACCAGCAGTCAGCGAGAGTAAACTTGACACATGCATGGCACTTTGTAGTTTACAAAGCACAGCCGGGAAGATTTATCTCACTTAAGCCTCACAACAACCCAGTAGGGCCGATATTATTATTTCTCCCTACTTTAGAGATGAAGAAGTGGGCTCAGACATGGCTTGTCCAAAGTCACACAGCCAGTTGGCGACCCAGTCAGGATTCGGAGGCAGGGCTGTTGGCTCCAGACCCCAAGCTCTGTCAGCTGCCCAGACAGTGCTGTCCTGCTGCCACCACTGCAACTTCTGACCTCACTTCTTGGTTCTGCTTATCAGACACCCTGAACTTCAGAGGTAGTTTGAGCAGTGACTGCAGCGGGAAGGGGAGGTGTGTAATACCGGATTGTGAGCAGAAGCGAAGGACGGGGAACCGTGGGAAGAGGTGGCAGCGGGGGGGTAGCTGGGTTGTTGGTCTTTTATTTTATATCCTTCCTAATTCCAAGCTGGCCTTGGTGTTATGCCAAGCATCCCAGTGTAGCGCTGTCTCCTACCTTCTAAATGTTGACTTTCCATGTTTGTATGGAGAACCAACCCATGTGGGGACATCAATTTCTCCTAAGACTTTGATCTGTGTTGGGAAAGGTTATTACTCTAAGCAGCTTTTGTTTTTGTTTCTTTTTTAATAAAGAAACCAAGGTAGTAGTTTTGCTTTTTTACTTTAGAAAATTAGGAAAATTCAGAAAAGCAGAAAAAAGAAAAATTAACGTCACTCAGTCCATTTAGATATTTGTTTATATCACCTTCCAGTCACTTTTCAGTTTCTTCTTTCCACGCCACTGTTTCTAAATGCTTCCACCAAATAGGCATTTTATTTTATAAATTAGGATGCAGCTTAATGTCCTGATTTAACAGTGTATGTGATTTAAAAAATTTTCCTCTATTGTTACATGATCTTATAGAACACGTTTTTTTTTTTTTTCACCCCCCACAGTATTCCACATTGTAGTTTTTGCAGACTTGACAATAATCCCCTACTTTTGGACCTTAGAGTTGCTTCTGATTTTCCCCTGTTATAAACGGACCACTTCCTCTCGGCTGGTCCCTCTCAGCTCTGGTTCTTGTAACTGGGCTCCTACTTGGTTCCTTGTCACTGAGGATGGGGCGCCCCATGCCCCATTTCTGGGAAGTGTGTCCCCACCTGGTTTCCTGCTCAGGGCCTCAGTTCCTTCCAGGGACTGGAGTCCTGTCTCTGAAATCCAGTCTCTCCCTGGCTGGCTCTCTGTCACCTGCTGCCAGACCTGCCATGTGGGCTGCAGACTCCCCCACTCTCACCTGCTGCCCGATACTCCTGGGGCTACCATCTGCCTGGCCCCACTCCAGGAGCCTTGTCAAATCTTTAGGTCTTGATTTTCCCTGCTCAGGTGTGATCCCAGGCCTTGGAGCCTGAGAATAGGAGGGAAGATGGTGAGGCAAGAACTTGGGAAGGGGAGGGGTGTGCACATGTGTGAGTGGGCGTTGTGGGTGCAGCAGTGGCCGGGAGGGAGGGTGGCTCACTGTGGGGAGCAGGAGGCCAGCACATCCTAGACAACTTACAGATTCCCAACTCACCTATTCCCTCTCATATCTGGGCCCTGATATCATGTTACTTGGCCTGGAACATTCTTTCCCTTCCTCTCAGCCCAACTAACAAATCCTCATCCTTCAGGTCTCAGATTAGATCAGTGAGTCAAACTTTCTCTCTCTCGGTACTGTTAGTATCACAGTAATTTTTTCCTGGAGCTTCAAGACCAAGAGAAATCCCTAACAGTGACTCTGATTACTTGTTAGGTCTGAATAATATAGGAAGTATTTATGCTTTAATAACTTAGTAGCCATTTGAAAAATAACCCTCACAAATTGAAGGAAATAGAGTATTTAAAATTCATTCTTAAATAACCACAATTACCTGCTCATGGGAGGTACAGAGCTGTTGGACACTGTCCACTTTCTTAAACTTTAGAATCAGATTAGACACTGCATTGATTTTTATACAGTACTTCTTCTTATCACAGAAACTGCTGAAAACCCAGTTTTGTAGCTACATCATTGAAAGGTATTCACTGTGATCTAATGTGGAAATATATACCACCGCAAATCAGTACATGTTGTATCTGAAAGATGCTGAGTATTGCTGTGCGACCCTCAAAGACTTCCAATATCCCACAGAGCCCCCGTGAGTTTGTTGTAATGGTCTGGGCCCTTTGGGCTCACACCCGTTGTGTGTTTACTTGTCTGTTTCCTGCTCACTTAATTGTAAACCCCATGAGGACAGGAAACATATCTGTCTTGTTCATCTTGAACAGTGCTTGGCACATAGGAGGGGCTCAATGAAGAAATGCTCATGGAGCGGAGGAAGAGAGCCCATCACTTTCTCATGCTTGACCTCCTTTATAAGGCAAGGGTGGAGGATTTGGAAGCAGACTAGCTGATGTGCTGGGTTTGGTGAGAGCAAGGACAATGCTCCCAATTTAAGAGGCTCCGGCGGATGATGAAGGGAAATAATCAAGGTTATAACAAAGGACACATGCAAGGGATAGAACGCCAGGTGCTAAGGAGGATGCTGCCGATTACAGAATGAGGTTGAGGCAGTGCAAACCACGATAAGAAAAGCCCAAGGAGAGGATGAAAAGAAGATTGCACAAGAGGTCAAGACAGATAATGAGAAATGCTTCCCGTACATAAGGAATGTCCGCTCGGGGAGGACGGTGGCAGCGCCCCCTCCAAGACAGAGCAAAAGCAATTTATTGACAGACACAGTTTCTGAAAATTAAATGGATCTTTGCCTTGGTATGTTCACAAAAGAAGGGCAGAGGACAGATCCCACAAAGACACAAATTTCCCAAGGGACAGAGAAGAAATATCGTGGAAGTCATGGAGGGTGAGGGGAAAAGAGAAAAACCCTTATTTTCATAGCGTGGCTGTGACCTTCTGGGGCTGGTAAACGGTCCAAATGGGACATCAATTGAGGAAACCAATCTCTTATCACTGGCCCTGCTGGCCCCAAAGCTGCCAAGCGTTTGGTGCCCACATCAGTCCACAGGGACTCATTTTGTCACATTCTGTTCCTGGGTCTGAGGCGAACTGCTCCAAACGGGCTTCCTTGCCAATTCGGGGCAGTGAGAGAGCTGCACTTTTGAAGCTGCTATTAGTGCCTTCCTCAGCCGAGTTCTATAAGGTATTGTTTTCCGGTAAAGGAGGAATAAGGGAAACACTTAAACAATAACTGCTCTGAGGGAGCGTGTACAGGGAAATCATGGTCTCTCATTGTGCCAATAAGTTTCAGGGCAACAAGCCAAGCTGCTCTTACGCTGATGGAGCCCGGGCTGCAGCACTGAGGTTGAAACCCGGCTCAAGAAGGGAGTTGGTGCAAGATGCCTCCTAGACACGCCTGAACTGTCAGAGGCGTATTTGATACCAACTGTTTTTCTCACTGCGGGGATTATGCTTTTAAACTCTGTAGTTCAAGGAGAGAAAAGAAATGCTCACAATGATAACAAAATATAAGAGCTGATGTTACTGAGCTCTTACTCTGTGCTAGGCATTGTAATAAACATTTTGTATATAATTTCATTTAAAACTCACTAAATGATAATAATGGGGGGTACGATTATCTCCATTTACAGATGAGGAAACTGGGAGCTGGATCCCCCAGGCCAGCTTGTTTGCATAGCTTAGGTTTTCCCCCGGGGAAGTAATGCTGGGACCATCCAGTCAGCCCAGTTCATCTTCCTATTTCCTGGGCACGCATTAGTGTTGAGCAATGTTTTCGGCATTGAAGAGGCCACGCAAAGAAGAATGATGTGCTGTCCTCTGTGCTCGCCCCCCAAGGAACTTATTGGGAAGACGAAACTAACTCAGAGGAAACAAGCATCAGATTAGAGGCCGACCTGGCCAAGCTGGAAATAAGTACAATTTCAAAGTGTTAGGGTCTGACAATATTATTACAAACTGGAAAAATCGATTGTAGGTTTTAGAAAAGAGAAAAGAGAGATAAGCCCTTAGAACGATACAGTCTTAGAGGAATAAAGGATTTGGAAATTTAGTATAATTCCTCTTTTTTTCTTTTTTTCCATAGAGGAGGGGATGAAGGGCCAGAATGGTTGTCACATGGTTTGACTGGTAGAGACCTGTCTCTAGTGATCTGTATTCCAGCATTGACAACCAACTTCCAAACTGGCTCTTGACTCCCCGCCCCCTGCGTCGGGCTGGAGAAGACCAGGACCAATGGAGCCCTTTCCCATCACCCTAAGACAAGGCTCTGTGCATGATATGGGGGACAACAAGCAGGAGGAAGCCCATACCAGGGGAATTATTTAGGATGCTGGTCTGTTACTTGAAAGAGTTTCTAGAACAATGACCATAGCAATAGTGATAACAATAAAACGGATAGCTTTCTTCTCTTCTCTCAACTTTTAGAAGTGTTGGGTACATGCCGAGGGTTGGGAGCTCACAGCAGTTCTCACCTGAATCTGTGTGCTTCATTTCTAGTTTGAGTAAGAGGTGTCTGGGCTCATTTGACTTTCCTTCCAGTTTTAGCTCTCTGATACTTAGGGGAAGTCTTCTCAATCCTTCCATCCTCTAGGTCTTAGTGTGTTTTGCTGAAAGGAGGTAATTGACATGGTTTGATTTCCAGGGCTCCAGGTAGCTTGCTTCCTGCTGCCGTCCCCAAATGTCTTCTACATTTAGAAGTCATGCGTCGGACACGCTGCCTTTGGAGATTCCTTCCCTGGGCTAAGTTTGCCATCTCCCTATTAAAAATGAAGACCCTTAGAAGGGTCAATGTTTGTGTGAAATAATCGATCAGATCTTTTCCCAGGAAGCAAGAGATAATGAAACTACCTGCTTTGTGAAGTATGGGGAGGGAGGTGATGACAGTGGTGTGGGGAGCTAGGGTGAATGAATTGTGGTCTTCACAGCTCACAGGGCCAGGTCCCTGCAGGGAGAAGGCGGATGGGTCTGCTCGGCTTTTGCAAGAGCGTCTATGTTGCTCCCTGTAGAAGCCATCCTTCTGGCAGCTCAGTAGAGAGGCAGCTTCCTGGTTAGCATGGGGCCTCCGGGGCTGCTCTAGGAACCCAAACAACTGAAGGGAAATAGCACTTGGAAAGCAGGATTCCACGGCGGCGACAGGACGGAGGGTCCATTCGTGGATTACGTCAAAGGCCACTAGGGTATGGCTTCCTCATGGAAACACAAACCTGGACAAAGGGACAGACATGTTTGGACTTTTAAACAAGTTTTTCCTGATTATAAAAGCAATCCCTAATCATTCTAGAAAAATCCCCAAAAATATAAAGAAAAAAAATCCTCATAAACACAGTTAATATCTTGGTGGTTTTTTATCATATATGTGTATATATATGATACACATATATCGTATGTATGTGTATATATATCATATACTTCTATTTTTAAATTTATATTTATACTATATTATATAATTTTGTATCTTGTTTTTCAATTAATATTGTAATGAGCATTTTTCACTAAAATTCTTCACTAATGTAAAATGGTTTCACTAATGTGATTTTAAAATATTTATCCATATGGTATGGATATATCATAAGTCATTTATTTCCTGATTGTTTAGCATTTAGGTTATTTTCATTTCTAGATACACAAATATTTGTCAACATTTCTAATCTTTTTTTTAATATTAGATTCATAGATGTGGAATTACTAAAACAAAGAACATCAATTTATTAGTTTATGGTAAAAAAAGTAACAACATAGGGAGAGATTAAAAGCAATAGAGAGATAGGGAGAGAGAGAGGAAGGAGAGGAAGAGGGAGGGAAAGGGAGACTGAGGGGAGGGGAGAGAGAGAAAGAATCAAAATTATTCTTTTCTACTCTCCAAAGCAGATCCAAACCTAACATTTTTGTGGTTTGAGGCAAGAGTATAAGTAAAGGCCCACATACCATTGTCTAAATATGTAGAAGTTATAAATCCAGCTGACAAACTATTAAATGAAGTATGTTCTATCCTCACTTTTGTAACAATCTGAAAGTACAGGTTCAGATTTAGAATTCTGGGACTGCTTGAAGTTCTGAGCCAGAAGGTGGTAGCACGAGGAGAGCTGACCCCATGCTCCTGGCCACCTCTTCTCTTGTCCCAGCCTTGACTTGAGCCTTCACCATGAGGGCCCCTGTGTGCACGTGTGGACACTTGAGTCCCATACGCAGGCGCCCTCTGCAGACACCCCTGCAGACAGCTTCCTCCCAGCCACCCCTTGGGTCTGGGGTGTGGCACATGCAACACAATCCACCCTCAGGGAAAGGGACCCAGGAAGAAACTTGTGCAGCCTTGGAAATGGGAATTCCGGGTCCCGGGTCCCAGAGTATGTACTAGAAGGAGGATGTGCTAGAGCTTCAGGTGGGTTCATCCCTTTGGCACTGCAGAGTCCTTGCCCCGTGGAGAGGGACAGGTTGTAGAAGGGCCAGAGGGAGGCCCTCTGCATTATGGGGCTCTGGGGAGGTCCAGGCCCAAGGATCTACAGGTCATGTAGATCCAAAGAAAATCAGAAATAAAAGTTGAGAATATATCCTTCCAGTTGTTTTTCCACACTCATCACCCCCCACCCCGCGCATATACCCACACACCCACACGCCTACAAACAAGATTATTCTGTACATGCTATTTTATAATCATCTTTAAAAACCAGAGATGTTGGGAACATAACTCCGAGTTAAAAAACCTATTTACATGAACACTTTTACTAAGATTTTGTAAAATAACTGCCAGTGAGGTTCTCAGCAGTACCTTGTTTTAAATCACACTTTTGCTCACAGTGAGCATTTTAATGTTTGTTTCATTGATAATGTGATAAGCAAATAATGACATTTTGTTGTTGAGTCATAATGAGGTTGAACATGTTTCCATATATTCACAAACCAGTTTGTTTTCCATTTGATGTACTGTCTCTTCACGTCCTTGTCCTATTTACTTGAAGCTGTGACAAAAGTGCTTTTGAAGACCTGAAGAAAGTGGAGATGGTGGATGGCTGATGGAAGAAAAGCTGAAGATGCCCCATCCCCACTGCTGGTCAAGAACTATTGCTTTGCTGGAGAGCATTGAAACAGGGAGGGTCCCCAAGGGACACCAGGGGAACTAGCATCGATGTGCAGGAGTGAGGAGGATATTGGGCGGAAGCAACTCCATGAGGGAGACAAGACCCGCCTCCACAGAGGAAATGCAGTTGACTCGTTTCCTGACCCGTGGCCATCTTAGGGCTTCCTATATAATGATTCAGTCCTTCTCCCTCAGGAAAATATAATTTGGCTTGTGACCTTGCAGTTTATTCGGATCATGGAAGGTGATTATGGTCTGGAACACACTCCCCAGGGCAGGAATTGTTTAAGTGTTTCCCTCATCCTGGATTGCAGGAAAACAATACATGACATTTGTCGGCTGACTAACACATGTGAGCAATTCAGGTAGGAAAACGTCATTCTCTGAGGGTTAATTTTCTTCGGGGGGACATATTTGTTTGTGCAAGGATTCAACAGATCAAGTCAGCTGGAGTCACCCACATTTGCCAGCAGGAGCAATTTAGATCCTTTCCTGTTCTGGGGCCCATCTGCTGGGTACATTGACACAATTGACATCCAATGTGTGAAGCACTTCCTCTGTACGATAACTCTTCTTGGGTTGCCTATAGGGGTTGACACCATAAATGCTTATATACTGTCTTGTATTGCTCCATGCATGAATCTCCCCTGACAATGTCAAAGGCTTCTTGAGGGCAGGTCTCTATCTCTTTGATTCTTGCTCAGCCCTGCAGGTGGTGGGGCCAGAGGAGATGCTTCTTTCCTGCCTTCTTCTCCTTCATTCCGAGGGAGCTCCATTTGTGTGACACTCCTGGTCTCCCTCTGCCTCCTCACTTGCTCTCCTCCAGGAGAGAAGGAATGATCCATCTGCTTGGTAAATTTGAGAGAAATTTCTTCCTCCTTATTCTTGGGATCTGGCTGTCCACATGAAGCACATGATTTGATCTGCCCCTCCACACCTTGGGTTTTACAGGACAGGCCCCCTATGTGTGTCCTTTGGGGAAGGGGTGGTTGAGGAGTAAAGCTGAAATTGAGGAATTATCCAGCCAACTCCATAGAGCCTGCAACTCTTGACTTAATGGAGTATTTCCTAATGGGTATTTATCAGAATGCTTTTACCTCATGAAATAATAGGAAGTGTTATCAGGGAAAGAGAAGGAGTCTGTAGTCATGTAAAATTGGGAAGAATTATGTTAAGCAAAGTCAAATCGGTTTACATCCTGCAGGACTTCTCAGAGCCTTGAAGGTACTAAGGTGCATCTTAGATCTTGTGGGGGAGGCTGGGGGACTGTGGTATGTGATGGTATTTAGCAAAGCTGTTCCTATGGCTAAAGCTTATGTTCCTCATCTCTGTCTTAAGGTCTTTGATGTTTCTCAGAACCCACAGTGAAAGGCAATGATTTATAACCATAGCCATCAAGCTGGAATCTCACCACAATGGGGAAATGTCATCACTAGTATAGATATGAAATATGTGGGAAAGAAGGAGGCCCATGGCGTTCACATACAGGCTCCTTCCTGGGGAAACCTCAGCAGTAGAGGGACTGGGAGATGAGGCAACAATCCTGTGATGAATTTGGGCAGAGGCCAGATGGATGGACCAGACCACAGACAGATACAGAGGAGGAAGGAAGACTCACCTCTGTCTTTAAGGTGCTTTCAGCTGAAAATCCCTAGGTCAGTGGTTCCCCAGGTGTGGGCCCCGGGCCAGAATCATCAGCATCACCTAGGAGCTTGTTGCAAGTGTGAATTCTCGGACCCCACTCCAGACCCACTGAAACCCTGGAGGTGGGGCCCAGCAATGTGACTTAGTGAGCCTCCAGGGGATTCTGATACACTCTTGGGTTTGAGAACCACTTGGTTTATATAATACCCATCTACATCCTGATTCAATGAGAACCTCTGCATCAAACATTTCTATAATCAATTACTCTGGTCCAGGTTCACGATGAATTGTATGAATGAAAGGACCTCAGAAATTTGAGAGATCACATGGCATAGAGGGAAAAGCTGAGGGCCTGAGATAGGAGACCCGAGTCAAAGCCTCAGTTGCTGAGGGTCCTTCAACAATTCATTTCATTTTCTTCATCAATAAAGTGGAGGGATTAAGAGCTGCTCTGCATGGCTCGTGGGATTGTATAAAAGGTCATTGAAAAATGTGAGTTAAGTTGCTGGACAAACTGTGAAATGCTTCACGTGTAGAGACTGATATTGAGTCAATACTCTCTGAATCTGACTTTGGCAAAATACAGTCTCTCCCTCCAATTAATAATTATCGTCTCAGTACAAATCCAAGGTTGTTTTGGATTCAAGCACTGCTTTTACGCTGAGACGTCACCTTGAAATAACTACTTGGTTTTAACGTGGATATTGGGAGATCCATTCCCTCCAACACACGTCATAAAATCTATTTGCTTTGGTGAGAGAAGGTGTAAAATATCTTTATGGAATTATTCTTGAGGTAATCTTTAGCATCTTCTTTAGAGGAAAAAAAGAAAATGTCGTTTCTACCTTTTAATGCCATTTTCCAAACTGAACGCTCTGTGATGAGAATTGAGGAAGTCAACACCCCTTTTCCCCGGGATGGTGACTATCATCACTTTTTGTGTCTCCTGCTGTTGCATTGATTGCTCATGTCATCAGCAACTATAAGTGATTCTCTCCCAACCCACTCTCCCAACCACCCAAGAAGGCATTTATGGGGTGGAATTCATTGAGGTGTCTGCACATTTTCACTCGGCCAGTAATTACCAATGGCGGAAATTAGCAAAGCTGCTAATTAGTAAGGGAGATCGGTGGCTCCATATCTCTGGAGAAAGGACAAGCAGGCTGGGGCCAGACAGGAGATGCCCACCCACTTGCCCAGGTGGGACTGTGCTCACCCAGCAGAGCCATCCCTAAGGCTGGTGTGGTTGGTTCACTCGTGAATGTTGGCTCATGTTCAAGTCAACTGTGCTCCATAAACCTATGTATTTCCCCAGAGAATAGGCCTTTTTCATGGCTACAGGGAATAAATGTCTAAGACAGCAGGGAATTGGCTTTTCCTGGGGCTGGGTAGAGGAAAGATCTTTTCATCTTATGGGAAAGACCAGTGAGGGTCTGCCAGTCCTCATTCTTTCTTGACATGTCTGTCCCCAGCCAAGCTCACCAAGTCACAAAGCCGTGGACTGAGTATGACCACTTTTGTCCACATTCCACTATAGCAGCTGACGATCTGCCTCCCAGAGAGGTGAAATGGCTCACCAAAGTCACAGGGCAAAATATGTCAGTCCCAGGGGTAAAGTCTCGTCTCCTGATCCCCATTCTAGATTTTCTAGGCATTACGTGGACGTGTGGGGCAGAAAAGTCTCCCTCAGGGCAAAAAGGGGTATCTTTGGAGAGCCCCGTGCACAAGTTCGGCTTTTAAAAAGAGGGTGGGCCATGAAGGAGTAATAGCGCAGCTTAAAGGAATTTAGGCATTTAAATGCAAATTAACAGCACACCCCTAATTCTGAGAGCCAGGCCTTAGATAACAATGCCCCTCTACTGCAAAGCTTCCTTACTGCTGTTGGTCAAACCAGAACTCTGAGGGTCTCTGGCAGTGGGAATTAACATCTCCCTCCACCATATTATCAGATGTTTTTTGTATCTTCTTCCAGTCTGCTGGCCTCGTTTCAGCTTTATTCCCAATTCATACTCTTGGAAGGCAGAAATCACTTCTTAATCATTTCTTGGTCTCCCATGTCTTTGTCCCTATGCTTCACTCTTAGGTGTTTCCTCTTGAATGGTGGTAAGGAGAGAGAGCTGGTCGGCTTTGAGGAAGCGTTCCACACTGCCCCAGAAGTTCGCCGCGCCAGAACCAGGGTCAGGGGCAAGACTTGTCTCGTCCAGCCTGTGGAACAAAGTTCTTACAAACCTTTGGGATTGTGACCCATAGGAGGAAGTGCATTTTACATCATCGTGTGTATGTGTGTGTGTGTGTGTACCAAAATCTAATGAAACGATACCATTCCTATATGTGATGCACTGGCAAATTCTATTTCATTTTATTTCATTAAAACAGTTGCTAGTTGTGACCTGGTAAGTTGATTTTATGTTCCACCGATGGGTCATGGACAGCAATTTAAGAATCACTGCCACAGGGAACGTACCTTCAGCTCCCTCTGAAACAGCATGGAGGAGTGGGAGGCTGGGAGTGGGGGAAGCTGGAGCTTTAGACAGCCCAGGCGGGCTGCTCTGGGGGCTCTGGAGCCAGGAGCACATGGAAGGAACAGTACAGGGGCTCTTGCATTGGCCAATGTCCTTGTTCTGTGGATAAACAGAAGACACCAGCCTTCAGTGCCTGCAATCTGCTACCTTTCAGGAGCTTTCCAACTCAGCCTGAGAGAGGAAGGAAGGAAGGCTTGATTAGAAAGAAGAAAGCAACCTCTTCTGCCCAAAATGCCTCCAGCAATCGCAGGCTGGATGTGGCAAGTCTTTCTTTCACCATCAGGATGCCTGTTAAGAGCAAGACATCTTGCAGAAGGGCCAGGACGGATGGACAAATGATTTAGCCCCCAGGCTTCTCTCCTCCCTAGCTGGTGCCTGCCTCCATCACCGCATGCTCCACAGTATGTGCCATCTGGGGGCCTTGATGCAGGAGATGGCTGGGGCTTTGGGAGCCGACTGAGCTGCTGCTAAGACAGAATGTGTCCCTGTGAGAATGTACACCGAGTCCAGGGGGAAGCATCCAGCCTGCTTTCCTTTGGAGATGGCTCTGCCAGTCTCCATGGGGACTTGGGAGAGAGAGTGCAATTCTCTGCAAGGGGGAACTGTTGGAGATGGGGGCGAAATGCTGCCTCAGTGACTGTTCTGGGGTAGAGGGAGGTCAAGTGATTAAAAAAGGTTAGCTGGTTAGTTGATCAACTCTAGTTCCACACTCAAAGTGAGCAAAATGCCTCGTGGGTCAGGTGCTTAAAGGAATCCTTTTATATTATGCGTCCTCTCCACTCCCCCACCACAACAGACTGGAGTTTGGTAAGTCAGGATTGGAAAAGCAGCATAAGCAAAGTGCAAGGCATGGTCCCAGCTTCTAAGGAGCTTACGATCCAATCAGAAAAAGGATATTAAAAACAGAAAGCTATTAATACACCGTATATGAGAGAATGTGAGCAAATGCTAAGTGGGGCAGAAGGTAAATGCTGCAGGAGTTCAGGAAAGGGGAGGTGTGTGGAGTGTGGGGGCTGAGCCGGCCAGGCGGTTTTCATAGAGGCCCTGGTGGACAGGAGGAGGGAGGGAGGCCATCCGAGGGTTGGGGCAGCAGGGGAAAGGCCTGGAAGTGAGGAGAAGTGAGAAGACCAGGGTGACAGGCACTGCAGATGCATGGGAGGGAGAAGTAGAGGTCAAGTTTGAGGATGAAGCAGTTACTGGAGACACTTGATGCCCGGCTGATAAATGTCCTGAGGGAATTTAAGATCCAGAGCCTTAATCTTTCAGTGACATATATGGCACATGCAACAGACATACATATCATGAGATGGGCACCAAGGGCAGGAAGTGGATTCCTAGGGCAGGGCAGCCTCTGTCGTGTATCTGATGGCACTGGGCTAAACGCCCAGAGGTTGAGGCCTATGAGAGTCCATGACCCCAGGAGGACAGATCTGTGAGTTGTGGCAGGGCACAATGAGCAGGCATGGTTCTGGAAGCAGACAGGCCTGTGTTCATACCCTTGCTCTGCCACCTTCAAGCCATGAGATGTTGGTAAACTCTGTGGGCCTCAGTGTCCTCCTTGGTAAGGAAGGAGGCAGCACAGTAGCCCATGTAGTTCACCTGTCAAATGTCAATGGGATAGATCTGGCACATGTTTAGGTCCTTGCTGTGGTCTGAACATTTGTGTCCCCCCAGAATTCATATGTTGAAATCCTAACATGATGGTATTTGGAGGTGGGGGCCTTTGGGAGGTGATTAGGAAACAAAGGTGGCACCCTCATGAACGGGATTAGTGCCATTCTTATAAAAGAGACCCCACAGAGCTCTCTCGCTCCTTCTACCCTGTGAGGACACGATGAGAAGTCATGCAATCTGCGACCCGGATAAGGGCCCTCACAAGAACCTGACCGTGCTGACAATCTGATCCTGGACTTCCAGACTCCAGAACTGCAAGAAATAAATTTCTGTTGTTTACAAGCCACTGACTGTGTATTTTGTTTTAGCACCAATGGACTAAGACAGCCCTCAGTGAAGGTAGTTGTGATAATGATGATGATGATTACTCCATTTCTGTCTCTAATGCAAAATGGCAAACTGCTACAAAGTTTGCCCTATTTCCAGGGGTCATCCGGGCGTGTGTCACATGAGGTCACCACACGGTGGCCACTTGACACCATTGCCCTTCTGTGGCAGGGGTTCACCAGACCTGATAGGAGCAACAACCATATTCTGCTGGGTCCCACTGCCATGCTCCACCACTGGGCCCCACTAAAATAAATAGAGTCTGCGTCAATCAAATACATGCAATTGACACCAGAGGATAGGAGGGGGACAGGGCAAAGTATGGGACTGGATGTGGAGATGAAGGAGGAACATTAACCTGGCCTCATTCTGTTTAATTAAAAAAAAATGTATTGAGTGCCTTCCTGTGCTTAGAATTGTGCTACCACTGTTTGCTATGGTATTGGAGACACAGCCGTTCAGCAATTGATCCGGTAGTTAAATATTGGAAGCCTATTATGAATGAGTTAAGAAAACAGATATTATGCTTTAGATAATCCATGAAAAAGGATCTTGCTTTTAAGGGGAATGTTGACTAGGAAAACTCATATGCTCTTGTAAGAGATGAAAGCATGTCACTACTGACTCCCTTACCAGCAGGCATCGGGCAATTCCTGCTCTGTCTTCACTTCTAAGGGACCCGTTGAGTGGTCGATGATGAGCGCTGACCGCTTGGTTCATGGGAACAAAGACATTCCACCGTCCTAAGCCTGGGATGGAAGCAACGAGATGCTCTAAAGAATGAGATTTCTCTTATTGCTCTAGCTCTGTGTCTCCATCAAAGAGGCTTTGACAGAGGGGTCTTCTCGGAATGAAAAATGTGAGAGGGGCTGGAAATTAGGGAATTGCTATCTGCAGCCTTGTTTTTTGGGGGAATTGGTTCTTCCTCATGATTTATTTTTCCTCTTTGAAATATTTCATTCATTCATCCCACAATTCATTCGTGGCATTTCATCAAGGTGCCACTATGAAAAACTGGGTCAACTTAATGTTTTTCCTTTAGCTCTAAAAACAGTTCTCCAATTCTGTCACATTAGGTTATTTTCCCTTTTAAATAATGGTTCCTTATTTGAAATGGATTTTAAAAACAATAAACTAGAGGATGGGGGGGGGACTCTATAACAATCCCAGTGTAACTTATATTTAGTTAGCAGCATGAATAATACGAAAACAATGTGCTGATCATACCCACAGTTCCTTTGAGAACACTGAATGAGATCATATGCATAAACGTACTTTGACAAATATACAGTGCTCAGAAAGGGATTTTCGGGGAGCAAAATGGGAAGAGCCCAGGCTCAGAGGTCAGACACCTGTGTTCAAATTTTCACTTCATTGTTTACTGGCCCTGTGACCTTTAGCAAGTTATTTATCCCTGTTAGTTGGGGGTTATGCATATAGAGGAATGTTTGGGATATGGTGGACTCAGCTAATGGTAACCATTATTATTATGCAAAGGCAAGGCATTACTATAATCATTATAATGATTATTTTTCATTATTTTCGATCTTAGAATGAGTCATGTGGCCTTTCTGCAACCTTCTTAATGATATTTCATTCGAGTTAATATCATAATATCACAATGAGATTGTGTTCTGGGATCACTGATGTTAGTGGGAGGTGAGGCCAAGGAGTGCAGAGCATCATGGGGCAGCTCTCCAAGGTTAAACCTTGGCAGGGGACAATCCCTGCAGTGGCTAAAATTTAATTTTTCTCTAATTGAAAACCCTTGGGTGAGTTCACTTCAGTTCATAAAAGTTCATATCATTTACTCTAGACCAGGTGCTGGGAACGCAAAGAATTAACCTCGAAAGGTACCTGGCCAGAGAAGGTAAACACAGAATAATGTGGGGAGTGCAGTGAGAAAGAGATATATGTGGCTCGTGGGTAGAAGAGAGCCGGGGCCTATGAACCCACAATAGGATGTTCTTGCCCACTCATAGACAAGACAGTTTGGCTAAAAATGGCTTAAACAATTAAGAGATGCATTATCTTGCATAAAAAGAAGTTCTAGCATAGGAAAGCCCAGAGTTGTTACTTTAGTGACTGGACAAAGACCCAAGTTCGTTCCTTCCTCTCACTTTGCTCTCCTCACTCAGTATATTGTCTAAATCCCCTCATGATTACAAGACGGCTGCAGTAGCTCAGACATCAACAGCATCAATAGACTAACACCCAGCGACAGACAAAGGCCTGTTTCTTCCATATACACCTCTTTTTAAGAGTAAAGAAAACTTTCTGGAAGGTGCCTGCTCCACCACAGCAGACTTCTCCTAACATTTCCTAACCAAGGTCCCTGCCACTTGTGAAAAATCACAGCAAGGAGAAGGGCAACACCCAAAATGGCATTTAGATCTATTAAAATTTACTGAGTCATGGAGAGAAGAAGGAGACCTTGAAGTAAAACTGGGGCTTTGCCAGCACTAAAGAAAATAAAGGTTGGTCTTTTCAACAGCATCTAACTCAGCCTTGGGGTGCGAGAGTGGGAATCAGGAAGGCTTTCTGGAGGAAGTGATACCTGAGCTGAGACTAAAGCCTTGCTACTCAAAGTGTGGACTGTGGACCAGCAGCATCAGCATCACGTGAGGGGTTATTAGAAGTGCATAATTTCAGATCTGTCCCAGACCTACTGAATCAGAATCTGCCTTTTTACAAAATGCCCAGGGGAACTGTATACACATTGAGGTTTGAGAAGCTCTGATCTAAAGCATGAATAGGAGGCAGCCAAGTAAACATATTTGAAAATGGAATGGGGCTAGAAAATGGAAGAGAGCACTGTATGAACCAAGGTAGCAGAGGGAAAAGTAATGTACTACATTTGGTTAACTATAATGAGCTCAGGGTTGTGGGTTTTGATATAGCTTCCAGTGTTTTAAAATATTCAGAAAATTTAATCCACCCAATATTACCCACAAAGTACTTTCCTGAAGAATTTGGAAGAACTAGCACTTATTGAACACCTACCATGTTGTCCTCTTTTTCTGTATAGGTTGTCCTGTATAGTACTGTACAGATTGTTTTATTTATGTGAGGCTGCTTAACAAACTACTTTAAAACTTAGAACATTGAAACAACAACTGTTTTATTATATCTCACAATTTTATGGGTCAGAAATTTGGGTAGGGTTCTGCCAGGCGATTCTTCTGTGGCAGATTGTGTCAGCTGGGGTCACTCAATGGTATTCAGCTGATGGTTGAGCTGGTCTTCGGGGTCCAAAATGGCTTGACTCACATGCTTGGCACCTTGATGGAGTGGCTGGAAGGCTGGATTAGGCTCTTCCTCTCCTGTAGTCTTACTGCCTTTCCATGTGGCTTCTCCAGTGAAGTAATCAGCCAGAGACGAAGGTGGATACTACAGTTCTCCTAAAGACTAGAACTTGAAAATTTCACTTCTGCCCTACTCTACTGCACAAAGCCACAACAGACCAAGAATCAAGAAGGGGAGAACAAGTTCCTACCTTTCAGTGGGAAGAATGTCAAAGAAGTTGTAGTAATCTTTAATCCACCGGATACTAATTCATGTATTCCCCCAATAACCCTGAGGTAGTTATTAAGTTATTTGTCTACAAATAAAGAAATGGAGGTACAATGTAGATAAGTAACTTGCCCAAGGTCAGTGCCTAGTCAGGGAAAGTGTCAAGATTGGAATCCAGTCAGTCTGGCTCCAGAAAACATATTCACCCACTCTACCACTTGAGGAAGACCACAGTTACCAAGAATTAGAGAAAGTATGTTTCTATGATTTTAAACCACAAGGAAGGTTAAGGCTCCTTTTCTCCGAAGAACTGTTTCATGGCCTCCTGTTGGCTAACTCATTCTCCACAACACATGTGTTGAATAGCCCACTTACACTTTTAATACCCTGGTTTGGGCCTCACATTTTTAAAGAGCTTTTGATCTCTTCTTTCTGCGTCCAGTAACCCTAGCCTGGGTGTGGAGGATCCAGCAGCAGATTAAATGCATTTCAAATAATGAGAAGACAAAACCCTGCCTTCGCTGCCCCCACCACTCTCCTGGATTGTTGAAGGATTATTTACTGTGTTTGCCTTGACTTGAGCTATTTAATTTTTCCAAAACAGATGCAGCCGATTGATTAATGGCATTCCCACTAAAAGTCAGAAATGTCAGCAAGACTCTTAGAAGCCAGTGTCATTCTGGACGAGAACAATAGATACAGGCTGAGAAACAGGGACTTGTGCCAAGTATTCTTGGGGCTAGGAGGTCATGTGCTACTTTTCTGCTAAGAGAGAGATATATATAAGGGCAAGGGACGCTGAGTTTGGGGGGTTGGGAATGGCTGGGCATGTGCTAATAATAGGACAGATCACATGACACCTAAGTCACCTCGAAAGAGGCTTAATTGGAGGAGGTGAATTAAAGTGCTCAGAATTAAGGACATTTCTTCAAATATCCCCTGATGTGTAAAAATAGACCGAAGGAAATACATGTGTGACGGAGAGAGAATTGCGAGGTTATGCTGACCTCCCTTCAGAGGGCTTTTTTGATTTGCTAGGGCACAGTTAGGAGCAGGACCAGCTACCTAATTTGTGGGGTGCAGTACAAAATGCAAATGTGGGGCCCCTTTTTAAAATTTTTTAAGAATTTCAAGATGGTGACAGCAGAGCATTAAACAAAGTGTGGGGCCCTTCTGATTTCGGGGGCACTGAGCCACTGTGCAGATCTACGTCCATGAAGTCAGCCCTGTTAGGAGAACCTGATGCCCGATGTCTTTTTTCAGGTTGGGGCAGCAATGAGTGAATGTGACAGTGATCTGCAGTGCTGGTCCCAGGCAAATCTGTGTAGGGGACAGTTTGTTTAGGAGATCGTGTCCACTCTATGCCTCCTCCTCTGCTCCTCCAAGCCTCCTCCTTCCTCAATTACCCAGAGCTCCCTTGCTCTCTCACCTTCTCCATCCTCTCCCCTCAGAAACCTTGCCTACAGAAAATGATCCAAAAAGGTTCCAGACGCTGAGGTGTAAATGACCAATAATATTTGGAGTGCTCCCCCTACGTCTTTGTATTTTTACAGACGTTTAAGCCTCAGGCAAAGCAATGATGGAATTTCAGGTATTATCTGGTTCATAGAAAAGTCATTTTTTTTTTTTAGCTGGGAGGTTTGCCCAGAGCCCTTGAGATCACACTGTCATAGGCATCCACTTATTTTGGCAGTTGTGGAGGCTCATGCCTCTTTGCTCTTGGGGACATTTATCCCGTGGGTACAAGTTGCAGCCTCTTCTTTTGCCAGTGGAGCTGAAAGGACCCCTTCTCCCCTGTCCATGGGCTGGACAGTAGGACATGCTTAAACACCATCCACAGGAAAGGTCTACAGACTGAATTCCACTTTGGTTGCACATCCACAGCCTCAGTCACTCACTCCATCCCCGCCCCGGCCCCTCCACGCCCACTCAGCTCTTTCAGAGTGCACAGCTCACGACTCGGCAGGCCTGAACTGTCCTTCTTTCCTTGACACCCTCTCTGAATACCAGAGACACCCCTGGAGTTGCCTGCACATATGACTCAGGGCATTCCCTCCCCCTAACCCCTGACATGCACTTGATCTGGTGGGGGTCTTGCTGCTAGGAGAGTTGAGGCAGGGAAGTACCCTCTGGACATCCCAAACCAGGCTTTGCTCCCTTTCTCTTGGGCCTGCTGTGGATTGCCTGTCCTTTCCCAGGCTTAATGTCAAAGGAAACGCCTTCTATAACCACAAACCACCAGGGCCTCCCTTATTTCTCAGATCGACTTGGCTTCTAGGAAGTGGTTGTGGCCTACAAAGCCACGGCGTGAGCCCAGGAGCAAATCATTTCAGTTGCACAAGGCCAGACAGAAGCTCGGCCTCACAGAGGAGGTTAATAATAGAGCCCGTCCTAGAGGCAGGCCAGGAAAGCCTTTGGAATGTTCTGTCTTCAGATATGCCTTGGATCGATTCATTCAGAAGCACTTTATTCTCTGGGCCTTCTCTGTGGCGACCTGGCTCTAGAAGGAAGGTGATTGCAGTTCTGGTTTTGAAACCTCGGGGGCTATGACTGGTTTAGGGTTTGAAGCCAAAACATATTGAGCAAATGAAAACCTCTGACTCACCAGGAATCTTTGCTTTTCGTTTTCAAACACATCAATCAGTCTGTCAACAGCATTGACTGAGGGTCTATTCTGTGAAGAACCATGGACTGGGCACTGTGGGGAGATTTGCAAAACCAGGTATTAATAGTTTCATTCATCCATCATTTATGTAGCCATTTAATTCAATTTAGTGAATTGAGTCAAATCAGAAATACCCACTGAGCCTTACTAGCCACAAAACCCTGCCCTTGAGGGATGCCGGAAATGTAAAGATAGTAACGTATAAAAAGTCACTCTCGAGAGCTTACCATCTAAAGGGGGTGGTGGCAAGGGCGAATACATAAATAGATTAGACCAGGCAAACTAGGAGGAATGTAACAAGAGAAACTGACCAGAGGCGTTCCGGAGATTCAGAAAAGGGACTGTCACAATGAGTCGGAAGAATTACAAAATGCAGTTCCTTATTAGGCACTCATTATTAGGTATATTAGGTATTCAATAAGCTATTCAATTAGTTGAAAATTGCTAAATAAGGTGGGCTTGGTTATGGCCCTTGGAGGATTGGTAAGAATTCATAGGCAGAGGCAATTACCACTAGTAGCAAGTCTGGTGAGGTCTCAGGGGTCAGAAAGCTGTTCTGTTTACTCATCCGTCATCTTTCTTTTATCTATTCGCCCATCCAAGGTGTCACATTCGGCAGTGAGGAGCAAAACCAGGGGGGCGATTGACACTGAAGAAGCAGGAGTAGGAACTAGAAAGTGTTTGTAAACTAAGAAGCAGCGTAGTGGGTGTGGCCGACAGAATGGAGGTCTGATGGTTCGCCAGGGACTTCATGAGAGATGGGGAAGTAGCCAGAGGTAGAATCCTAAACACAAGCCGGGGGCCAGAGACTGGGCAAGCAAATAAGGTGACTGTGTACAGACACCCACACGTGGTCACTGAGTCTCTGTGACTCAATCTCCAGATGGGCACTTGGGCCTGGCGCTAATTATATATTAAGCACTTGCTGTGTGCTCAGCACTGTGCCAGGTTAGAAAAAGATCCAAGAGAAATGTATGAAACAGTCTTTGTCCTGAGAGAGTTATAATCCAGCTGTCAAAGTAGAATAAATAGAAAAGAAACAAGTGGAATGTAATTCGAGAACAGCTGTGAGAGTAAAGTATGAATGAGTTGTGGGAACTGGAAGAGAGTAATCGCAGTCCAAACTCACTTCTGAAATATTGAAGCGGTGCCTGCTTGCTCTAGGCTGTCACAGGAAGCATGTTGGAGGAGGTGGGTTTCGAACAACCCTTCCAGGAGTGGCCAGTCAGGGATCGTCAGGCAGGAGAGCAGAGGCCTGAGCCAGGGGACCTCTGCCTCAGCCTACAGCACTGCTCATAGCCACAGCCAACTGCTGTCCTTGATAACCGGGGGCCTGAGCAGGTCTGAGGAGGCCCTGGGGCTAGTCGTACTTGCTCACACTGGCTTGGGAGGGCTGATTTTGTGCCTCTCTTCTCAACTCACTTGCACGTGACATCATGTTGATAGCTTGAAATCAACCATGATGAGAATATTTACACCACAGACATCAGCAGATGCTGCAAAACAGGCAGTTTTTTTCCCTTGGATTTCTGACTTATCAGCACACTTTGCCCCTGGACCATTTCCCCCTGTCAGGGAATGATAGAAATAAATCACCACCTCCAGGAGGGGAGTTCTCAACCTGGATCTGATCAAGATTTTATTTTTATTTGAAATAATTCAATAAACAGTTCAAGAGTTCATTTCAAAAAACATGCCCTTTTGAGTACCTGCCGCATGGCAGGCATTGTGCTGGCACCAGGGACCCAAAGACGAGTATGACACAGTGGTGAGGTGAAAGGGACACACAAATCGATGCCACAGTAAACTGCCGAGGGTTTGGATGGAGGTGTCTGCAGGATGCTAGAGGAACACAGGAGGGCACTGGAGTGGATGGAGACTCAGGAAAGGTCTTCCGGAGAAAGCAGCACTTGTCCCGATTCCTAACAGGGAATTCCGGGTAGAGAAAACATACCAGCAAAAGCAAAGGGATGTTTGAGGGCTTTCTGCGGTGTGCCCTGTCAATTATAAGGCTGGAACATAACAGGAGAGCCATAGGGGGACGCTGGACAGGTAGTCAAGGGCCCCCCGATGGGGTTGACAGCATTTGAAAGTTGTCCTGAGGGTGAATGAGGGCCAGGGAACGAGGTGCAGGGAAGCCATGAGCACCAGAATAAGGCTGGGCCAGCGCTAACTGTGCCTGGTCTGATTCCCTACCAGCTCTTTCCCTATTTCTAGGGGCCCTTTTGTAGGGTTTCTGGGGCTGGGAGGGAGGTTGGGGCTCCCTGCTTCCTGCAGGAGCGGGGCAGATCCAGTTTCCCGACTTCCCAAGCCCGGTCCCTGACCTCCCAGATCCATGGTGACTGCACTTTCCTGGTGCCTGTGACCGCCTGCTCCTTTGACAATGGCAGACCTCCCACTTGTTGACTGCCTTCTCTCTCTGTCCTAGAGTGTGTTCCCTTTTTAAAAAAAGGTTTATTTTTTAACACACAAGTAATGCATTAATACATTTTCAATGTAAAAAAAAAAAGAAAACCCCCCAAATCTCTTTAGATGATCCCTATCCCTTTTAATTCTCAGAATTAAATACTTTTCCTAATTTGCTGTGTATCTTATGGACTTTTTACTATATTATTATATGTGTGTGCATTTATGAAATATTCTTTTTTATATATAAATGATAACATGCTGTATGCATTGATTTGTAATTTGCTTTTTTTTCCCACTTGTAAACACGTCTTGGAGTTCTTTCCGTGCCACTGAAAATAGATTTGACTCATTCTTCTTAAGTGCTGTATTGTATTCCAGAGTGCAGATGTATATTCGTGGCCATCCTTCTACCAATAGACTTTAGGTTGTTCTCAATTTTTTTGTGATTACAAACAATGCCAGAAAGAAGATCCCTGTATAAACCTCCTTGGGCAGGTATATAAATGTTTTTCCACAAAATAATTATAAGGTATAGATATTTAATATTCTAATAGGTATATTATCTTTTTAAATGACTTACCAATTTAATCTCCCACCAGTAGTCAATTTCCCCCAAATTCTTGCCTTAAGAAAGGCTATTATCAAGTGGACTAATTTTACTAATCTGATGGGTATAAAAATGAGATCTTACTATTTTTCTTTTATTTTCAAAAATAATGTCATTTGTGAAAATAGAGATTTTTGCCCCTGAAAATTCTACTTTTAAAATTGTCAGACAGAGTCCAGCCTGGTGGCGTAGTGGTTAAGTTTGAGTGCTCCACTTCGGCGGCCCAGGGTTCGCCGGTTAAGATCCTGGGCATGGACTTATGCACTGCTCATCAAGCCATGCTGAGGTGGTGTCACACATAGAGCAACTAGAAGGATGTACAACTATGACATGCAACTATCTACTGGGGCTTTGGGGAGAAAAAGGAGGAATATTGCAACAGATGTTAGCTCAGGGCCAATCTTCCTCAAAAAAAAATTGTCAGACGGTGAGTGAAATTGGCTTTTTTTCTTTTGGTGTAAAGTTCTATGAATTTGTGTGTGTGTGTGTGTGAGGAAGATTGGCCCTGAGCTAACATCCGTACCCATCTTCCTCTACTTTATATGTGGGATGCCTGCCACAGCATGGCTTGATAAGCGGTGCTTATCAAGCGGTGCCTATCAAGCGGTAGGTCCACACCTGGGATCCAACCCTCCAAACCCTGGGCCGTCAAAGCGGAGCACATGAACTTAACCACAACGCCACTGGGTCGGCCCAAGTTCTATGAATTTTAACACATGCACAATTAAGACACCCTCTTCCCATTCCTAATACCTGGCAACCACTGATCCATCCTCTATCACTATAATGTCTTCTTTTTGAGAATGGCGTATTAATGGAATTATACAGTTTGTAACCTTTTAAGATTGACTTATTTTATTCAGCAGAATGCTTTTGAGATTCATGAGAGTTGTTGCATAATATCAATAATTTGTTCCTTATTATTGCTAAGTAGTATTCTACTGTATGGATGTACCAGGGTTTGTTTATCCATTCACTGAATGGAGGACATTTGGGGTGATCCTAGTTTTTAGTAATTATGAATACAGCTACTCTAAACATTTGGGTACAAGTGTTTACATCAATATATATTTTCATTTCTCTAGAGTAAATGCCCAGGAGTGGAATTTCTGCGTCAAATGATGTGTATGTTTAACTATAAAAAACTGCCAAACTACTTTCCAGAGTAGCTGTGCCATTTTACATTCCATCAGGAGTGTATGAAAGTTTCAGTTGCTCTGCATCCTCATCAGCTACCACCTGGTAATACCTGTATTTTTTATTTCAGCCATTCTAATAGGTGTGTAGTGGTATCTCATTGTGGTTTTAATTTGCATTTCACTAATAGCTAATGATGTTGAGCATCTTTTATTTGCCATGCTTATATCCTCTTTGGTGATATGTCCAAAACTTGTGCTCACTTTTTGACTGGGTTGTTTGTTTTCTTATTGTTGAGTTTTGAGAATTCTTTATGTATTATGGATACACATACTTTGCTGGAATTGTGATTTGCAAATATTTTCTCCCAGTTTGCAGTTTTTCTTTTCATTTCCAGAGCAAAAGTTTTTAATTTTCATTGACTCCAATCTATAAATTTTTCTTTTATGTATCATGCTTCTGGTGTCATGTCTAAGAACTCTGCCTAATGGGGATCATGATGATTTTCTCCCATGTTTTCCCTAAAAGTTTTACATTTAGATCTATGATCCGTTTTCAGTTAATTTTTATATAAGGTTTGAGGTATAGGGCAAAGTTTATTGTTTTGCTTCAGGATGGCCAATTGTTTCAAAACCATTTGTTAAAAAGATTCTCCTTTCTTCATTGAATTGCTTTTGCACCTTTGTCAAAGATTAAATGGATGTATTCTTATGTGTCTATTTTTGAACTCTGTTATGTTCCATTGATCTTTTTGTCTATGTCTCTGCCAATAGCATACAGTTTTGAGTACTGTAACTTTATAATAAGTTTTGCTATCATGCAGTTAGATTCGGACAACTTTATTCTTTTCAAAGTTGCTCTAAACATTCTGGGTCCTTGCCTTTCTATATGAATTTTAGAATCTTCTTATCAATATCTGCAAAAAGTCCTGCTGAGATTTTGATTGGTACTGGATTAAATCTGTTCATAGATTTAAGGAGAATTGATATCTTTATTATGCTGAGTCTTCCATTCCATGAACATGATATGTGTCTCCATTTATTTAGATCTTCTTTGACTTCTTTAATTATCATTTCATACCTTTCAGCATACAGATTCTGTACACGTTCTGTAAGATTTATACTCTTATAAGTATTTCATTTTTTTTTAGCTGTTGTAATGGTATGGTTTATTTAATTTCAGTTTCCAATTGTACATTGCTAGTATAAAGAGATACAATAGATTTTTTATGTTGATGTATCCTTGCTGAGCTAAATTTGTTCTAGAAGGTTTTTGGTAGAGCCCTGGGATTTTCTAAATTGATGTTATGTGTGAATGGGGACAGTTTTATTTCTTCCTTTAAAATCTATATGCTTTTTATTTCTTTCTCTTACATAATTGCACTGGTTAAGACTGGAAGTCTTATTATGTTGAATGAGAGTATTGAGAATGGATATCCCGGCCCTCTTTCCCATCCTAAGGGGAAAGCATCTTAGGTGGAAATCTTTCACCATTAAGTATGATGTTAGCTGAAGGTTTTTTGTAGATGCCCCTTGTCATCCTGAGGGAGTTCCCTTCTCTTCTTAATTTGCAGAGAGTGTTTATCAAGAATGGATGTTATATTTTGTCAAATGGTTTTCTGCGTCTGTTGATAAGATCGCCTGGTTTTTCTTCTTTAGATGGTTAATATGGTAAATTATATTATTGATGTTGAATATTGAATCAACCTTACATTCCTGGGATAAATGCCAGTTAACTGTGGTGAATTGTTCTTTTTATATATTGTTGTATTTTTATTAATATTTTGTTGAGGATTTTTTTCATCCCTGTTTGTGAGAAATATTGGTCTGTAGTTTCTTTTTTTGTACTGTCTTTTTATGGGTTGGCAGCAATATAATGTTGGCCTTATAAAAAAGTTGAAAGGTTTTCCTCTTCTGTTTTCTGGAATAAAGTGTGTAGAACTGGTATTACTTCTGCTTTAAATTTTTGGCAAAATTTTACAATGACTTCCATTGGAACTGGAGATTCTTTTTTTGGAAAGATTTTTAGCTGCAAGTTCAATTTATTTAATACTTGTAAGATTATTCAAGTTATGTACTTATCTAGAGTGAGTTTTAGTAATTTTGGGGTTATAAGGAATTGATCCATTTAATCTAAGTTGTCAGATTATTGTACACAGAGTTGCTCGTAGTGTTGTTTTTATTATCCTTTTAATGTCTGTGGGGTCTGCTGTGATATTGCCTCCTTTATTCCTGATATTGGTAATTTGTGTTTTCTCTCTTATTTTCTTTGTCAATCTTGCTAGAGACCTATCAATTTTATTGATTTTTTTTTTGTCTACGAACTAGCTTTTAGGTTTGGCGATTTTTTTCTATTGTTTTTCTGTCTTCAATTTCATTGAGTTCTGCACATATCTTTAATGTTTTCTTCTGCTTACTTTGTGTTTATTTTGCTCTTCCTTTTCTATTTTCTTAAAGTAAAAGCTTAGATTACTTATTTGATGCCTTTTTCTCTTTCCAATATAGGCATTTTAGTTCTATAAATTTTCCTCCAAGCACTGCTTTAGCTGTGTCCCACAGATTTTTCATATGCTGCATTTTCCTTTTCATGCAGTTCCATTGAGACTTCCTCTTTGACCCATGGATTATTTTTGAGTGTTTCAAATTTCCAAGTGTTTGGAGACTTCCTGTTAAATTTCTATGATTGGTTTCTCGTATAATTCCATTATGGTCAGGAAATATACTTTGTATGATTTCAATTATTTTAAATTTGTTAATGTTTATTTTATGACCCTGGATACGGTTGATCTTGGTGAATAATATGTGTTCTCTTGGAAGAAATATGTATTCTGCTGTTTTTGGTCAATAATTGGATCCAGTTGGTTGATATCAATCAATTCTTCTATATTCTTACTGACTTTCTGTCTCCTAGTTCTATTACTGAGAGAGGAGTATTGATGACTGCAACTACAATTATGTGTTTCTCTACTTATTCCTTCATTTCTGTTAGTTTTTGCTTCATGTATTTTGAAGCTCTGTTGTTAGGTGTACACACATTTAGGACTGTTATGCCTTTTTGGTGAATTGACAGTTTGAGTAATATGTAATATCTCTCTTTGTCTTTGGGCATGTTCTTTGCCCTGAAGCCTACTTTGATATTAATATAACCACTTCTAGTAGGCAGACTCTAAAATGGCCCCCAATGATCTTCACCTTCTGATGTTCATGCCCTCATGTAATTCCCTCTTCTTGCACATAGGCTGACCCTAGTTACTTGCTCCTAACCAACAGAATACAGCAAAGGTGATGGGATGTCATGTCCATGATTAGGTTACACAAGATTGTGACTTTTGTCTTGCTAGTGGACTTTCTTTCTCTTTCTGGCTTTGCTGAAGCAAGTTTCCATATTGGAGAGGCCTCCATTACAAATAACTGAGGTGGCCTTGAGCTAACAGTCAGTAAGGAACTGAGGCCATCAGTCCAGCAACCGTCAAAGATTTATAGCCAGACAGCAACTGTATTAGTCAGGACTGTCCAGAGAAATAGAGCCAATAGGATATGTATAGACACATTTAAGAGGAGATTTATTATAGGAATTGGCTCATGCAATTTGAATATGGTTTGTCTGGGTGTAGATTTGTTTAGGTTTACCCTGTTTGAGGTATGCTTAACTTCTTGAAACTTGAGGTTTCTGTCTTTTGCCAAACTTGGGAGATTTCCAGCCATTATTTCTTCAAAGATTTTTTCAGAAGTTTCCTCTTTTTAATTCCTTTCTAGAACTCTGAAGACACAAATATTGGACCTTTTCTTGCTGTCCCACAAGTCCCTGAGGCTCTGTTCATTTTCTTCAATCTTTTTTCTTTCTGTTGCTCATACTGGAATATTTCTATTGATTTATCTTCAAGTTCACTGACTCCTCTGTCACCTCTAATCTGCTAATAAGTCCATTTAGTTAGTTTGAAAATCTCTTATGTCATTTTTCAGTTCTAAAATTTCCATTTAGTTCTTTTTATCTTCCATTTCTTTGCTGATTCTTTCTCTTTTAACATCTGTTTTGAGAGTGTTTGCACTGTTCTTTCAAGCATTTTTATAACTACTTTAAAGTCTTTGTCAGATTATTCCAACATCTGTGTCATCTCCTTGTTGATATCTATTGATCGTTTTTTTTCCATGTGAGTTGAATTTCACGGTTCTTTGTACTAAGCAATTTTGTATTGTATTCTTGACATTTTGAATATTAGGTTATGAGACTCTGGGTCTTGCTTGAATTATATGGATATTATTGATATTTTTGTTTTAGTTAGTTGAGATGACTAGATTTAGACTACAAGTTCCCACTTGCCTTCTATAGGCTGTGGCTACAATGTCAGCTCAGTTTTCAGTCTTTGCAATGCTATTCAGGTCTATCCCATGAGTGCACCTCCAAGTGGTCATTCTGGGACCTGGGTGGAAGTCTATTAACTCAGTCCTCAAAGTCTTTGATATGCTTATTAGGATTAGATCCAAGCATGTGTGGGTTTGGGGTGAGCCCAGAAGTTCGCTGGGTCACTCTCCTGAGCCCCTCCCTAATTGTGATCTCCCCAGTACCTCTCAGTATTCTAGGCCTCCTCATTTTGGTCTTCTATGCAATTGCAGTGTGTCTGTGGCCAAGTGGTAGGAGGTCAGAAAGAAAGCAAAAAAAGCAATGGGATTTGTCCTCACCTTAATGGAACCCTTGCTCCACTGAATGGTGAGGAGTGTTCTCCTCCCTCAGAGTTTTGGCTCCAGCAGGCTACCATTGCTGCTGTTATTATTGCTGTCCACTGCCGCCGCCGCAAGACTCCCTGGGGGGTGCAAGAGAATGAAGAAAAAGGAGAGGGAAGGCTGAAGAATTTCCCCACTCTCTCTGAGCTTTAGAACTTCCCTTCAGCATTCCTGGAGGCAGGACTAGAGGGTTTGTGCTGCAGCTCTCGGTCTAACAGAGTTCACTTCAGGTTTTCCAACTGGGTTAAGGCCAGAGGGACCATGGAGGGAAAAAACTGGTAAGCTTACTGTTAGTTTGGTGATACTTTATTTTTGGTGTTCTACCCCGGTCTGCCTACTATTTACTTTTCAGACTCCTCTAGTGGTTGCACCATTCTCTGTCCAGGTTTTGTAGTTGGATTCAGTGGAAGTGAAAATATGGTATGTGCTTATTCCATCTCACTTGGAACCAGCTTCCTCACTGTTGCTTTAATATACATTTCTCTGATTACTTGTGAGGTTGAGCATCTTTTCATATTATTATTTCTTAACATGTATTTTCTTCTGTGACTAATATTCATTTCATGCCCATCTTAATGCTTGGGTTGTTTGTTTTTTTATTACTTGTAGTTCTTTTATCCTGAATATTAAGGCTTTGATTATTTTCTATGAGACAAAAGTTTTTACCATTTTCTTTTAGTCTTAAATTGTTCATAGCTAATTTTCTTTATTGTAATGAAGTATGTAAGTTTGATAATTAATCAACCTTTTCCTTTGACTTCTGCTTTTGGTAACTTTTTTGTAGGCTAGCCTTTTAACTTCAAGGTCACCATCATATTCACCTATTATGTGTAATATTTATGTTTACTTTCTTATATTTAGATATTTTATATATTAGAATTTATTTTTGTGAATGATATGTGTTAGGGATGTAGCTTTGTACTTTTCCCCAAATATATTACCATTTTTTCCAACACCATTTATTACACATCATTTCACCTGCTGATTTTATCAAATACTAAGTTCCCATATATACAATGCTTTGTTTCAGAATTATATTCAATTCCATTGACCTATTCATCTATTCTTTCAGAAATAATACATTATTTTAATAAACATGGCTTTATAATATGCTTTAATAACTAGTAGGTCAAGGGCTTCCTTGACAATTTTCTTTCTCAAAATTGTCCTTACTATTCTTGGCATTTATATTCTTTCATATGAATTTTAGAATCAATGAATCTTTGGGATATTGATTAGAACTGCATTAAATTTATAAATTAATTTGGGGAGAATTGCCGTGTCTACAATTTGAGTCTTCTCTTCCACGAACATGGTATATTCTTTCATTTAGTTAAGTCCCCTTTTATGTCCTCCAGGAAAGCTACATAGTTTTTTCCATGGAGGTCTTGCATACATTTTATGAAGTATATTCTCAGATATTTTGTAGTTTTGTTGATGTTTTGGAAGGTATTGATTCTATTTTATTTTACATTTGGTTATTGTAGATATATGGGAATATTGTTGATTTTTTATGCTTAGCTTGTATCCAGGGTTTTGCTAAATGTACTTATAAGTTCCAGCTGTTTTCAATTAAATCTTTAAGTTTTTTTTAGCACATGATCATAATTTTCCATCAATAATGACGGAAAATTTTATTTCTTTTATCTCTCTTTCTCTTTTCTTTTTTTGTTGTGTTGACTAGGAATCCCAGTATAATGGTAAATATAGAGAGGAGAGAAAAGATTTTAGTTTTATTCCAATTTTATTGGAAATTCTTCTAATGTTTCACCATTAAGTATAATGCTTGCTGTAGATTTCTAGTAGATAGCATTCGTCAAGTTCAGGAAGGCGTTTTGTATTTATCTTGGCTAATTATTTTTTAAAGATCACAAATGGATATTGAGTTTTATCAAATGATTGTTCAGCATTTATTTAGATGATAGTAATTTTTAAACCTATTAATTATTTTCTAACATGGAACCATCCTTACTCTCCTAGGATAAACCATACTTTGTTTTATATATGTGTATGTGTGTATATATATATATATATATATATATACACACACACAGATTCGATTTGTTAACAAGCTTTTTAGAAGTTTGCACTTTTTTATGCATACAAGGATTCAATTCGTTAATAAGTTATTTAGAAGTTTGCATCTATATTTATAAACAAAACTAACTTATGAATTTTTCCTTATAGTATTTTATCTAGTATTGATATCAGAGTTCCCCAGGGAATAAATATTATCAATTTCTTATATATCCATCTAGAGATACTGTAAGCATATACAAGCAAATGCACACACACATACAATTTTATCTCCTCTGTTTTTATAAACAAATACATACATACAAATATACACACATATATATATGTGTGTATATGTGTTCTTCACATATTCTCTCTCTATAGACATATATATCCCTTATATATGGGATATATATATATATATATATATATACATATACATATACATACACACTCACACATATATATATAGATATATACTGTCCCTTACTTGACTGTTTTTATTTAGCAGTATATTTGTTAGATCATTTCATATCAGTAGAAAAAGAACTTCCTCCTTTTTGAATTTTTAAATGAGCTCATGATATTCCATTGTATGAATGAGCTATAATTTATTTAATCAGTCCCCTACTGGAAGACTATCACAAGCACTTCTATAATGCATAAATGCTTACATTTATCATTTTACACACAAGTGCGTCTATCTGTAGGATAAATTTCTATGAATTGCTGGGTCGAAGGACGTATACACTTGTGATTTGGATAGATTTTGCTAAATTGTCATTCATAAAATCATACAAATTTACACTCCCACAAGAATTTTTGAGGTCTCCTTTCTACTCACACCCTTTCCAACACAGTGTTATCAAACATTTGATTTTTGGCAATCTGATGGATGAAAAACAGGTACTTCTGTGTAATATTAATTTGCATTCCTGTTATTGAAGGGTATTGTGATGAGTTAAAATTCTACATTTTCCAGAATCCTTTATAGATGGGGTGATAATGTGGTATATTTCTGCCAACGAGATGTAAGAAAAAGTCATTGTGTGAAACACTTAAAACTTATAACAAATTCTGTGAAACAGAGTACTGAGATAGAGAATATCAAGAGAGAAGTTACTTCATTATACTGAGTAATCAGGAAAGGCCTCTTTGAGGAGGTGACATTCAAACTAACCTTCAATTTTAGAAAAGAACCATAGAGTGACTGGCAGAGTATTCTAGAGATGTGAAAGATTAAGGTGTGAAAGATGTTGGCTCATTAAAAGAACTAAAGAAGATATATAGTGGTAGTGGGGAAAACACTTTTTGGTGGTGGAGGGGGGAATCAAAAATTCAGTTTTGGACACATTAATTTTGTTAAGTTTTTTAGACAGCCATACAGAGATGTCTAGTAGGTAGTTGAAAACACAGATTTAGAGCTCAGAAGAGTCTGAGCATAGAGGGAAAAGTTGGAAAATAACAGTATATGGCTTATACTTAAATCCACATGAACGAATAAGATCCTCTAGGGAGAGAGTACATAAAGAGAAGAGGATCAAGGACTGAAACAGGAGGAACAAAAGCATTTAGAGATCTGTTAGAAGAGGAAGTGCCAGCGAAGAAGTATCAGAAGTGAGTGAGATGAAGAGAACCTTTACGGTGTGAGGTCAGCTACTCTGGACCCATTATTAGGGGTAATGCTAAGACCATCATACAATCTATTAGTTATAACCTCACAAAATCAAAGGCTAGAGCCTGTTAAAAACAGTATGGAAGAATTTCATGGTCATTGTCTATGTCTATATATTATAGCTAAAGACTTCAATAGTTACTATCAATGGGATAGTATATATAAATATATACAAAAAATATGAACGCACAAGCTTTCATTGTTATTCACCCCTTTTACAAAGCATGTATAATAGAATGGATCATCACCTCCTTAGTGCTGGCAAATATAATTCCTTCAAAGTAGCTTAAGCTTTTTGTTTGAGTTTTTTGAGGCCTCTTTATCTGATGCTGTTGTCCTTGAGATCAAGAAAAATTAGTATTCTTTCCAAAGATGAATAAAAAGTATTGCAGAAAAGTGTGCTTGAAACAAATTTGTTTTTAAAGCAAGGCTAAAGAGATTAAACTTTATTGGCAATTGGGAGCCAAAAAGGGTTTATTGAAATGGAATGTTATGATAAGAACTGTGATTTAGGAAAATTACTCTCAGGGCAGCATGAAGGAGGGAAAGGAGAAGAGAGATTGGAGGCAGGGATAACAATTAGGAGGGTGGTCACATGTGATGAGGGTGTGACCCTCAAGACAGGCACTACGAGGGAAAAAAAAAACAACAAGAAAAAAAGTCATTGGGTGTACCTTCCAAGAAAGCAATTTAAGAGGGAGGTGGGTGTAGACTCAGCCTAGCCACTGCCTTTTTTTTGCCTTTTGCCTCTTCCCTTCTTCCTATCTGGAATGTAGTAAAGACCATGCTAAAGGTGAGGAGCACATGCTCAAAGATGACCGAGCGGGAAGAGAAGAGGATTGTTGAGTGTGGCAGGGAGGACATTCTAAGCATATGGGATCCCACAGATACCAAATAAGTGGCTGGATCAGAGAGAGTTAGAGCAGGATGTCACCACAGAGGTCAGCTAATCCAACGCCTTCCTTTTACGGATGGGGACATTGAGATTTAGAAAAGTGAGGTGACTTGATTATGCTGTCACTAAAACAGCCAGTGCTGGCTCCCCTGTCCCAAGCACTAAGATTAGAGTGATAGTTTTTAGAAAGATCTCACGAAGCTGGGTATATGGGGGATCAGAAAAAGAGGAGAGTATCAGTATCAGAAATTAAAAATACGCCTTTTCCGAGGAAAATAATCCAACCTATGTTTATCAAGTGATGAATTTATCAGATGAGGTCCATTCCTCAGTGCAAGATCAAAGCAGCATAGGAAAATCTATCCTTTACCTTCTCTCATAGTCCATACTCTCCATGGCTAAAAATATATACTAAAAAAAATTCTGGGCATCAAGAAAAGGATTGGAAACAAATGAAAAAAGTCCATTATTCCATTTAGCAAACTCTTAGGACTCAGAATAGAAACACATCTCAAGGAAAAGCTAGATAAAGTAAATAACATTCATAATGTGAATATTTCCTATGAGCCCTATTCAAAGTATTTTATGTAAATATCTCATTTAATCTTGAGAACAACTTTGTGTCCAGATCATGCAGATGGGAAACTGAAGCTCAGACCTCATTAATTGCCGAAGGTCAGAGACCATGTATCGTCATGACTGTACGTGGTAGAACCCCAAATGCCTTAGCTTAGGTGGGACGATGAATTTAGTAGTTTGGCTAACAAAACTTTGGGAAGGCAGAGAGTCAGCTGGCATCAGGAAGGAGTGGAAGCTGCTGTGGATGTCCTCTAGGGTTGTCTTTGCTCCTCTCAACAGTCAGCCTCATTTCTCAGTCCAGATTTCCCTCCTTGTCAGGACTCAGGGCAGCCAATAGCTCAGACTTCACGTCTCATAGCTTTGCTTTCAGAGAGGGACTAATCTCTTCTTTTAATGGCACCGTGATTGGCAGCTTCCGCTGAAACTATATGGTTTGACTGGGGCAAGGAGCAGCCCCCCAAAAGAAGAGGGTGAGTGCTGAGCACAGAAGAGAAAGTGTCAGAACCACTAATTCCACTTTAGCTACAATTCATCCTTAATGGTATCCTATTCCAGATGTCTGCTCTGAACCACCATGATACAAAGAATAGTAATCAAATTGACCAAGGGTAAAGAGAGAAAGAGAGGTGGTTTTTAACTCTGATTGCACATTGGAATCCTCTGGGAGTTTTTAAAAACCACTGCTAGTCCAGCTCCATCTTCCACCAACCGTCTCCGGGGCTGGGGCCAGAATATTGTATTTTGTCTTTCCAGGTGATTCTCATTTGCAGTCAGGATTGAGAACCGTGGATGTGCCTCACTGACTTGAATGTACCCATGAATTGCCTGAGGAACTAGTTGAAATGCAGATTCTGATCCTGTAGGCCTGGGGTGGGGCCATAGACTCGGCATTTCTAACAAAATGCAAGGTGATGCCCAGGCTGCTTTGAGTAGCAAGGCTACAGAGGGGCTTCTTCATGTAGGAGATTTTAGAGTAAATAAAACAAAATGAACTTTTATGTAGTGAGTGGTAAACCAAGAAGCTACTTCGGCCCAACACAATAGCCATCTATCTTTCCATCCATCCACCCACTTTGTGATCTTTGAAGTAAATAGTTATCTGAGTTGAAAGGGTTAGTAAGGAAGGATCTTGGAGGAGGAAACCATATTTGATTTAGGGATGGTTTGGACTGAGGGGAGCTTCAACTGACAGAGCCTGTGGAAGGGCCCATTTTAGAGGAAGCAAAGGCGTGAAGGTGAAAATGGCATGTTATGTTCAGGGTCAACAAACAAACGTGTCTGCCTAGAACAGTCTCCCATGGTCAGTATGCAGGGGCCACCTGGGTGGTGATGGACTCAGCTCCCTCTCTGTAGCCACAGCGACTCTGCTGTCCCTTTGTTTCCACATTCAGTTCAACAAAGGGTGTTGCAGCTGGAGAATTTTGGAAACCACTGGCCTAAAGGTGATAGATTTGATACAATTGGTTAACAGTTGAGCAGAGCAGTTACAAATTCGGGCTCTGAAATCAGAGAGGCTCTCCCATTTACCGACTATGTCCTTGGGGCTGGTTACCCAATCTCGCCAAACCTGTCTCCTTGTGCATAGTAGGGATTAATTTCAACTGTAACGAACTCAGACATGACTAATGGATTTTCTTTGCTTTGCTCTGTCTGAACTTCATTTCCACCTTGAGCCTCAGTTCTACAGAAGGTGGAAACTTTGACATAGTGAATCGAGAGTCAAGTTCATCAGTCATCTTTTCTTCCCAGGTGGCATATGGTTTGGGAGGTGGAGTGGAGAGAGGGCAGAGGTTAGTGATGGAGCATCAGGGCATGGGGAGGGTGTGGCCCTCACCTGACCGTCCTGATACCTGCAGCTCCATGTGTTTCCTCTGCTCTCCAACCTGCAGCCTCCATCCTACTGGCAGCTGCAGAGATGCCCACTGTCCTAGCTGGTCTCTGGTCTACAGTCTCCACCTGTTGTCTCTAGCCTACAGTCTCCACCTGTCGTCTCTAGCCTTCACATCCCAGCTGTGTGGCCACTCCAGGTCTAAGAGACCCCCCTCCATCCTGGGTCTCTCTCAACTGCAAGGGAAAATAACTACATCAATCCAAATTCCAAATCTGAAGTTTAGGATGAGACAAAAGTTTTAGGGTTCAAATTGCTGAGAACATTTTTTTTTGTTTTTGCTTTGGATTTTGTTTTTTGCTATAGCAATCCTATTGCAAGTGATCTGAATGCCAAGGGGTATTTTGGGGCCAAGCAGAGGGCGACTAGGTAAACGAAAGCCATTGCAGGTGAAAATCCATTGGTAAATATGTCAAAAAAAAAAAACTATTCTGACACCCAGGGATAGTAACAATGGTTACCTTTTAGAGCTATTGTGAGAATTAAGTGAGACAGTATGTATAAAGGTGCCTGGACCAAAGGGAGGATTCTCAAAATTTATCCACTATTTCTATCCTTAGCTATTGTCCCTGGGGTTGTATTCCTCCCTCTATGTCATCCACTTGCCCTGGGTAAGTTCTGTAACTCGCTTGGATTATGTATTAATAGTGGTGATGAAGTGTTAGAGGCAGAGGGAGAGGCGGGGAGTCGTGGGTTCATGGCAATAGCTCGGTTTTCTTAAAGGCTTCCGTGCAAAGCCTCTGATACAATTTGTTAGCCCACCCAACCCTGCAAATCAGAAATTGGGTTTATATTTGATCAATTTGGCTGGGCCACTGAAGCTTCATGTGTCAACAGCAGCACCGACTTATCGTCATAAAGCTCTCCGATGCCCGACCAGCTGCTCCAGCTTCTGGTTCACACCTTCCTCAATCTTGAACTGGGAAGAAATTAGCCTGCACTTCTGGGTGTTGTTTCTGGGTCTGAGACTGTCATAGACAAGTCAGTTAATCTTTAGAAACAGTGGCGCCAGTAGCTTGAGAGAGAAATAAGTACAGCAGCACCTGAAGGTGGAGTTTTGAAAAATCACTTTATTTTTCACAGATTTGTTTTTAGCTTGTAAAGTATACCCTCTAACATGGAAAGTTTTGAATATTTTATAGCAGCCCAGTTTCATGATTTGTGGTAAATGCTTAAAAAGGGCCGTGCCCTCAAGTGGGTATTGGTACCTGGATTAGTTGGATAGGTCTACTTGGTTGTGAGAAGCCAGGCACCGAGCCTACTTTAGTGAATTGTGACAAAAGGAATCAAATTCTCTAATTATCAAAGTGAGAGCAATATGGAATTTTCTGCCTAGGGTTAGGGATTGGGCTTGGGAAGAGAAGATGGAAGAAATGGTCTAGAGACAAGGGGAAAATGTAGAAGATGGTGGAAAGCTGGAGCCTGGGGGACCATGGCCAGTGAGAAAAGCCTTGTGGGGAAGAATGGCTAGTGACTTTTTCAGACACTGATTCCTAATATTTCCATTTAAGTTGTTTCCTGTTCTGTGCTGAGCCATCAGCCCCTTACTATTAGTCCAGATCTGATACAGGTGTTGCCTTGGGGATTTAAATTAGAAGAAGAGTTATGCTCCATACTTGGGACCACTTGGGGCAGAGAGCAAAGCAGAGAGAACCACTGTGGGAGGCAAGATGCAGAGAGGACACAACCCTTCACCCAAGCAGGAGGAAGGAGTAAGAGGAAGGAAACAGAGAGCCCTCCCCTGCGCCTCCCTGAGCTGTCCTGGGAATCATCAGGGGTCCTGGGGAAGGTACAGAATCTCCCTCAGTACGTGGGAGAGGGACTTGAGCTAGTTCACCTGCTTATACAAAGTGACTCCAGAATAATGTGTTCACATTCGGAATATTTCTGAGTCACGATGTGAATCCCAGAGCCATAGCAGCCGACATGCAGGAGCGAGCGAGTGAGCCTAGCTGACTGCCCACGTCAGTGTCCCATGCAGCTTCCTTGTTCTCTACTGACTTGAGCAGGTTATATTTGAAATATCCAAAACATGAGGATTAGAAAAGTTTGGGGAAACTAGTCCTTTAAAATATATAGAGTCTACTGATTTCATTTCCAGAATTCAGTCTGACTCGGTCAAAAGAGGCTGCTTTCACTTACTTAGAGGGTCCTGGAAGAGTGTCAGCAAGTGAAGATGTGTCACATGTAATATGACCAAATATCAATAATGGCTCACACCAAGGAGGAACAGCCAGCACATTCTCATGTTAGAATTTGTTTTTCACTTCTATAAACAGGGTTTTTAAGAGAAAATGAATGAACCTTTTTATTATTATTATTACCCAAATGATATGAGTGAATTAATACTTGTTAATTCACCCTACTTGTTTTCGGCAGAAGGGCACTTTAGACAGGGAAAGAGACCTGAGTTCGAGTTCTTGTTCTACCACCAACTGATGACCTTTGACATGGCCCCTGAACCTTGCTAGGCTGTATCCTCTGTAAAACGAGAGAGACTGTTCCAAATGATCTCTAAGATTCCTTCCAACTCTAACTTTCTATGCTTTAAGAAAGGTATAGCAGAAACCCAAGTGTGGATAATCCATTAATCCAAAGGTCCCCAAACTTTCTCCATTCACAGCATCCTTAGTGCCGTAACGATTTTGTTCATGGTGCCCCAAGGCCAAAAGAAATATCCAAAAGTGGTTAGGTCCAAACAACTTAATAAGTATTACTAATAATTTAGCAGGTATTTGAAAAAATAACACACATAAATTGAAAGAAGAAGTCATACTTGTATTTCATTCCTATGTAACCACACTTGCTTACTTGGGGGAGGGGGGTGCCTTTTGAGCACAGTACAGCTGCTCACACCTTCAACCACACTGGACCCCGCACTCTCATTTCCTGTTTCACATTGCTTTTCACTCAATACTTGCTTTTTATTACAAGAACCACTAAAACCTAGTTTTGCAAAGATATGATGTCATCAAAGGGAAGTAGCATCCTCTATCTTGAAACTGTGAATGACCTCGAACTAATACTTTGTGTAGAGTCTAACAGATGTTGCTGTGCTTCCTCGAAAATTAAAGATACCCCAGGGCACCTTGTGAGTTTACTGCATTGTCGGGGTTGTCTAGGTGCACGGTTTGGGAATCATGGCTTTAACCGACGTGTAACATCTCCCTCCCGTTTCTAATGGAACCATATGCACATCCCCGTTACAGACATGTTTGGAATCCACGGACCAAGTGCAGAATAAGATGGTTTTCAAAAATTCAGGGCAATGTCTCTCTGAATCCTGCCCTGTTAGTAATGGATCATCCAGGTGATGGTCTTCCCCATGCCCCAGCCTCAGGTTTTGGAGACATTCAGAGACCTGCAAGTTTCATCCTTATTCCACTGCAGCCATTGCTCCCAGGCCACACCCTGGGCTTTGTCAGCCCTTGGAACTCACCACCCTTCTCTGAAACCCCAGGATATGACTCTGCTGTCACATCTTCCTACCCATAGCAGGCTCAGTCCCTTGCTCCCAGCCCACTTGCTGTTTGGCGTCCTGGAGACTGGCCATCTCCTGCCTATTTTTCTTATTAATCTCTCCAGGGGGCTCCATTTCTCTTGCCAACCATGTGATGTATCATTTCAGCCTTCTTCTCCCCAGTACCGTTGATGTCTTCTCATCTTGCCATCTACCACAACAAGCCTACCAAACCTCATCCTTGCAGCGATCTAACCATTTGCCTCATGCCTTCTCTCAATTAAGTTCAGCTGAGGGAATCCCCAAACTGGGTGCCTTGGGATCGCCACAGGTGTATCATCTGTGGCCTCAGCTGGGCCCTCAGGTCCCTGGGCAGCTCTTCAATGTGGCCAAGTAAGTTCTCTCAGCTCCCAGAAAACAGTCCAGTTTCTCCACTCTCTTCTCTTATCCCAGCAAGAGGGCAAGACTCTCTTGCTCGGCAGATAACCTGCCTTCGAGCTCATAAAGAATTCAAAGCTCTCAGGTACAAGCACTCAAGCTCCAGCCTCACTCATAAACATTCCGTTTTGTGCCCACCTTCTCACTTCCTCCCTCCAGGCTTGGAGGATGAGGCGTCACCTTCCACACTGGAGGCTCACCCAACCCTTCCTATGGCCCAGGACCCAGCATCTGGCTCCGCTCCTCCTGTGTTTTCAACCTCTCCTTTTGTGTGTGTGTGTGAGGAAGACCAGCCCTGAGCTAACATCTGTTGCCCATCCTCCTCTTTTTGCTGAGGAAGACCGGCCCTGGGCTAACATCCGTGCCCATCTTCCTCCACTTTATATGGGACGTCGTCACGGCATGGCTGACAGGTAGTGCGTTGGCGGGCGCCCGGGATCCGAACCGGCGAACCCCGGGCTGCCAAGCGCAGACTAAACCGCTGCGCCACCGGGTGGCCCCTCAACCTCTCCTTCTTGACTTGTTCCTCTTGTATAGCCTATGAGTGTGTTCAAGTCTCCTCCTACTTAAAAAGAGTCTCTAACAATGTCCTTCCAATAACTGATGCTTCATTGTCGTCCCCCCATTGGCAGACAGATCCCCTGAAGAAGAGTCCACGCTCACTGCTTCCATTTCTTGCCTGCCCACCACTCCTTAGCCCGCCGCAGGCAGCCCCAGGCCCCCCACTCTCCTCTCTAGCCCGTCTCTCACTTCGCTCGGCCCCCTCCGAGCCCCCCAGCCACAGGAACCACACACCATTCTCAGAACAGGCTGTGCTGTCCACACTCTGATGTCATTGTTCCCCGCGCTCGCCTTCTCCCTCGTCCACCTGGCAAGCAGCACTTATTTCAAACGTCCCCTGAGAAGGCTTTCTGGACCCTCCCTCGCTCCTCCACCCACCAGGGAGAAGTGGTCACTCCTCCTTTGTGTTCTCAGCTGTCCTTCCAGTCACAGCCTGTGACCATTTACTTTCCACATTTCTGTGCTTTTCTCCAGCAAATATTGGAAGGGCTAGGACTCCTGGAGAGCTAGGACTGTGTCCTAAACACTAACATAATCAATAACATAATCATAACATAAACAATAACACTAAGCATAATCATACCTGCATTCCCAGTGCTGAGCACACCTGGCACATCTCAATAGCCTGTGTTCAGTGAGTGAGTGAGTGGAGTTTGTACATAAATACCTCCCAGCTGCCCATGGCAGTGGCGGGGATGGAGGGATCTACTTTGTGACATCCCTGTAGCAGACATTTGATCCCAGATAGTTTCTTCTAGATCTCTCAGCACTCAGACCACCTTATAGATGCCATCTCACTCTTCCTCATAGCAACTCTGAGGTGGATATTATGACCCATGTTCAACAAATGAGGAAACTGAGGCTCAGAGAGCCCCAGTAAGTTTGCCCTGGACGTACCGATAATAGTGGTGGAAGCAGGATTCCAGCCCAGCTCTGGCCGCTTTCTACACACCCAGGCACCCCTACATTGTCCAACTGGCATGTGCTCACTGATTGGTACCTCGATAATTGTCAGCCTTTAGAAACATAATTAAGACGGCATGTCAGAAGCAAAAGCATGAAGTACCACGTTCAGACCCCAATAGAGTCATAAATTCTTGTGGGTTATCAACAGTTGGGGCCATGAATTTGAGCTACAAATATTGCCTGTCCATTGGCTTTATTTTCATTAATTTAACAACTATCATTCCTTTAACTAACAAATCAACCTTAGTGAGAAATTAGACTTCAGCAGACCTACCAGCAATAATAGCCTGAAAAGCCTTTTAACACTGTTCACAGAGGTATGAGCTGCCCACACTCACTTTTCCTAAAACGCCAGGGATTGTCCAAGAAATCTCCTAAGTTTGCGCCATCTGCCAGCCTCTCACCCTGCAGCATTTGCGCTTGAGTCCCCATCCGGGTCCCTCTGCCGGGAGCTTCCCTGCTGCCAGCTAAGGCTGAACTGAAACCTGGGGCAGGGGGTGGAGTGATGGGAGGGGCTGTCCCTTCAGGGACACTTGAAGAAGTCTCTCTTGCCTCCTGAGCCCATCAGTTCATGTCCCCCTCCCTGCTTGCCTCCCTTTTTGTTTAGTTTGACCTTGGTCACTGATGACAAGGCTTCTTTTCCTGCCAAACCAATCAATAAGCTAAACAGACAGAAGATGAGTATTTAGAATATGGAAGCCAAACTCAAACACAGATAGGTTATCAGTCTAGCCCAGAGCAGACTTCTGAGCAAATATTTCATTAACAAATTTTTCATGGCAACTTGCATGTTAAAAAAAAGAGGGGAGAGGGAGAGAGAAAGAGAAAACAGTGGTGGTGGGGTTGGGGGGGCGGGTAAAGAGAAAGGCTGGCTGAATCCTTGAAGCTGAACTGCCCTGGGAGGGGTTGCTTCCGACAGCTGAGAGAAGGGTGGGATGACAGACAGAAGCCCCCAGGGAGGGGAGCCCCATCCCCTTAGAACTTTTCAACTTCAAACCTCCCTCTCATTGCAGGGCTGGCCTGTGTAATTCATCTTCTGCCACCTGCACGGGGCTGGAGCTGGTTAAGTGTCCTGGATACAAACCATACAAACCCCAGGGGGCAGTCAGCAGCTGGCTGGGGAGCCCTGGGCTGGTCACCCAGTGAGGGGGCTTGGGAGAGGAGAGGAGATATAGTCCCTGGTGAGCCCCATTGGGGAGCTGGGGGACAAAGGGGACACTAAACATAAACAGTAATAACAAGAGCAGCTGTTGACTGGCTCCCACTAAGTTTTAGGAGCCTTGAAGTCTCTCCAATATGATACCTCATTTGATCCTCACAACGACCCCTAAGACTGTGGTATACACTGGCACACATGCCCATCGGTGTCTGTTCTGATTGCTCAGTACTTTGAATATCATACCCTGTCCACAACAACCCTAAAAGAAAAGCACATTGGTTTTAATTTATAGATGAACAGCCTGAGATTCGGAGAGGTTAAGCAATTTGCTCAAGTTTGCACAGCTGGTGAACTTTAGATGCAAAATTGGGAATAAGGCATGTCTGATTCCAAAGACAAGCAGTTTTTTGCTCCTTTCCACTGCTTCCCTAATAGCTTTAAGAATACTTTAAAGGAAAAATTGGCAAAACGTGGAATTAGTACCAATATTCAACTCTCGTAAGCAGGTGCTGAGGGAATGAAATAATGAATACACTGAATTCAGTTCCTCATGTGCTGTGCTCCTTCCCACCTCAGCATGTGTGCACACATCTCCTGCCTCCTGGAAATCCCTATCTGCCTTCATCTGGATCCATGTGCAAACGATTCAGGCCTCAGCGGACGGTCACTTCACAGGGCAGCTCCCCTATGCGCTCTGTGCTACTTGTTCTTATCACTTTCCGTTTTTCCTTACACAATACGAATTAAATATCTTTGTGTGTAATTTATTGATGAATATCTGTCTCCCAGATAGACTGGATTAATAATAATAGTCATAGCTAACTTCTATTCAGTGCTTACTACAAGCCTGCCACTATCTCAAGGGCTTTACTATGTTAACTTATTTAATCCTCTGAAGGATGCAGGGAAGTAGTATCCGTTAGTGATCCCATTTTACTGATAAGGTAACTAGAGGCACACAGAGGTAAAGGAACTTGCCCAGTGCTACTTAGCTAGTGAGTGAGTGAGTGACAGAGCAGGATATGAACCCAGGTGGTCTTTGGTTCCAGAATCCATGCTCTTAATCATGATATGTGGCCATAAATTCCTCCCATCTAAGGTATGTGCACTCCTTAGAGGTGGAGTCTGTTTCTCCACCTCTTGACTCTGGGATGCTCATATGACTTGCTTTGATCAGAAAAATGTGATAAAAGTGATGCTATGTGACTTCCCAGGCTTGGCCTTAAGAAGCTTGGCATCTTCTGCTTTCTCGCTCTCAGAAAGCCTCCCTGGGACCACTGAGTAAGGAAGCTGGTCTGGCCCGTGTCTGCCTGCAAGGCCATATGGAGGAGAACTGAGGCACCCCAGCCAACAGCCTGCACCAATCTCCAGACATGTTGCTAAGGTGAGGTCACCTTGGACCTTGTAGCCCAGCCAACTTTCCAGCTCAATGCAAGCACGTAATTGAGCCGGGCAAAATCAGCAGGGAAACCAGCCACCCAACTTACAGAATCATGAAAATTGATAAATCATAGTTGCTCTGAGCCAATAAGTTGTGAGAAGTTTTGTTGCACAACAAAGGTGAACTCGGTAAGACCTGTCTTGTTCATGTGGTAACCCTAGTGTCGAGTGAGATGTCTGGTCCATAGTACTTTGATGGTAATGTGTTGAATGACTGAATAAACAGAGGTGGGACTGAGCCAGGGAGACCCTCTGGAAGATGGTGGCCAACTGTAAAATACATTATGGAATCCATTCTATGTAACTGACGGGGAGAAAGAGCATTCTCTACCCACTCTGGGTCCTGTCTGGCTGGGCTACAAATTAACTTGACATAAGGCTGAATAGCAGGAGAAAATCAAACAAAGCTTTATAACACGTATACATGGGAGGGACTGGGGAGTTTCTCTTGACAAAATGGTGGAGATTCTCCTCTTATATAGACAAACGAGGATTTTGGGGGGAGTTGGGAATGTCAACCATGAGGGATTACAAGAAAAGCACAGTAACATTATTATGCAGATTTAAGGCCTCACCTTCCACATTGACAAGTTTCTAGAGATGAGGTCATCCGCCCCTCTTGCCAGTACAGAGAAGGAGATACCTTTACAAATGGAGATTTCCCTTACAAATGTTCTGTTTGGTAAACAGTACTTTGATAGGAATGGGCGCAGCAAAGACCCTCCCAGTCTATCAATACCCAGAGTCATCCAAGGTGAAGGCGCATCCCAGGGATGGGCCTTCCATCACAAATCTCTTTAGAGAGTTGGGTGGGTGAAGGTCAAAGCCTCCTTCAGAGCAAGGTAGAGAGAGACACATCTTGAGGTGGCCTATTCTGATCCCCCACATGAGAGATTCTGGAATTTCAGAACAGAAGATAATTTAAAAATACTAGCACACTTAATTTTCTGTAGTTGCTTTCAAGTTCTCATCAACCTAATTTCAGAATATGTTATAAAGTCATTTGTTGACATTTTAAATTTTTCTCCTTGTGTTCTCTTCTTTTTTAGGCTCTTCAATCATTATCTTGATGTAATTTCATATTTATTTGTACAATTATTTGATCAATGTGTATCTTCTCCCTAGATTACGAACTCAGAAAGGTCAAGGACCCTGTCTGCTTTTGCTCATGGTTGTGACCTCTGTTCTGGCTCACACCAGGGGTTCAATATGTACTGGTGAATGAACCGAATTAAAAATGTGAATTTAAGAGGCCAGCCCCATGGCCTACTTGTTAACTTTGGCATGCTCCGCTTTGGTGGCCTGGGTTCAGTTCCCAGGTGTGGACCTACACCACTCGTTGGCAACCACATTGTGGTGGTGACCCACATGCAAAACAGAGGAAGATTGGCAGATGTTAGCTCATGGCAAATCTTCCTAAAGCAAAGAGAGGAAGATTGGCAACAGATATTAGCTCAGGAAGAATCTTCCTCAGCAAAATAAATAAATAAATAAAATAAAACAAAAACAAAATGTGAATTTATTTTAATTTCCACTTTCTTTAGGTTGATATTAAGCTCTAATATGCATTTTTGAGTTTTCCTTTTTAAATTCTGAATTGTAGAATGCTAGAAGTGGTAGGGACATCTTTTACAGGAAAGCGAAGTTCAAAGGAGAGCATGTTGTCCGATTGTCACACAGCTAGTTTACAGCCGAGTCAGGACTGTAGGTCACGCCTTCATCATCCACTGACTTTACATTCTTCCAAGTGGGCAGACTCTGAAGTCCCCACTGTACTGATGGGCAAACTGGGGCAGAACCAGCACAGACCACAGATTACTCATCTCTTAGCTGAAGGTTGTCTTCGCGAGTCTAAGCTTACTCTAGGGTTGAGCTTCTGACGGCTCCAAGTATTTTTTTCTCTTTCATGTTGCCCTCAAATATATTTCTATCCCCATCAGACCATCCCCCTGTTCCCATTTAACCTGAGAAAGTTCAACCCACTTTTGATCATGTGAAAATCTGAAGCAAAGTGCTTTCTTCAAGGCAGATGTTTGGAAATGCTGAGCTGCAGGCGCTCAACTTGTCAAGTAACTTTTCAAATGATGAAAAAGGGGGAAATGTAGGTCAGAAAGCAATAAACTATATTCACATCCAATATATCCTTCTGGTTAAGGAGCCGACTTTGAATCTCCACCTTTTACTAAAATGAAACAAAAATCCAAATCCAACTCAAAGCATTACAGCTTTAAGTACTGAAAGTATTTATTATTTCTATTCAAGTAATCCAGAAGCATAATCTCAAGAACATCTACGCTCCAGGAATGTCTCAGAACACCATGGATTTCATGTGATTCCTTTATCCAGATGTTTGTAGAAAAGGCTCTGGCTGGCATGAGGGGAATTAAAGATTTATTTTTAATATTTGAGAAAAGTCATATTTCTTTTTTTTTTTTTTTTTTTTTGTGAGGAAGACCAGCCCTGAGCTAACATTCGTCACCAGTCCTCCTCTTTTTGCTGAGGAAGACCGGCCCTGGGCTAACATCCGTGCCCATCTTCCTCTACTTTATATGGGACGCCGCCACGGCATGGCTGACAGGCAGTGCGTCGGCGGGCGCCCGGGATCCGAACCCGCGAACCCCGGGCTGCCAAGCGCGGACTAAACCGCTGCGCCACCGGGCGGCCCCGAGAAAAGTCATATTTCTAATAACAGTGAACTTTAAAATGTGTCCCCAATCTTTGCTGCCTCTATGATCTTTCTCATTATTGTTTTCCTTAAGTAACAGCTCTATTCTTCCAAATTATCAGCCTAGAGGTTGCTGAACAGTCATATTTAGATATTGGAAGGACAAGGTCATTGAGGTGCTTTCACTATAACATCAGTATTCGCATGAACTTCATTTCAAGAGACAATTTTCCCCCACTAAGTAGGTTATAACCAAGTCCTACAAAAGATCACTTTTCATGGGGCAAAATCTCCAAACAAATGCCCAACTCTCCCTGCCTTGTGGAATAGTGTGACCTGCCTTTGAAGACTACGGTATGTTTCCAAGTGTCCCTTACATCTACATGTGTCGCCCCAGAGACCCCAACAGTTACTGTGTCCCTGTGTCCAGACATCCAACAATAAGACATCTGAGAGTCATGAGTATCTTATTATTTGAAGGCATCTCCTTCATCTATCATCCCCTCACCTGTAGAGAAGTCTATTCTAAAACATGCTAGACTTTATGAGTTGACTGAATTTACCAGTTGGAGAAGACACATTTCAGGTTCTCGTGGCAGAGAGAGATTTAAAATTAGGTCACCTCATGGTTACAAGTTGTATCTATAACAGAAACTAAATGGTCTCAGAGATCATACACATTCTCTGGTTGGGAACCCAAAAGGGGCCTACTGTGAAATATTCTATAATTGGTTTGTTACACTCAAAATAAAAAATATACTGAATATTTCTATGGAAGCTGGAGTTTTGATATAAAATCGTACAGCTGGGTTAAAAATTTAAGATGTGAGCTCTCAAATCAGTCCCCGTAGGACTGGTACGTGTGCTTTTAGAGAATGCCAGCATCCATGTTGAGATTTTAGGAAAACAACAGTCCTCCCTGGCCTCTAAACATTTCCTTTAGTTTACTGTTTCTTGAAACCGATGCATTAGAATTCAGTCTTTCATGTTAAGATTTTCAGACTTCTAAAACACAAATACTTCCTTTTTCTTTGGTTAACATTCATACGGTGCTTACTTCCTGCCAGGTATTCTTCTAATGCTTTATGAGCATGTATTCATTTACTTAATCTTCTCAGGAACCTCCTGACTTAGGTATGGATGTCATCCCCATTTTGCAGATGAGGAACAGAGGCACAGAGAGGCCAAGTAATGCATCAAAGGTCACAGAGTCAGATGTGGAATTGCGAAGTCTGACTTCAGGGTAGGCTTTACACCCCACCACACTGCCTCCTCAGCCCCTCGAGGCTCCATACTTTAGGAGGTTTCCTACCTGTGAAAAGGCTGGGGAGGCTGAAGGGGGCTGTATTTACCAAACCTGGTAGCACTGGTGGAGATTTAGTAGGGTGGGGAGGAAGGGAAGCCTAAAAGGGGGAAAAAGAACAAAAGGGAGGGTGTGAATAACGAGGATGAAGTCTGCTTATGTCAATTATGGCAGCAGCTGAGAGAAAATTGTCACAATGGATGCCTTTGGAATTGCAGGCAGGACCCTCCATTATGGAGTTCAATTCCCTCATTTTACAGATGAGGGAAACCGAGGCTGAGAGAACAGACTGAGGACAAGGGAAAGGAAGATGCTGAGATTTCACAACTAATGAGTGGCAAAACCAGGACTGGGGCTCCATTGCCATTGCCCTGATTCTGGGTCCAGGACTCTCTCCTCTGAAAGCAGCCTTGTGGGCTCTGAATCATTGAGGGGGCTGGAGGAAGCTCAGCAGAAAGGAGCCTTTTTATGTTTGTGGTTCTCCTTGTAAAATGGTAGCTTCCCAGGTGGCATATGGTTAGATAAGGACACATGGAAGAGAACATTTGTCCTACTGTTTACAAGGATTATTTCCTTATGGATACATTTTCTGGGGCAAGAAAAGCACCTTTTTGTCTATCTTATGTTTCTTTTGGGGAGCAGGGAGTGCAGCTGAGGCTAGAAGCAGAGTTCATTGCCACTATCCTGTTTCATAAGGGCATGGGAGGGGCCAGGTGAAACCATATGGGCTGAAGTGAGGGAAGAAAGGAAGAACATGGTTGGAAATGAAAAGTATTCAAATATAAATTAATATAAACCCAAGGGTCATCTTGCATGCAGTTGTGGCAATAAAAGAATCCACAATGTGGATGAACAAGTGAAAAAAAGTAATCAAAAGTCAGAAAGGGGCATATGCGAGGCATTACGCATCAGGTACAGAGGCGGCTGGGTAGGATTACTGAACAAAGTCCAGAGAGTGTAAAAAGAGATAAGAAAGGCAAAGGTGGCAAATGAAAAAGAGATTGCACTGGAGGTTAAGAGAAATCATGGGAAAATTTTCCAAGTGCGTAAGGAACACAAGGGTCATTGAAGGAGACAGTTGGATGGCTAAGACATGGGGAAGTGTAATTTATTGAAAAAAGAGGTAGATGTGGCTTAAAAAAATGAATTTTTTGCCTTGGAACTGTCAGGAAGATGGGGGACAAATGTCAGCAACTGATATACATTTCCTGAGGAAAATGGAAGAGCAAGAACGTGCCACAGTGAGAGATTCAGAAATTAAGAATGGAAAACAGAAAAATCCAATCGAGAATTCAGTCCCAGGCAGAACAAATGCAAACACACTTGAATAATAAACAACAGGAACTTAACAGCTGGGAATTTGAAAAAAAAAGTTTTGGGGGGAAAATGTCCCATGGGTAAATGATTGGTGCTGCCCCCTAGCTGTCTAGCTGTCTTACAGCATTAGACCCTCCTCTGTTTCCCTCCCTTCCCCCTTCTTATGTTCCTTCCGCAAATATATATTGAAAATCTGCTAAATGCTAGGCATTATGCTGTATTTTGGGAAGTACGCAGATGAGTAGGATATTGTCTGCCTTCGGGCCTCAGTGAGTTCACATTTGGGTAGAGTGGACATGCGCTATTCGTGAATGCTCATATGATGCAGCCATATGTTACAGAGCTGAGAGGGCTGAGGGGTTTAGGAAAAAGAGACTTGAGAGGTCATCTTGGATTGGGATGATCCAATCCCACTTTTATGGAGGAAATGAGTAACATTAATGCTTGTGAGAATAATAAAGAACAATCATCCCAGAATTTGTGGTTTTATTTTGTTTCCATATAATTTTAAAAGGGTCCCCATAAAGTCAGGTGTCAGTGGTGTGGGTTGTTTTGGGGAGATATTCTGGGAGCCATCTAGAACACATTATGTGGGGTAGCTTCTGCAAATGCTTGGGGGATCTGCTTGTGGATGAGGCTGGGAGCTGACTGTGTTGCTGATCCTGGCGTCTAGGGCAGGGGTGAGTGGCCCACAGGTAAAAGGTGGGGGTGCTGAGCTGAGCATGCTCGTCTTGGGGGACCCCCAGTACCCCACACAGAGTGAAGGAAGCCCCGTGGGAGCTGAAGAGACTGAGGTGTCTGAGGAAAGAACACGGGTGCTCAGGAAGGCAATAAAATTCTAAGTGCTCGCCAGCAGAGGCAGGTAACTTGATGATCCAATTCAGTGAAGTAACTAATAAGGTAATGAGGCTTGGGACAAGAAATTTAGAGGTAAAACAGACCCTCCACGGTCAAGGGCAATCGACTTCAGAGGAGGAATCTGAACACAGACGCAGATAAAATTGTAATGTCTTTGGCACCAGGATCTGGAGCAATAAAAGAAATCAAACATTGTTCTGAACTACAGAAATAGAAGGACTGTGGAGAAGTCAAAGGTAATTAGCTCAGAGTTATAAAGGGGAATGGTCAGTGGTGTTTGACCAAGGAAACTGGGGGAAATGCCTAAGATTCCCCATCCTCTGTCTGTCTTCCCATCCAGCTCCTCATCCCTTTTGTTCACTAAATTGAACCTTGACTGTGGTTCTCTGCGTTGGTTCTGGCCCTACACCTTTGAGAATAAACATGTGTTAGCAATATTGCTCATCTAGCTGATATTCTCAGAGAGAGGCGGGATTGTGGAGAGAGTGTGCTGTGGGGAAGTTTATATCATTTTATTCCTCCTCCAACCTCTGTGATTCTGATATGCTTTGGTAGGAGCTGGATGCCCCACGCTATCTGAGAATCCTTCCTTTAGAACCCTTCCCAATAATACAAAATGTAGATTAAAAAAAACCCAATTATTGATTTCTTCTCAAACTGTCTTCTATGACTGCCAGTTACCAAAGAATATCTTCTCAGAAAGAAATTAGTCATCATCAGGTATTATTAGTGACCAAAAGGAAAGTTGCTAAAATCTTTAAATTCACATAGAAACTAGTGACTTCATTCATTTAAAAATTTCTCTTCTATTCAGGGATTCTTTTTAACAGCTCACTGGCATAAATAGTCAAGTTTCAATTTGTTACATTGATGCTCTCTTAACATTTATTTTCAAAACAATAATTATATATAAATGTGCCAGAGATGCACATGTGCCTGTAAATGCGTATTGTTTACAACATCACTCAGAAATAAATACCTTTGGATACCTTTGGATCAATTAAGTTTTGAAAAAGGAAAATGGGGGGCTGGCCCCATGCTGTAGTGATTAAGTTCAGTGTGCTCCACTTCGGTGGCCCAGGTTCACGGGTTTGGATCCCAGGAGCAGACCTACACCACTTGTCAGCCATGCTGAGGCAGTGACTTACGTATAAAGTGAAGGAAGGTTGGCACAGATATTAGCTCAGGGCTAATCTTCCTCAGCAAAAAAAAAAGGAAGAAAGAAAATGGTAGAGAAAAGGGAAGTAGTTTATCTAACTTCAGGCAAGCTATCTCCTCCATCGCTTGTTTACACCTGATAATACATCCACCAATTAATCATTTAACTTATTTCCTTAAGGTCAAGTTGCAAAGGTGTCAATTCAAGTTGGGGCATCAGGGACAATTTCACATGGGAAATCCACTTTATACCTACAGCAGGTGTGTGTCTTGGCTCAGAGAACAAGCTGCCTCTGGTGTAGTGGCCCCCATGTGTTCTCTGGGACATCAGGGGTCATTGGTTTAATATTAGCTCTGGGTACGTCAGCCTGGTTACAGGAGCCCCTAAAGCTACCCTCTCTCCAGGAGGTGAGTTTATTTGGAGATGGTTGAATGTGTGAGGGACAGGTTAAGATAATTCATTTACTTGGAGTGACAGTGAGGAGGAATGGGAAGGGATTGAAATTTAAATGTAAGCCAGGATCTCTAGAGCATGTGACAAATATCAAGTTCCATGTTCAGAAACCTTAGAGGATTTTGATGCCAGGGATATCATTTTGGACTCTACCCACCCTCACCCAAAGGCCTCTGGGCGCATGCCTGGAATGCGGAAGGGAAGAAAGTGATGTGCTTTCACCCACAAGTGCAGCCCCAGGATTTCCATTTATAAAAATAAGGTCCATTTCGAAAAAAACAAAATCAATCATTGCTCACTGGCCCAATTTAATTTATCACAGATTTGTTGAGTACCTACTGTGTGCAAAGCTAACTGGCAAGCATTGTGGAAGATTCTAGGTGGCTCATTTTAAGGTTCTTCAGAAGATAGATGCATACATAAATAACTCAAATATGCAGAAGGCCGGAATAGTGAATATAATGGGAGAATGGAATGGAAGATTCATGTCCTCTGATTGTGGTTTATTTATCCCTTTATTTACTCTTCATTCTACGGCATGCTGACCTTATAACATAGCTGTGCCTAAAAATCAGAGTAACTATGCAGGGAAAGCAACACCATTCTCCCCAATGTACACAGTAGGGCAATGCAATCACGGAGCTGGTTCTATTTGAGGGTTGGGAAAAATCATTTTCATTGATTATGGTCATGTGGCATATTTACCCAATGTGCAAATTAGCACAGTTTTTGAGTCCCCAGGCGGGACTTCTGAGGTCATTTTGTCTTTACAGTGTAGCCCAGAACAGTGGAGCTCTGTTCTGTATTTTGAACCTCGAGAGAAGTTTTCAAAGCCTTCCATGGTTTTCTATCTCAGTCTGGAACAATTTTCATCTTAAGGAAATTTTTTACGTATAGTTGAAGTTCCTCAGGCTAGTGGTTAATTTGAACCTGTTTCTAGATCCAAGAACTCAGGCTACCCTCCTCTCTCTACCCTAGCAAATAGGGAATCCTTTCCCGGATATACAGCCTTTTTGAAATTACAAATAAGTCGATAACTACAGGATTGACTTGATTACTGGTGTGTGAACTGGGTGAGCCTGAGCTGTGTCAGGGTGTGGAAACCAGGGGCCAGTGTCGGAGGAGGCCAATATGATGGCAAGATCTCAGGTAGAGAGAAATTAAAAGCAATAGAATCTGCGGTGTGCTGGGGAGACCTGGAAGTCGGCGGGGTGGAACGGCCTGGGTGAGCCTCCTTGTCATGCCTCCAATGGCCCTTTTCAGGGTGTGAGCAGACCTTACAAAGAGGCATTGACCTCGCCTTTCAGATGACTAGCAGCTCACCATGATAACTAATCCCACGGGGATTTCTTTACAGTGATGTATGGTAAAGGTCAGTCTGAATCAGGAGAAGCCTGAAATGGAGGAGGAGTTTAAGAAATGTGCTTTTATTACTTTTGAGAGCATGTGATAACTCAAGCACACTGAGTTCTGTTTAGTATTGAAAGGATCTCCTTTAATGAAACAAGAGGAATTTATAAAGAACATCGTCAGCCATTTTATGTAAATGATGCTTGTAAGAATGTGGGGAGATCATGTGAAAATATTTTACTCTCCTAAATGTGGCAAATGTACCCTTGAAATATTTAAACTTGCAATGTGTCCTAGTTTATGAAGCATAAATCTGCTTAAATAAAAGTAAATTTTTGCCTGGACAGTTAGAAGAGTCACAAATTCTAAATTAGTGGAGATTGAATGAATGAGAGATCACTATTTTCACACTAAGATTCTGTCTATATTCAGAAAACTCCTATAATATAGATCCTACTGAATTCATATTCTTTTGATTGGAACCGGACTGAAATTTTGAAGAAAGTATTTACCAGGTCCATTACTAGTATGAGGTTAAATACAGGGGAGAACCTGGTGTTTTCAAGATCTTTCCCAGAATCCTTTTCATTTCCCTCCCTCTGTTACCACCCAAGGGGGGGTCTCCTGCCCACTGTAAGACATGCCAATAGTCAAGAGGCAAGGTGGTAGGAAAGAAAGGACTTTTATTACAGCTTGCTAGCAAGAGGGAAGATGGCCGACTCACGTCCAAAAGAAGCATCTTTCAGGACAAAGACTATGGGCCAGTTCTATACGGGGGCTGGTCTCTGGGTGGGGGAGGCATCTGGTCCCAGTGTGGGGGTATCCATCTGTTCTTAGTTCCTGATAGTCTTTGGTTTTACTGGATGTGCATCAGAGACCGGAGCAACGCCCTATACCCTGATCTCTTGGTTGTCATTGATGATGGCTATCAGCATAGACTCTCTGCCTGGGGGTCATCATATTCCTAAGGAACTCAAGAGAACAAAGTTATCAACTTATGGCAGCTGGGAGGGGCCATAAAACCCACAGAACGTGTCTGGGCTAGTTAACCGGAGGTCGTTCAAAGTTACAATATGGTTTCTTTTCTACAGTATGGCTCCCCTTATGTCAACCTTGTCTTGAGCTGGTACTACCTCCTCTCTCAATGTAAGAAATAGATCCACGGTGTGACTTTGGTATTGCTGATACATCTCCTTTTTTCTAGACATACAGGCTAGACACTCAAGAACCATCTTTCATTATTTACCCCTTGCTCTCCTCACATACCTACACAACAACTCTTGTTAATTCCTGTGAAATGTGTCTTAGCAATCCCCTTTCCCTCCACCTCCTTGGAGCCTTTCTTACCTCTCACCCGGTATGTTTGAGCAGCTTTCAAATATCTCCTTGCCGTCCGTTTCTGCTCCCTCTGACCCATTCTACTCACTATCAACTAGTTAACTTTGCTAAAGCATAACTTTGATCATATCTCTTCTGCTTATAAATGTTCCGTGCTCAAGATTACCTACCAAATACAGCGTAAAACCCTCAGCCTGGAGACCTCAATGTCCAGTCTAATCAGCTTCTACTCCCTTTAAGTGCCTGCAGCTCTCTACTTCCCAAAGCCCCGCTCACTTGGCCCTTTTCCATCACAGCCCTTTCACTAATGATCTGCTTCTATTTTGCCGCCACTCAAGCTTCCTTTAAATCTAATTCACATTCATTCATTCATTTAGCCATTTATTCAGTTGTGTTCATTCAGCAAACCTTCACCAAGTACCCACCAATTGTTGGGCACAGCCTCCAAGAAGTGTTCCCTGATTTCCCCAACTGGAAGTAGCTTGTTCCCCCTCAGTAATATTGCAGAGCTTTTTACCATTCTGAGATTTCTCATAGGCTGCAAGTTGGGTCCTGGCTCTGCCACCTGCATTGTTTAAACCTGTGTTCCCCCATCTGTGGACTAACAGTTCCTTCCTCATGGGGTGGCTGGGTTGTTGTGGGGATTAAACGTGATAATGCATGCAAGGTGCTTCGCATGGCATCTGTGCCCTTGGGGTGAGCTGTTACTGTTCTTACTATTATTGTTTATTGTGTTATTACACCCCACTTCATTCTCCGTGAGACAGGGCTGTGACTTATGATCCTCTACATCCTCTCTAGAACCTCTTTCAGGGTTCTAGAAAGGATGGCTTTCCTCATTTTGTCAGGTTCATTCGGTTGCAAGATGCACAACTCTCTTACATTAATTCAAGAGAAGAGAGTTGATTGTAAGTCTCTGGCCTGGAATGGAGAACTCATCAGATTCCTGGGTCCCTCTTCTTCTTGCCATGTGTCAGTTCCTCTCTGAATCTACTCTGTTGTCTCTTTCCCACTAATGGCTTCTGGGGTTGACTTAGAGTCAGGAGGTGCTACATAATTTGCTAGGCCCATCACAAAATGAAAAGAGAGGTCCCTTGTTTAAAAAACAGGAAAACAGTACTGTTAAATGTGAACTAAAACATAAAGCTTTTTCCTTTCTTCAGAGGCCTTCTCTTTCTCTTCCTCTCAGTCTCTTTCTGTCTCCACCTGTATGGTGTTTTATATTAGCTATTTAATATCATCCTTCCTCAGGCATGGAGACACTTGCGGGTCAGTGCAGACCCTCACTGGAGCCTAGGGGCCCAGCCCTGTGACTTGACATCCACGGCTGGGTTCCCCTTCCCTGCCATCCACCAGATGGGAGCACCTTGCCTAGGGGAGGGGTGGAGAAGTTGAGCCAGGTATCACCCCTTCCCATGAGCCTACTGCCCCAATTCAAAGCAGACAGGCAATCCCCAAGGTGCAGTGGTGTTGCAACCTCCACCTGTGGTGATGCACTGGGTACCTGGATCAGGGAAGGTTGAGAGACTTCCTCCACTGAATTGCCCACCAAATGAGCCTTGATGTGCCAGCCCAGGGCAGGGACAGCTGTCACCACACCCCATCTCTTGATGCCACAGGTCACAGGAGCCCAACACTCCCTGGCCTGCACTCAGTTTCCTGCTGGCAGGTGTGGGGAGGGGAAGGGAAGGAGAAACTGGGGCAGGGAGGGGAGTGGGAGCAGGTCTGAGAACACAAGGCTGGGAAGGGAGGCGGCAGCAGGAGTAGGACTGTAGGAGGTGAGGCTGCAGCCCCTGGTGTATGTTCCATTGTCCTGTCAATTTCACTAACAAAAACCCAATTCAAAAATAAAATTAAGCACTAAATCCAAGCACGGGGCCATGTTTGACCACTGGCTGCCTGCCCATGAAGCTGGCCCTGTTTAGAGTTTTGACTTTTTGAAAAAGGCAACATACACATGGAAGAGCATAGCTCTATATTATGACTTCTTGCTGCAGCTTCTACTGGGAACTGGTTTATTCTTTTAGTTTCCAAATATTAAATTACTAAAAAAGAAACCTGACTTGCCCAGTTCTTTTTCTTCGCTCTTTCTGTCTTTTTTTTTTTTTTTTTAAATAAACCACATAGGCCATTGGTTGCTGTCCAGAGAATGGATTGGCTGCTCTCAAGTCAGGTGCCCATTCCTGGTCCTATCATTTGGAGCCTAGAGGGCAAAGTCACGTTGCATAAAATATGGCCTCCAGCGGCCGGGCCGATGGTGTAGTAGTTGGCTTTGTGTGCTCCACTTTGGCAGCCTGGGGTTCAGAGGTTTGGATCCCAGGTGTGGACATATGCACCGTTTATTGAGCCACGCTGTGGCAGGCGTGCCACACATAAAGTAGAGGAAGATGGGCACAGGGCCAATCTTCCTCGGCAAAAAAAAGAGGAGGATTGGCAACAGATGTTAGCTCAATCTTCCTTACCAAAAAAAAAAAGGCCTCCTCAGTCCACTGCTTTAGGGAAGCTGTGGTAATGAAGCAATGATTAATATCTTTAGTGTGGAGCTCAACAGATATATTTGAATGAACATGTTTAATTTTTTTAATTAGAAAAGGTCCACTGAGACCTCTACTTAGCAATGTTGTGTTGCCAAAGTTATGGTTGCACTTTACATATGGAAGAACTAAATGTTTTGTTAAAATATATACTTTGGTATACACTATTTTCAGAAATTTATATGGCTGCCATGCATTTTTTCTGAATTAATGAGGTTCTAGTTCATGTAAAATCATGGTCTTCATAGAACATACATTAGAAATTATCTTTTCAACTCCTATCATTCCGCATATGTAGAATGAATTAATTAGATAACAACAAAACAGGGCAATTAAAACATAATACCAAGACCAGAAAGAGTAAAGAGATATCTTAATAAATAAAACTACCAAAACAAACAAAAAAACCCACACATATTTCTCTAAGTCAAAATAAAAATGAATTAAAAATCTAACAAAAGTACCTAAAACTTGCAGAAAAAGAGTTAATATCCTTAATATATAAAGCATTCAAATAAATCAACAATGAAAAAAGTTAATAGAAAAATTGACAATAGGCATGAGTAGACAATTTACACAAAAAAGAGTACAAATTGCCAATAAAATGTTCAACTTCACTATTTAAAAAAGAAATTAATATAAAAATGACAGCAGATATAATTTTCTCTGAGTTGGCAAAGATGCAAGAGAATGATAAACCTGGGGCTGGTTAGATGGGACAGGAGTGCTCATATGCTTAGGAGGATATTCTGGAACAGCCTTTTGAAGGTCAATTTGATAATATTTAGCAAAATATGAAAGATACATGAGTTCTGATCCTAAATTTTTGCTTCTAGGCTTGACTCCAAAGAAGCACTTATATATGCAGACAATGCTATAATGTAGCATTATAGAATGTTTCATTGCACTATTGTTTGTAAAAGTGACAAATTTGAAATGTTCAAAAATCTATCAATAGAAGAAAAGTTAAATAAATTTATGATACTTTAGTCCATCTGGTGAACTATTATGTAGCCAATACAAAGAATAAGGAAGATCTATATGTACCTACATGGAAAGATTTCCAAGTTATATTGTTAAATGAAAAAAAGTTAAAGAAAAACATCTATATTATGAACGCTTTGTGTGTGTGTGTGTGTGAGGAAGATTACCCATGAGATAACATCCGTTGCCAATCCTCCTCTTTTTTGCTGAGGAAGATTGGCCCCAGGCTAACATCTGTGACCATCTTCTTCTACTTTACATGGGATGCCGCCACAGCATGCTTGATAAGTGGTGCATTGGTCCGCACCCGGGATCTGAACCTGTGAACTCCTGGCCGCGAAAGTGGAGCTCTCCAAGTTAACCCCTATGCCACCAGGCCAGCCCCTTATGAACCCATTTTTATAAAAACTTTTATATATATTACTATAAATATTTGGTAGTTAAAATCTATTAAACATTATGTATAACAATATAAAATAGATAATGTAGCACAATTTTATAAGATAGCATGTATTTTGCATGTATTTGTGGGTGTGGATGAGAAATGTTATCCATGACTGCCTATTGGCAGCCTCACTGGAAGGTTGCAGCACATTATTCCCGGTCTCAAAGAGTTTACAGTCTATGAGAGGATATGAAACTTGCTGGTTGCAAAGTATAAATAGTATAGGACAGAGGGTTGTTGGCTGCTTTTTGAATGAAACTTTTTCATGCTCACAAAATCCCTGAGAAATCAACCTAGATCCCCATTTTCCAGACGACCAAACTGAGACTTATCTAGAAACACAAGGTGGTGCTAGGTACATGGCCAATCATTTCCCCATAGTCCTCAGATGACCAGAATTTCACAACTTCCACGCTTCACCCACATGTCCCTTGCGGCAGCGGCCCATCACCAACCCCAGCGTTAAAAAAAAAAAAAAAAAAAAATTAAAAGTAACCCAGATATATTTTGATCAGATATGTGAAAATTTGTAAAAATTTTCAGGAGAATTCTACTCCCTCCCATTTTCTCTGTGCTGTAACTTCACAGAACTTTTTTTTTCCTTTTGTATTTTACTCAATATCGAAAGAGACAAGATCCTTTGAGAAGGCCTGGTTGTGTCACTTGCTGCTTGTGGGCTCTGGGCAAGCCCAACAGTAAAAGTGTCCCTAACAGACCTGCTTTATTTGTCCACCTCCTGATGAAACAAGGTACGGGTGAGCCCTTTGAACCCTATAAAGCCATGAAGATGACGAGTATCTCTTCTATAAGACTTGGATCTGGGCTTTCTTCTTCCCACCTCTCTGATTGAAGCATCATCACTCAGAACCAGGAAGCAAGGACATTTTCTCTCTATGAACCAGCTCACGTGCCTCTCCCTGCAACAGATGGAGATCTTTCTTTGGAGCGCTGGCTTGGCCAGGTGAGCAGCTGTTGCCGGGTGCCCTTATGAATAAGCGGCAATAACTCTGAGAGAGTGAGCTTAAGAAGACAGCTTAACTACTTTGCTGCAAGAGTAGGCTTGTTTTGGTTTTTCCTTAGCTTACGCCACCCCTGGATTTATTTCTCCTTCTTTTGTGCATGTGGCGATCATGTAAGTTGGCATTAGCTTAGAAAAATGCTCTTTGGAAACTCCAGATATTGTAACTTGACAAAATATATTTTGGCTGGCAAAATGCACAGAAAAACAAATTTTTGTAAAATATAAGTAGATGAGTAAACATCAATATTTGTCAAATGTCTCAAAATATGTCCATCCGTTGTCCCAGTAATTCTACTGTGGGGGGTTTATTTCTCAGATAATATTGGATAGGTGTGAAAAGGAGATTCATTGCAATATTATTTATAATGGTAAAAATGAGAAATGATCTCATTGTCTAATAACAGGGATTGGTTAAATAAATGAAGGCACACCCACACAATAAAATGTAGACAATTCTTAAAAATGATGTGGCAGATGTATGTATTTATACACACACATGCACATATGCAAATATATGGAGAGGTCGTCTGTTGTGAAAATTGGGTTATAAAACAATATGTGTAGTAAAATCTCATTTTGTTTTAAAATCTATGTCTTTATGTCTATATGAAGTCTGGAAGATTATATACCAAAATGTGAACAGTTATCCCTGGATGATGATATAGGATAAACACACATGTATATGCATACAAACATATGTATATATATATAGAAATATATCTCCTAAATTTTCCAAAATGACCCTATATTATTATTACACTTAAGGAGAAACATGTATTTTTTCTTTAAATATAGAATTATGAATTTTTTCATAAAGATCAAATGAATCAACACAAAAGAATGCCCACTTACTGTATCAAGGATTCTGGTGAGGGGATATAAGTAACAAAGACCTCAGATCTACCAGGAATTACCATCCTGGAAGTGAATCTGCAGAATTTTCAGAACTTTTCATCACTTTTCCTAGTCCCAAATCTCTGGTCTGTCTTTGACAGTTTTCTCTCTTTTCGATTCTTAGAGAATCGAATTCACACATATGCTTCTTAAAGATTTATTCCACTGTATCATAAGTGCTGAATTACCTGTTTCCCCCACAGACTGTGAGCTCCTTGTGGGCAGGGTGCCTGGCAGAGGACGTGACACCTCTAGGCTCTCCATGAGGGCTGGTTGAATGAATGCTCTGCCAGAGGGAGAAGCACAAATGAAGTATGTTTGTTAGAGGTTAATGGAGGGAGAGGAATCAATGTGAAAAAGAATGGAATGGGTTATGGAGAAGATGGTATTTGATATAACTTTGAAGAATTTGTCCAGAAAAATGCAGAGAGGGAGGCCATCAATTCCAGGCAGAGGGAACGGCAGGGTGACCAACCGACCTGGTGTGCTTAGCACTGAGGTGTTTCCTGGGACATGGGCCTTTCAGAGCAAAACTGGAACAGTCCTCAGCAGACTGGGTTGATTGGTCACTCGAGGGTGGAACAGTGTGATCAAGGCAGGAAGATAGAAAAGCAAATTCAGGAAACATGTCGTCCAGTCTGGCTAGATTATGGCTTAAGAGTAGAGAACCCTGGACGGTAAGGCCAGTGGGTTGGGACTTATTGAAGAGAGCCTTGAATGCCAGAGTTAGACTCTTGTGCTTCATTTTGTGCAAAGAGTAAGACCAAAGGCACTCATAAATCCTAAGGCTTCACTCCCCCAGCACACATTAAACTTTCTCTCTCTCTCCTTCTGTCTCCAATCTCTCTCTTCAAAGCCATCCTTACACTTTTGGCTCTTGTCTGTTGACATGATTTCTTCCCCTTATAAAACACACCTCTAAGTTTCAAATATTATAATCAAATCCAAGTGAGAACCGCCCTCCCTTGTCAGAGGGAGGTCGCTTTTCCACTGGTGGGGACAGACTCTGTTGAGCCCTCTGTCTTCATACCCAGCCCCTCTGTGACCAGCGACATGTGCGAGAGATGACTGGCTGAGATTCAAGACACGGTTGGCGGCATGTGGGGAGCAGAGCAGAGGTGGGGGGCTTCTAGGGAGTGAGAGCTGGTGACCCTGGCCTCATTAGCACCATACTGCTGAGCAGGGAGCCACAGGCCACGCCTGGAACCTCTGAGGAGAAGCTCGGGGTGTTACAGCATTGGGGTCTACACAGAAGGCCATTGCCATCCGCATCCTGGTCTCGCTGTCTGTGCACTATAAAAACTGACAAAAAGGGCCTCACTGCTGAGTTTCAGACTGAATGTTTAATGCAATTAATGCATATTTCATAGCACAAGAACTGCCAGCGCTTTGCTCTGCCATCCTCCCTGGCTGAGTTATTTACACAGCCATTTTGAGCCCAGTCACAGAGGAAGTTGACAAATGAGTATCTGTGCAACACGTCTGGTCTTTTCCCCTGCAGATCAGGGCTTCACAACTTCAAAAAGCCCCTGAGCAGCGTCTCAAGCCTAGCCCACTCAGCTGGGTGAATATTTCCTCCCTTGAAACCACCACTCAAAAATCCCTTGCCTTATGTCCTTCCCTTTTCTCCCTGCCCAGCCCCAACAAAAGTATAAAAAAGGGGCTTTATGCTAAGATCCTCATGCCCTGAAATGAATCTTCATGATTTCTCTCATTACAAAATCCCTAAAAATGAAGAGAGTGAGCTGTCCCCCCGGTCAGTACTGTGTTTATTCATTGATCAGTTCTGACAGTCCGTTTGCAAGGCAGCTCTGCCCCTAGGATGGTTTGACATAAATCAGGGGCTCCTCGGCTCACCTGCTCATCACGGGGGGTGGATTTGGCAGGTTTTCAGGTTCCTGTGAAACCGATCTCTGGACCAGGAGAGCCAGACTGGGCAGCATCCAGCAGTCAGCGGAGAGAGCTATCGGCTGATTCATATCTCACACTGTTTTTCACTTACTTGACACAAATCTCGCCCTTTGAGTCTTAGCTGTAACCTCCGATCAGACTTCAAGAAGCTTCAGGTGTACTTCTCTTTGTGCAAATAGTCGTGTTCCTGAAAAGTTGTAGATAATATGATTTCTTTGGTAAACATGAGCCTGCGTTTCCAGTGACTCTCATTATTGAGAAACATTCTAGGTTGCTCCTTCCTGAACACGTGAAATTTTTCTGCCTCCCTCTCCCTACCCCAGTCCCTTTGTCAAATATTAAATGAAAGAAAAAGAAACAAATTTAGACACAAACAGTTAAAAAGAAGACTAAAGAAAATCCTTTTATAATGTGTGAATATTCATCCTTAATAGATCTATCTTGTCACTGTGGATTCTTATATGCCAAGTTTTCCTAAATAGAGATCTATCTACAATTAAGTGCCCTAGCAAGTCGAAACAGCTGACTGGCATTTTTAAATGAATGTATAAAGCTAAATTCAGAAAGTTCGATATGATGAGAAATGTATTCTTTAAAGTACAGTCTTATTTAGCAAACTTTCCTTTACACAGTGTGTCTAGTTTTGAAGTCCTGCCATTGGAGAAAGCAACAGGATAGTGGAAAGACTTAGGCCTCAGAGTCAAAAACTGGGTTCATATGTGATACTCAGATACTGAAGAAAATAATATTTAGCCCTCCTGGCCAATGAGAGGATTGAATTAGATAAGGAACTTGAAGGTTTGTGAAATGCTGACGACTATGGTGATGCGAGGCACCATCATGTTATGGCTTTACACTCTGAAGTCCTACAGGCCTGGCCTTGAACACCGGCTCCACTCCTACCAGCTGTGGGACTTTGAGTTGCTTGTCTTCTCCAAGCCTTACTTCCCTAACTGTAAAATGGGTATAAAATAAAACCTACCTATAATGCCATTTTGAGGGTTATATGAGATAATGCTCATAAGCCTCTTAGCATGGTGCCTGACCAATGCAAGCATTCTAAGCAATACTAGCTTAAACAAGGCAGAACTGTGGTTTGGTCTGTTTTGATCTTCCCAGCCTCTCCTTGAGGATGGAAGGATGTAGGACATTATCAACCCCATTTTGCAAAGAGGACATTGGAATCTAAAGAGGTTCAAGGTCTTGCCAGATCACACGAGTGAAGCAGGAATAAAGGCCAACGTGTTCCAAGAGCTTAAGGGTTACAACACTTTACTTCGCCTCTTGGACATGGAGAAACATTGCAAAAAATGAAAGTCCTCACTTCTTTCCATCCGGTTATCTGTCCTGAACTGACCGGGGCTGGAGAGAGAAGGAGCCAGCCTCACACTCCCTAGATGCCAGGCCTCTGAGGTTTAGGCTACTCCTGTCCCTTCCCAACACGGAAGGGATGCTTCGATGGTAAGAGCTTCCAGTTACAGAGGGCTTGCTTTTTGCCAGGGATTGTGCTAAATGTTTTACTCATATTAGTGCCACCCTTTGTGGATTTTACAAATGACGAACCTGGCTCAGAGAGGTAGGGTGACTTGCTAGAGGGGATAACTACAAAGGTGTCATGTCATGACTGAAATCAATTAGTTTAGACAGTTTGTCTCCAATAGGACTTTAAATCACTTCACTATGTGGTGATTCAAGTTCAAGTTTAATGTTCCCTCAAGCATTAACGACCAAACCTGATGCAACCTCAGAATTGACTGAGGTGCTTATAAAATAATGCAGGTTCCTAGGTACTACCCTTGGAGACTCTGATTCAATAGGTCTGGGTGGGGACCAAGAATCTGCATTTTTAAGAACCCTCAGGTGAGTCTTTTGATCAGCCATGTGTGGGAAGTCAGCTTTAGGTCACATGCCCAGCAGTCTTCCGGAGCGTCTAACCTTACAGATGGGTCAATTCACTACTTCCTTGTCCTATGAGACCATTCTTATTTCTATTGTCTTCCTCACCTTCAGGCTCAGAGTTTCTGTCCATACATCAAACATTTATGGAGTGCCTACTGTGAGCAAGACACACTGGGCGTAAGAGACCAATAAGTTTTGACCCTGGGCCAGCTGTATTCACAGCCAAGGGGTTGATGCGTCTGCAAGCTTCTGGAAGCATGTTTTTTTTGGTAAAGATTTTAAGTTTTTTTTGCACGTGTTTCTTGTGCCATCTGTTGTCCCAGACATCAAGGGCTAGTTCCCTTTTGTCTGTTTTCACAACATCCCGTACAAACTAATAACACCTAGCACCTACCTCCATGGCCAGTAAAAATCATTGATAGCACAAGTATAAACAAAACAGAAAACTCCTTCTTCAGAAGGAATTAAGAAGTCACTAGCTAGGGATCTCTGGTCTGGACCACAGAAGTTTTTACCAGAGTTCTTTTCTTACTCGCAATATACAGCAACTCAGGCTTCTTCTTCCTAATTACACCTCCTCCCCCACCCCCACACTCATACCCAGTGAATTTGGACAGAAGGTGGGAGAGAGGCAGAGAAGCAGTATGGCACATGCAGTGATTCTGAACTCTAGCTCCGCATTAGCACCACATGGGGAGTTCCTAAAATATACCGACGCCCGGGTCACCCAAAGTCCAATCAAACCAGAACTCTGGGGGTAAGGTCTGAGCAAGGAGTTTTTATTAATTTTTTAAAGATCCCTGGGTGATTCTAAGTGTAGCCAGTTGAGAAGCACTGTGCAGCAGAAAGGACCTGGGCTAGGAAGTGAGAGGAGACCTGGGTCAGCTCTCGCCTCTGTGACCCTTTATAAGAGGCTCTCCCTAGCTGAGATTCGTTCCACAACTATACAATGAGGATGCTAGACTAGATCTCTTGTGGACTAGTCCCTGTATTTTCAGCTGTCACATTCTAAGTTTTAATGGTCTGAGGTCAGCTCAGATGAAGAGGGGCGTTGGATGGGGAATAACAGCAGAGATCTTGTTCCTTTATAAGGGCCCGACGCACAGAGGGAGGCAGACAGCAAGAGGAAAAGAACAGGGGCTGGATGCTAATTGGAAAGGATAAGGGACATGTCGAGTTGTCAGTTTCATTTGCAGGGACCTGGTCTGTAAGTGCTGGAATAGCACCGGTGGATCACAGGAATGATCTTGGGCATGCCAGCTTCTGTCCTTTCTCCTATCTGTCTATCTGTCGGCATGCTGGTCTGTGGCAGAGGGCCTCCGTTTGTTTTCTTAAGACGATTAAGTCCTTCTAAGTCTCTCTCAGCAGAGCCTATGATTGAAAGTGACAATTAGAGGCTACCCTATTTAAAAGCTGCCACTTTGTATTAGCAGAAGGATCAGCTCAGGTTGGGGGACGCTTTACTGATGTATTTAAAAGCTTGATCACAGAGAGATGAACAGGTGTACAAGAGGGCGGGGTGGGGCATACACAAAAGAAGTCCAGCTGGACAAGTGACATAGCTCCATTTTTAGTTTAGAGGGTAGCTTGACACGGGTCAAACCCATTGCCCTCATCCAAAAGGGCAAAGTAAAGTGGAAGCCTGGGCAAGGAAGTGACTTTGGGTGGTATGAACAGCTGACTGAGAGCCCTGAGGGCCTATGGGGCAGAGAAGTGTGACTGTCTGTCCACTGCTGAATTAGAGCTCTGCCCTCAACACAAGTTAAAGCAAAGTATTCTCAACACCTTCCCACCTCTCCTTCTCCCACATGAGGACCTCTCTTCCTACACGTGCAATTTCTTTTCTTCTTCATTCTTTAGACAAATCTTGTTGTAAGACATTTATAGAGTACCTACTATATGACAGGCACCATCCTGAGCACTGGGGACACAAAGATGAATGATTAGTACTCTCCCAAGGACCCTAGGAGACAGAATGGTAACCAACAAGTAGAGTCACATCTGATGGGTGTTAAGGGGAGGGAAGTTGGTGTGTTGGAGGCACAGAGCACTCACCAGCTGGGAGAGTAAAGAAGGATGCTTAACCTGATTTTTGACATTAGGAAGAAGGAAGTTATTCCAGAAAAAGAGAAAGTGGAGGCTGAGATTCGCATGTTCCATTCAGGGAATTTCAAGTTTTTCAATACAGGGGGAAAAGAAGTGGAAGGAAAACTAGAGAGGAAGGTAGGAGCCAGATCACAAAGGATGTGATAGGTTTAGTTGAGTTAGAACTTTATCTGAAAGCTAAAAGGAGTCATTGAAAGGCTTTAGAGAACAATATGACCTTAGACATATATTTTACAGGAGCAGTATGCAGGATACTTTAGAAATAGATAAGATTGGAGAAAGTAAAAAACCTATTTCATACTAAAATGTGGAGGGCCATTCTAATGAAGCTATAGGCTAAAGAGGGAAATGTTGTTCCAGAACATTCTGAAACCATGTAACATAGGCAGATAGCTTGCATTTGTACTAAGAATCCTTCCCTCCCCTTGAGCTTCTAGGTCTGGTCATGGAGTAGACACTCTGGTCTCAGAATTTCTATAGATAGTGCCTGACCTTGACTGGGTAACATGCCTGTCTCATGTCCCAGGGATCACATCTGCCAGGGATATGTCTTCAAGTTGCAGAGTCACACATTCATCCCTTCCATCTTCTAACATCCACTGCAGTGTCTCTAGTGTGAGCTTTGTTAGTCTGTCTTGTTCCCCGCTGCCTGACAGATTCACCTCTCTTTTCTCTTCAGCACTGATTAGATTTACTAACAGTGAAAATCTAGGTGGCTTCTTGGAGAAGCAATGTAATCCAGTGTCATTTAGAATATCTGACTGTGTGTTCCCCAGAGACAACTTGACTTAGCTACTCCTGCCTTTTCTACAGTCCCCTGGCAGGTGGGAAGTTGAAGCAATTTTTCTAATCAGACATAATAGTGAAGGACATCTCACTGGACTGCTGATCCATGATTATGAATCTAGCATATGAATTCCAGTTGCTATCAACCCTGCACAAGAGCTCTAAATCAGAATCACATGGAAACTTCAGTCTTCATGGCTTTGGGCCCATGAAAAATTCTTAGTGTGGAGCCTTGCAGGCTCTTCCATGTATAACTCTATCTCTCTGCCCAGAGTTTGTCTATCCCTGTACAGTTTCTATGAAGGTTCTTTTCTCCATTCCTGGTACTGTGTTCTCAGCAGATTTCTCTAGGATCTGGTCGAATATAACAAGTTTTGTTTGCATCAGTACTTCCACGGCCTGAATGTTTGCCCACCCAGACCAGCCACTGAGGAACCAGGGTCTAGTGTCAACCAGGGGAGTAAAAAGAATGCCTTTAACTGGTCTGAGCATACCTGACACCAACATCATTTTTCAATCTGAAAGGACTTGTTAAGAAATTGAATATCTGTAGGGTCTGAATAAAAATAAATTCTGACCAGCTATATCTTATGGGAGTTGTTTTCTTTCCCTTAGATTTTGTGAATTCCTATGATGCATGTCTGGCTCTTCTCCTGAAAAATTCTTTATCTATATTCTTTAACTATATTCTCCCTTAAATTGCAATTTCAGTCTTAATGTGATCTCTTCGATGTTCCTATGATTTTCTCAGAAGTCATCATGGCTCATACTTGATCACATTCAATATTTTACCCATAAGTCCAGCATCCAGGGATTCATATACACTCAGCACCAACCTAGGCTGATCATTCTAATTTGGAGTACAGGTAGTTACTACACTCTACATCCAGAATTCTACACAGCAGTTCCCCTAAATTGTAATTTTATATAACTATGAACCATGTGGTCCAGTTTCATTGGGCTACTGCTGTTTAAAAGAATCAACAAGCAAAAGTGTTTCAAGTTAAATGAAATTCTTTACTTATATTTTTTAACATTTTGTCTTTTTCATTCACTCTTGTATCCCCAACATCTAAGATAATGGCTGACACATACTAAACACATACTAAATTTTTGTTAAATTAATGAATGAATACAAGGACCATACCCATTTGTCCCTCCCCCCTTTTTTTCTTTCATCCACTACCACATGTACAACAGCTCCTCTTGGGATCTTTACCCCAACCTCCATCCCGGCCCTTTGCCCCACTTCAGCCTTAAAAGGTAGGAGAGGAAAAAGACTGAATGGACCAAGCCAGAGGAAAGCCTGGAAACACTTCTCTATGAGTTGTTTTGTCCCATCATATGGAGACTGCCCCATAGTCACTGATGAGTTTTCAGTAGAGTACCTTTTGGCTGAATGATTGGGAGTTTGGAGACCTGCTCCACTCAGTCCAGCATGAGTAAGTTGACTGGTTCCCTATGTAGAAAGTCCTCCCAAGGGAGGTTTAGACATTTCTCTTTCTTCTATACCACACACCTGGGTGATAATGGGATAAGAAACACTGCATTTTAGAGAATGAACATTCTAGTTTTCTGTTTTAAAGAAGTAAATAGAGACAGAAGAGTATGACCTGGACTTTGGGCAGGCCCCTGAGTTTTCCATGGCATAACCTAACTCCAAACTCTCTCTGGCATTGTTGACATCCAGCTTCTGACATCATGATGGAAATATTCTAGGTAGAGAAGTTAGAACGAACATAGCCCCATGGAAGTGCAAGGCAGAAAACTATAGTAAATGAGACTGAGAACGGTCTTGGAGGTCCACAGGGACCTGGGTGGGGTGGTGCTGAGATGATGAAAGTCTCCAACTAAAGAAGGACCATGGTCAGATCTAAATTTAAATGAATTATTATTATTATTATTTTGGTGGCTTTATAGAGGATGGGTTTGAGAGAGATAAAATTAGAGGCAGGGAGATCAGCTGGGAGGTTGGAACTAGAACTGGGGTGAGAAAGATAGAAAGGATGAGACAGATTTTGAGAATTTTCTTTAGAAGGTACAACTGACAGAATTTAAAGTTTGATGGAATTTGGGTGGAGCAAGATGGATTCTCAAGTCTGGCCTGATGATGGGTGGATGGAAATGCCAGCAATTTAGATAGGAAGTGGTGCGAGAAACACTGTTTGGGGATGAAATGATGAGTCTGTTATTGGATATGTTGAGTGGCCCATCTAAATAAAAATATCTAGCCCACTGTCGGTTATACCAGCGTGAAGCTCAGGGAAAAGTTTTGGGCTGCAAATATTGACTTGAGAGTTATTAGTTTATATGTGGTAGTTGGAACACTCAGAGAGAGTGAATAAAGTTACAAGATAAGAGAGTCTAGGATAAAACTCTAGAATGCCTGTATTTCGTGGGTGGATAGAAGAAGAGGTCCCCACAAAGGAGAAAAAGGAATAATAAATCAGAGAGATATGAGGAAGGCCAAAGGAGTACTAGCTAAGGTAACCTAAAATTTTAAGATTGCATTTTCAGTGGGTCACTTCAGTAAAAAGGTATGACAGAGACTTGAATTTGGCAATTGAAAATTTCCAATGACTTTGGCAAGAGAAGTTTCAGTAGAGTAGTGAAGGCTGCAGCTAGATTGAAATTAGTTTGAGAAACAGAGGGAGATACAGAAGTGGAGGTCCAGAGTATAAACAAGTCTTTAAAGAAGTGGATGAGAAAGGGAGGAGAGAGATCAGTTCATGGCCAAAGCGGGGTGTGGGAGAAGAGTTTTAATTTGCTTATTTTATAGGATGGGATATGTTGAGCACGTTCATAGGCTGAAAGGAAGGCTTGCCCATAGAGGAAGAGGTTGAATACGACCAATGGGGCAAAGTCTTGAAGATACGGGAGATGGTGGAGTCAAGGGCATACTGATAAGTCTTGATGAAGAAGAAGAGGGACACCTCATCCAGTGAGGCTAGGATGGGTGTGCTTAAAGATACCTGTATAGATGAGGATTGGGGATGGAAAGCTGAGATTCATCACCCTTGCTGGCCTCAATTTTCTTGATGAATAAAAAAATCTGGTTGGAACCAAGAGCTGTGGAAGGCTTGGGTTTTCTCCCTTCATCTCTGTGTTCTCCAGTTAAAGCTGCCAACAATCACACATGAATGGCTCATTCCTGACCACAGAGCAGGTGCCCATCTATTGTCCTGATTGAACCCCACAGCTCCCTGAGAGTGAGTAGGGTAGAAGATTTGAATCCACAATTCTGTTGAGTCACCCTGGCTAAGCTGGGACTTGCTCAAGGTCACAAAGGGAATGAGTAGAAGTGCTTGAACTGGAAGCTATTCTCCCTGCCCCATCCCTCAGCCAACCCACAAGCAGGAGGAAAGGAGGGTGCATGATTCAGTGGGACCATCCCCACCACCAACAAACGACAGGAAATTAGAAGAGCAGGTGCACTCTGCCGCTTCCAGGTCAGTCTTTGCCTGGCAGGTGCAGCCCAGGTGCAGATGTTTGCAAACACAGCCAGGCCCCCATCCCAGGCTGGGGGAGGGTGGCAGCCACTCACTCTCCATTGTTATACTTGGCTCTTCTCGCAGGGGGAATCTGCTCTCTGTTCCTGAGAGCAAGGAGCCTTTGATTCTGGAGGAGCGGTGCTGTTCCCGACTTTGATCTCTCACAAATCAGTCTTTGCACACTCCCAAGAGAACATTTTACATTTTAAAGGCTCAGAGCTGGCTGTCTCTTTTACTCACCTTCCCCCCATGGCTCATCCTTCCAGCAAAATGGGGCCCTGGGCAGCCTGCCCAGGACAGAGTCAGTGAAAACAGGCTGCCCAAGAGGGCTCCTGGGTGAATGAACAGGCTAGCAGCAGCCTGGATAGTAGACTGCCACAGTCCCCTCCTTCAGCTTGGGGCAGAGGGGAGCATCCACTGTTAAGGGCAGAAGAGTCAGAGTAACAGATATTGGGAAGCCTTGCTCACCTGCACAAACAGCACAGGGAAATCTTCAAAGCATTTACAACACTCACGACTGAGGCTTCAACGCCTCTGTGGGGTGGGCTGGGTAGATAATGCAACCTCCATTTTGCAGATGACTAAACTGAAACTGGAGGCAAGTCACCAGAGCAATTTTGGATTGGGCAGATCCAAGATTATAACACACCTTCAGACTCCTTACTCTCTACCGCATTAACCGTTCCAAAGGCTCTTGAGATAGAGCCAGAAGACCCCAAACAGGCTTTCCAGGGCAAGGCCAGCCAGGGTGGAGAAGAGTGCCAACCTTATAGGTTTTAGACTTGGTAACAACAAAGTGCTGAACTTGGGAGTTGGAAGAAGTGGATTCTGATCTTGGCTCTCCCATGTATCAGCAGGTGAAATCTTGAACTAATGACATAAATTTTCTGAACTGCTTCTGTAATAAAACCTGTCTGCCTGTACCATAGGGAAAACTGAATAAGGTAAATTATTTGACATTCCTTTGTAAACTGTTGAGTGCTCCAAGCAAGTAAGAAGTTATTTATCTTCATTCTTATTTCTCTCTGAAATCTTACTGGAGTTGGCCCGGGATCTTAGGGGTCAGGACCCTCTCTAGTTTGTCTTCAAGCGAGGCCAGGAACAGAATCTCCTCAGCATCTACCTCTCATATTTTTCTGGATGAGCATTACTCTCCATTGTATGGAACGGACCAACCAAACCCCCTGTTACAAGAAATCCATATCTTGAGGTCCCCAGGCCAGTGCTCTTTCCACAATATACACAATCTGGAAAAGTGCATTTTTCTTCCTACCCATGCCCAGCACCCTCACCAGATTCTCTTGGACTGAGAAAAACTCCGTAGGTATAAGCTGACAATTTATCTTGGCTTGGAAGGGCCCAGCGAACTGGTTAGTAAACAAAAGTGATTTTCCTTAATCAGGGCTGGTCATACGTGAGAACTGTAACTGTCCGAGTTCCACCTGCTACTTTCTAATCCTCCTCCCAACTGCCCCACCCTCTAGGGACCTTGGCCTGGCCCTCCCCAACTCTCCATTCCCCACCTGTTGCTGTGATTTCTTTGGTGGTGGGCAGGGGAAGGGGCCTCCCAGAAACCAAACACTGGCCAGGGGTAGAGCCAGCCTCCCTCCCCCAACCTGGGAAAGCTGGCTGTACATAGGGAAGTCCTCCCTAACTGGAATTACCTGGGGATCCTTTCCAGGCACCACCTTACAGCCATGAGAAAGGGCCCCCTTCCCAGTATCATCCAAAGAAAGTAAACACCGACTTACTGAGACCAAGTTTCAGCCTTGATGTGTGTGAGGTTGCTGTATGTAAGATTTCACATTCATTGCCTCCGCTTTTCTGTCCATCCAGGCTAATCTGCTTACTATTCCCTGTGCACGCCCTACTTACTCCTGTCTCATGTCTCTGCTGATGTTAGTCCCTTGCCTCAGATACACTCTGATATTTATAAATCTATTTCGCTTAGCATTTCAAAAGACTTTCATGTCTATGCTCTCATCCAATTGGATCATATCATGATCCTCACAGCAACCTGGGAGGTTTTCGCTATTACTATTATTTAAATTATTATTCCCTATTACATTTGAGGAACTGAGGCCCAGAGAGGCTCAATGACTTGTTCAAAGTCACATCAGTAGTTCCAGAAAGAGCTGGAATTAGAACAAGGACTTCATGACTCCCCCTCCTGGGGCTTCTTCACTGCCCCATGCTGTGTCTCTTTCATCACAAAAATGCCTAACTTGGAGCATCCAGGAGCTGCCCCCAACTCAGCCCCTGGGATTATTTTTGCCTGCCCAGCATGTTCATCCCTATTGGGTTATAGCATCCCAATTTTCCCTTGAGGAACCATCCCCAGCCCCTCAGCTCATGTGATTTTGGTGGAACTGACCTCATCCCTTTGCTCTAGGAATGAACACGTGATCAGAGCTGGCCAATCAGAGCACTGTATCCCCCTGGCCATAGCGATTGGTTGAGAGAAGACCATGTGCCCAAAGTCAGCACAGTGAACTGCAATCCCAGGTCTTCTGCTGGAGTTGTCTGGGAAGAGACACTTTCTTTCTGCTGAGATTTCTAAATTTGTAGAATGTAAGCATGGAGTTATGGGGCCACCACTTGGAGATACCTGTCTGAGGATAAAACTGACCAAGAGGAATGCAAAACACAGAGGGGACTCGAGGGAGCCAAGTCCTAAAGACATTGCTCAAGTTGATGGATTCCACCATGCCTGAAGCCAGTTTGAGCCAGCTGACTGAAGCTGGTTTGAGTTGGGTTTCTGTCACCTGGATCAAAAAACAGAGCCTGGAGCCAGCCCTGATGGCCTAGTGGTTAAAGTTCGGTGTGCTCCACTTTGGTGGCCCGGTTTCAGCTCCCAGGCGTAGAACCACACCACTAGTCTGTTAGCAGCCATGCTGTGGCGGTGAGTCACATAGAACTAGAAGGACTTACAACTAGCATATACAACTGTGTACTGAGGCTTTGGGGAGGAAAAAAAAAAGAGAGGAAGATTGTCAAAAAACCAGAGTCTCGACTAATTTAAGACTCAACCCCACCCACCCATATACACACTCTTTGTAAATCCTCCCTTTATTCCTTGCTTCTATATCCCCTTATAGGATCCATTTACCTGTTGCCCTGGATTAAAATGTTGTCAATATTACATGCTTGATTCTTTCCCTTACTTTATTACAAGTAGTTTGAAGACAGGAACTGTCTTCTCTTTTCTTATATTTGTGCAGTAGAAAGAACACAGCCTTCGGAATCAGAATACCTGGCATGAATCCTGCCTCTACCATGAGCTGAATCCTGAATGGATAATTTTATTTTCTCGAAACTCATTTTTTAAAAAAATCTATAAGACTTAAAACAACAAACTTACCTTTCAGACTTATTATGATTATCAAGTGAGGTAATGTATATGAAAGTCCTTTTCAAACTTTAAAATGCTGTTCCAGTGTAAGAGATGACTTAGAACAGTGTCTGGCATATTGTATGTACCATAAAAGTGTTTGTTAAATTGAAAAATACAAATAATTGTTGAACTCAGCTTTTGTGTGCTGCCGTCCATTGCTTGAATTGTTTACTCTATGAACAGGTTGATGGCAAATTGGGAACAGAGCATTTGGATGCTCCAGTGATTTTTTTATTGCGAACTTGTCACTAGAGTTCCTCATTTAGCTGAGCATCCATCACCAGGTGAGAGAAGGTGCAGCCTCTGGGGGAGAGAAGAGGCCATAGACATCTCCTATGTCTTCCACTTGCATTGAGGCCACATGCAAGGCTGGCTTGAGCACCATCCCTGAGTGGGAGCTGGTGTTGGAGGGGAGTAAAACTAGGGAGTATTTACCATCTTAGGCCACAGCTACTCACTCCAGCCCCCCAGTTTCAACCATTTGCCAGCTCTCTCCATCCAGAAAAAAGTGCAAACAGAGAAGTGAGATCAGCTGGGACATTGCCCTCTGGAAGACACCCATGCATTTCAATAGCCTTTTTGCAGACCTTCTTTGGTGGCCACAAAGCTGTTGCATGCACATTTGAGGGAATGTGTGGTGGCTTTAGTTCTTTGTTGGTTCCAGCTGAGAAAGAACTCCTGTGTTGGAAACCGAGGTCAGGGTAGTTCAAATGCAAGCTCCTGGTATCTTCATCCTTTTCAGATTCCTGGTCACTCACCCAGGTGAACTTCACTCAGAGAATTTGAAAATACCCTGAGGAAATAGTCGTTTGTTAAATCGTTTTGTGTGGAGGCTCAGGAGAAGTGAAAATCTTGGCATTATATCACGCACTTCCTTTTTTTTGCTACTAATTTTGAGCACTTATCTGTGCTAGACTCAGTAATGAGCTCATGACATGCATTATATCATTTGATTCTCAGCTTGTCTCTCTGAAGGAGGTTCTATTATTTCCCCATTATAGAGAGGTTTCAATAACACACTGAAAGTCTCACTGCTAGTAAGTAGCAAAGTTGGGTCTTAAAACTCAAGTTTATTTCATTCTAGGATCTGAGCTCTTCCTAGGCACCACCCCATCTATCCTGAGAACCCATGGTGACCATGCCTCCTTCTTAACAACTGGCACTTTGTTGTACTATGTACAATACCACATATATGTACATACATATTATACAACACCAAAAACTCATCACAGTTAGGGATTGAGCACTATTTTCCTCTGCATTTCTGGGAGAGAGAACCAAAGGGAAAAATGCCACACAATGGTAGATAGGTGGGTGGATGGAGTGTTGTGGAGACAGAAAGAAATGTACTAGAGGATCTCTGGCCTCTAGGACTTAACCTGGCAGGAGAGACAAAGCATAAATTTATGAAAGTCTAAGAATTATAATAAGAAAGTCTGTAATACAACCATGACTATTGACAAATGAATGATAAACTCATGAAGTGTTAATTCTTGTAGAGAGATAGGTGTCTTTGGGCTGGTTCACACTGGAATATCGCTGTCTGAGTTTTTCAGTTCTGACTGCCTATTTCACTCTTTCTTCTCAGATTCCAAGGGAGTCTCTGTGACACAGTGGCCTCAGGACCATCCAGAACCTGTACTGTGTGCTCTTGGGGGGAAGACGCTGAGTAAGCGCTAGTTTATGATGATTGATGACCGCTCCCAGATTACTCTTGGCCTTTGTGTGGCCCTGAGCTTCCTCAATTTTAATTTAATTAGCTTCCCCCTTTCTCCAGCTTCTCCCAGAGAAATCAAGTTCTTGTGGCTTCTAAGAAATGTTTTGCAAGTTCCCACCCTTTTGGAAGGTGCCCTCTGGAATGTGGAGGCCATGGTCAGAGAGGAAGTAGTTCTTCCTCTGCCTGAGCATGCCCTGTTCCCTCCCACTTCCCCCTCTCCAAGCTCAATGCAAGGTCAACTCTGTAGTCTTGGCTGTATCCTACCTGGAACAGTCCTCAGGCTCCCAGGTGTCATAAATACTACTCATATCACTTCTTTCACTTTATGGGCCTGATTGAACTTCTTCTTCCTCACTGCCCACCCTCCTTGCACTATCTCTGATTCTCTGATTTTTCAGTCTCCACGGCTGGGAACCTCTGGCAAGGTGCTGCTAACATGCCCAGAGGTAAATCAATTTGCTTCTACCTCTCTCAGATAAGGAGCAAGTAGGAAGGAATAACTTAGCTGCCTGTTTCCCAAACTTTCTGGACCTGATGGGTGAAAGTTGCCACATGTGATGTTGTCCTTTTCCTAAGTGGACTATCCCAACTGCTCCTTAGGCCAAACTCCCCCGAACTCATCATCTTGCTGTCCCTCTCTCTCTTTCTTGAAGGCATGTATGTATTAGATGGAATTCTGTTGATTCAGGATCCAGCCCCAGGCGTAGTTGTGAGGCAAGTAGCGTTTTCCTGGCAGTCCCTCACCTCCCCCTTCTGAACCCCTCTCCCCATTCCCCACACTCAGTGATCCAGGCACCACAACACAATCACCACCTGCTCTGTAGTGAGCCTCCCCCGCCTCTTATAGAAAACACATTTTCAGAAAGCTTGGAATTTTCCCAGGACTATGGTCTACTTTCCCTCTAACTAATGTTACTCTTTCTTTCATTTTGGGGGAAGAGAGAGAGAGACATAGAAAAGGAAGGCGGAAGAGAAGGGGATAACAGTGGGATCCATGCCATTGCAGGTGAATCCAAGTAACAGTTCACAGAAATGCTACGTTGCATGTTGAAGATTCCTCATTGAATGTTCATCTTCGTCATCAGAGCTCCTGAAAGCAGTCGGAGGAGGGCCCCCTGACTAACCTGGAGCTCCTCCTTTCCCTATGTCTGGAATATAGAGGTGGAGCTGGGTCAACTCTCTGCACAAGTGGCTGGACACTAGGCTGGAGTGGAGCAATGATCAATCTCTGTGTGTCCCCCAAAGGTCCTTTAGCTTTTGCCTCCCTTTTGGCTTCAGTGCTTCCTCAGCACCCTCCACCCTCAGCCCCACGACTAGGTCTGGAGGCACTTTCACAGGACCCACTGCTGGCTGAAAGGGCAAGCTCCAAAGATACACCTGGTGCTACCATGAAGGAGTTTCCTGTCTTTTAGGTCTCCTCCCTATAGGGTATTTGAAGGTCGGGGTTCTCACACCAGGCTACCATGATTCCACAGTTCAATTCCATTCTATTAAATTCGGGATGGTATTTATTGGGTCAATGTAATGATGGGTGGGGTAAGGCAAGAACCTAATTTCTCAGAGCTTTGGTTTCCTTGTTTGCAAGCTGTGGATTAGATCAAAGATTCTCAAATTCCTCTGCGTATGAGAATTGCTGGAGAGTTGTTGAAAAGTCATTTCACATCGCAGATCCCTGGGATGCTATGCCATATTTCTGTAGCAAGACCCAGGAGTCTGCATTTTACACCAACCTCCAGGTCATTTTGGTGCAGATCATCTGGAGAACACCTTTTGAGAAATGCTGGGTTAGGTGGTCTCCAAGCTGACTGGCTATGAATCAAGGTACAGGAGCCCCTCCTTCGATCACTAAAACAGAGCCCCCCCCCAGAGGGCAAGAGCCTGACTGTTGGCCCTACAGAAAAAGGGCGTTCGGGTTTTCATTTAGGTGTTTTCCCTCAAAGGGGAGAGTCAATGTGGAGGATGAACTTTATGCATAGTCAGGGCAGGCGGCTGCCGGCAGGTGAGAAGTCCTGTGTGCTGATAGCCAGTCCCTTCCCTCACATATTTTTATGGATTAAACCTTTTGAGTTTTGAAGGCTTCAAGAATCCTCACATTACAATTCAAATTCTCCTGGAATACATTATTAACCAACAGTAACTGAACAGCTCTGACAGAAGCCAAAATATGGATTTTTGGGGGAAGAACATTGGCAATACCTACTCCGTGCAAAGCATATGGGGCCTGGGGAAGCCACAGGTTTTGGTCTGCAAAACCATGGGGATAAGAGACATGTGGATGAAGGGGTCAAGCCAGCCAAGGACTGAGGGATGTGCTGAGTCTGGAGGTAAGCAGTGTCAGATTTCCAAATTGGAGCCTTTTAAGTCCCGCCCCTTGCTGTGTGGACCAGGGGCAGGAGAGCAGTCTCATGGAGCGTGGTTACTGTTAAGACTTTCCTGAAGGGGTCTCCCTTCTCTGCTCCTGCTCTCCATTTCCAAGCACCCGTCCCACAAGAACTCTTCTGCAGTCATATCTCCTGGCCTCTCAGCCCTTTCTCCCACCATACAGACACTGGCTCGCTCTTGTGCTCTGTGCTTCCTGTGTTTCCTTTGCACTGGTTAGAATGGCTCATGTTTGTCTGTTGCTTTGAAAGGCTCTTGGATGTTTATCTTGTCTCTCCAACCAGACAGCAAGGTCCTCGAGGGCTTCTATTTCTTCTCTTTTGTTTCTTTCCACAGTACTCAGTACAATGCTCAGGAAAGATATTTTCTAATTGTTTGTCTGCCGAACAACTGACACCTACTTCTCCCTCGTAGGCCATTTTCCTGATGGCAGGTGAATCAGTAAATTTTCTGACGGGGGGTGGGGGGAGCAGAGCACCGGATGCTGCCTGTCCTCCCAATTCCCTCCAGAATGTACCATCTCATTAATCAGTCACTAGACACATAGCTGCATGTCTAGGGTAACCCTCCCTGTAATACGGCCACCAAGTTCACTGACTGGCCAATCAAAGGGAGTTTCCACGTTGGTCTCCTAGAGTTGGGAGCAGGGTGGACTGAGCTGTAAGACAAGGTGATCTCATCCTCCTTTGAAGGAATACTGTCTGCCCTAGTGGTTTAGAGCCTGGACTTTCAAGTCGGGCAGATGTAAATTGCAATTTTGGCTCTACCTGTTGCCAGCTGTCTTACTTTTCATGAATTTCTCCATCTCCATGAGCCTCAGTTTTCTCAGTTGGAAAATGAGGATAAAAATAGAGTATCTCATAGGTTTGTTGGGGGGGACTAAATGAATAAATGAAATAATGCAATTGAAACACTTTACCCAGTGACTAGCACAGAGTGGGCACTCCAGAATGTCAGCCATTGAAGGAGCCCTAAAAAGGCTTTCCGCTTTTGTGAAAGTCCAAGGCACTCTGAGCTGATGCCTTTATTATCCTGCCAACTCCCCTTGACCGCTTTACTTTCCCCTCCATCTGTTGGTGGACATAATTACAAGAGCAAGAGAGAGTGTGAGGGGGACCCGTTGTTTCTCCCTAGAGGGGCCCCCACTCCAAGAGCTGCCGACTCCCTTGTCTCACAAACTGAGCCTGCAAGCTCCAGCGATCAGGCAGTCTCCCTTCCCTTCCTCTGGTCAGCTCGTCCACTGGAAGCCTCCTTGGCTCAGGGCCACCCCTGAGGCACCGCATCCTCTGCTCTGCTGAGCCAAATTAAAACTGGTGGGCTCAACTTTAATTGAAAATCAGGACAGTACAAAGAGATTCTCTTTTTAATGTAAACCTCCAAATGCAAATACTTGAGCGGATGTGCAGTTCTCTTATCTCATGCTTTTCTTTCCTGTCTGAAGCAAACTCCTCTTGTGAGACCTTGGGGTCCCGGTAAAGAGGCCTCTTTGCAATCGTACGTTACACGTTTGTGCAAAGGGACTCCTTAGTGGGTTGGTAAGTGCCCTTAAAACAGATTTTATAAATATTTCAAGCAGGATTTTCTATTAGATTCCATCTTTTAGAAACTTCTGCTGCTATCTAGGTAGCCAGTTTTTCAAGGATATACTTCCTTTTAGTTGAAATCACAGTCTCAGTGAAGTGCCTTCTAAACAGTGTGGTTGACCCAGGAGTCCAAATTAAATTACTCTATGTTCTAATGATGGAAAAGATCCAGGGAACAAAATGGCCCTAGGGAAATTGCGTTTTCTTGTAGTATTTGGCTAGTGGAGATGTTAATCTGAGAGGTAGCTGGGTATTGAAAGCACACAGGGGAAGAAATTGTTCAGGGTTATTTCATCAGAGGTGTGAGGAAGTAAGCTTATCAGGACTCAAGTCTTTATCAGAATGAATCTTCCATAAGCAGGAGGCGCTGACCTTCTCGCTGGAGAGCTTTCCTGAAGGGGCAGGAAGGCTCAAGGACAAGCAACACACAGGGGACTGGGCATCTGCAGAAGACCTGCTTTCACTTTCCCTGAGGCTCTAGTTTCTGGTACAGACCAAATGCCCTGCCCTAAGGGCTTAGCAAGGGCACCAACAAAGGCAAATAAGAATAAAATGTAAAGTCCAGCATTCGAGGCTAGATTACATCAGCTGCCTCCCAACCAGCATCTAGCCTCCCTCCCCTCTTGACTTCTCCAATCCATTCTCATGGATCCATTCTCATCTAGAGTGCCTTCTGGACACATCCCCCTGGCTCCTGCCCTGCTCTAGACTCCCAGCCTCCTTTCTGACTAACTCACGTTCATCCTTCAGATCTCAATTTAGGATTCACGTTATTCAAGAGGCCTTGATTAGCCACCTCCCCCACCCCCCATCTCATCCGAGCTTGTGGTTCACTCTGAGTGTGCACTATGGCAATGGCCCATTGCATGTCTGCTTCCCCATCTAGACTCCAAGCTCCTTGAAGATTAGACTTTATTTTGTTAAGGATGTGTTCCTAGCACCCAACACTCAACATTCAGTGGTTGATAAGGAACACAATAGTGCAAGCAAACCTCTCATTCAAACACAGGACGAGTGGGGAACAACACCAGCGGTCCCTGTGCTGCTGAGCAGAATCCTGATGATCCTGCCCTGCTGAGGGAGAGACCAGTGGTGTTGGGCAGCCCCTTGTCCTGCTCTTTGGAGGATCACTGCTGTCCAGTCTCCTTCAAATCAGACAAGGGCATGGAGAAGAATACCCTTTCTGGGGGCTACAGAAACGTAGCAGCCCACATTCTGCTGGCGTGAGTTTGGGGCCTGGGTGTTGCCTTACGAGTTAAACAGCCAATAATATATTTCTTTTAGAAACCAGGTTGACTTCTGATCTGTTTGTGCCCAGTCAATTTCATGGGGCAAAGATCTTGTCTAGTCATAGTCTTAGAGTCTGAGAATTTCTACCCAGCATCTGGCCTCTGGGTTCTGTCCATCACTCTGCCCCCCAGTTCAATGGCCTCTGCCTTGAGGCAATTTGAAACAATAGCGTGGTGGGGAGATACCACCCATAATCAGATTTTTCCCAGCCAGCATCTTCACAATAAGCCTGAGTGTCTCCTTTGTCTAGTGAAGAATGCTTAACAGGAGGTGCTGGGAGAGGCCTGGGGATCCGGATTATAGTTTGGCTCAATCTTATCTCCCGCTCAATCTCCTGCCTCTTTGCCTCTGCTCCCACTGACTTTATCTAAGAGTAGAGAATTCTGCTTTTTCAACCCTGAAAGGTTTCAAGATATTGGACTCTTAGTCAATCAATTTAGATCTCAGAGCATAGACAGACAGAAAGCACCTCTCTTAGCAAAGCTGTCTTTTTTCCCCTCTCTGTTTTAAGATAGGTTGCCTTTAGTCTGAGCTGAGCTCATTCATGTATAACCTGACTGAAGACTACAAGAAATAAAAGAGATGCCAATATTCTGAATTTCCCCTAATAATACAGTCTCCTAATACTACAATTTGGCTGTATATTTTACCACCATGTAACAATCACCAACTTCCCCACCAGGAATGCTGAGGTCCTCCCTACATTCCACCTTTCCCTCCACCATTCAGCCTAACTGTAGGCCTGTATCTTGTACACCCAGGTCCTGGGATAAATTCTCTATCATTTGGATGATTTTGGATTAGGGCCCTCACACAACCATAAGGAGGAGGATAGATTCTGTGAACAATATTAATTTTGTTTTGTTTAGTAAGAAAGGAGGAAGAATAAAGGGAATGGATGCTGGGGAGGCAACCAGTAGTATTCTGCACCATTTTGTTTAACATTCATATGTTCAGCAAGCATTTATTGAGCATCTACTGTGTTCCAGGCATCAGAGAAGCAGGAAAAACAAAAAGGTAAGTTCCACGTCTTAAGAACCCCACAAACCCGTGGGGATGCAGACATCGACGCCCAGTGTGAGAATGACATAATAGAGACACAGAGAGTGCTGGCGGGGCCCAGAGTCAGGGCAGCTGACCCAAATTGGGGGTCCTAGAAGAGGGGACTCCTCCCCTCACTGAAGGTGCATTCCATGAGGCTGGGGTTGGGCTGATTTATTCTCTCCTGTATTCCTAATGTCTGTCACAGGGCCTGCCATATAGTAGGCACTCAATAAATATTTGTTGAATGAATGATAGTGACACCTGAGAAGAACTACCATAGTGAGGAAGGCTAGGGGTGTAGGCACATGTACCTCAGCAGGCAGAGTGGGCAATGATGTCTTTGAAATGTCTTGGGCATGAGTGATAGTAGCTATTTCTTCCTGATGCTAACATCTAAATGAGATTTGAAAATGGGAGAGGTGAGTAGATGCAACACTCTTGCCTTCACTGCAGGAGTGGCAGAGAGGCAGAAGGCAGCCCAACTGAGGGCCAGAAGACAAAGCTGGACACTGGGGGTATTGAGAAGTAGGCATTGGTCTGACTCCAAATGCACCAGAGGACTTTCAGGAGATGGAAGTGGGAAAGGAATGTGGAACCTCTACTGGAAGCAGTGAGGAACCCACTGCAAAAAAGGGTTTTCTCTCCCCTTTTCTTGATGTTCTCAGCATTCTATTATGAGGACTTATGAATCAGGATTGCAAGTCCAGCTTTCAACAGGCTGGTCTTCCCTTCTAGGGAGTTTGCCTTCGCACAGAATGGGTGGCCATCTGGTGACTAGTATAGTTTTATTATCCCACCCTGTAGATACAGGTAGGAAAGACACAGCATTCTTTTCTACTCACATGTAATTCCTTTTGAGGCAACTTAAAAGAACAACTTATTAAAACAGCTACAGACATTCATCAAGGGGTCTAGGAGAAACTCCAAAGAGTACGTTTTAAGCAGAGCATACAAGATATTACTCTGCTGTCAATAACTTCATTGTAATTCTTATTTCAACCTTCAAGATGAGAAAGCTGGTCTCTCCTATCATCACGAAACTGACTTGGCCCCCTCCAGATTTAGACCAGGTTCAAATCTAACCTTCCTCCAGCAAACTGCCTTCAACTATTCTACTCTTCAGAGTTGAAGTCATCTTGTGACAGCCCATCGTTGTTGACTATCTCATCAGTACCAGGAGTGATTTTTGATACTGCTCTCCCTTCAGCTTGCGGAGGAGGTAATTCCTGCTCCCATTTCTCTGTGAAATTCTCTTCTTTGGGAAAAAGCTGAAAGAAAGAGGAGAAAACTTGGAAGTGTCCAGTCTATGACTTAGTTAAAACTTTAAAAATCTTCTTTTTTCCCAATTGAATACATCTCTCAACCTCATATTTTCACACTTTTCTGAGCAGAGACTGATCTGATAATCACTAATGGAAAGGCATTCCTCATTTTATTGTGCTTCACAGGTACTGCATTTTTTTTTTATAAATTGAAGGTTTGTGGCAACCCTGAGTTGAGCAAGTCTATCGGCACCATTTTTTCCAACAGCATTTGCTCACTTCATGTCTCTGTGTCACATTTTGGTAATTCATGCAATATTTCTAACTTTTTCATTATTTTTATATTTGTTATGGTGATCTGTGATTTCTGATGTTACTATTGTAATTGTTTTCAGGTACCATGAACCGCACCCAAATAAGACGGCAAACTTAATTGATAAATGTGTGTGTGTTCTGATTGCTCCACTGCCTGGCCCTTCCCCTCTCTCTCTCCTCTCCTCATGCTTCCCTATTGCCTGAGACACACCATTATTGAAATTAGGCCAATTAATAACCCTACAATGGCCTCTCAGTGTTCAAGTGAAAGGAAGAGTTGCACATCTCTCACTTTAAATCAAAAGCTAGAAATGACTGAGCTTAGTGAGTAAGGCATGTCTAGAGCTGAGATAGGCTGAAAGCTAGGCCTCTTGCATCAAAGAGATAGCCAAGTGTGAATGCAAAGGAAAAGTTCTTGAAGGAAATTAAAAGTGCTACTGCAGTGAACACACACATAATAAGAAAGCAAAACAACCTTATTGCTGATATGAAGAAAGTTTTTGTGGTCTGGATAGAAGATGGAACCAGCCACAACATTCCCTTAAGCCAAAGCCTAATCGAGAGCAAGGCTCTAACTCTCTTCAATTCTATGAAGGCTGAGAGGCGTGAGGAAGCTTGAGAAGAAAAGTTTGAAGCTAGCAGAGGTTGGTTCATGAGGTTTAAGGAAAGAAGCCATCTCCGTAACATAAAAGTGCAAAGTGAAGCAGCAAGGACTGATGTAGAAGCTGCAGCAGGTTATCCAGAAGATCTAGCTAAGATAATTAATGAAGGAGGCTATACTAAGCAGCAGATCAGTGGAGATGAAACAGTCTTCTGTTGGAAGAAGGTGTTATCTAAGACCTTCATAGCTAGAGAGGAGAAGTCTACGCCAGGCTTCAAAGCTTCAAAGGACAGGCTGACTCTCCTGTTGGTGGCTCATGCAGCTGGTGACTCTAAATTGAAGCCAATGCTCATTTACCATTCCAAAAACTCTAGTGTCCTTAAGAATGATGCTAAATCTACTCCGCCTGTGCTCTATAAATGTAACAATAAAGCCTGATGACAGCACATCTGTTTACAACATGGCTTACTGAATATTTTAAGCCCACTATTGAGACCTACTGCTCAGAAAAGAAGATGCCTTTCAAAATGTTACTGCTCATTGACAATACAGCTGGTCACCCAAGAGGTCTGATGGAGATGTACAATGAGACGAATGTTGTTTTCATGCCTGCTAACACAACATCTATTCTACAGCCATGGATCAAGGAGTAATTTTGACTTTCAAGTCTTTTTATTGAAGAAATACATTTTGTAAGCCTATAGCTGCCATAGATGGTGATTCCTCTGATGGATCTGGGCAAAGTAAATTGAAAACCTTCTGGAAAGGATTCAGCATTCTGGATGCCATTAAGAACACTGGAGATTCATGTGAAGAGGTCAAAATATCAACATTAACAGGAGGTTGGGAGAAGTTGATTTCAACTCTCATGGAAGACTTTGAGGGGTTCAAGACTTCAGTGGAGGAAGTAACTGAAGATGTGGTGGAAATAGCAAGAGAACTGGAATTAGAAGTGGAACCTGAAAATATGACTGAATTGCTGTAATCTCATGATAAAACTTTAACAGATGAAGAGTTGCTTCTTATGGCTGAGCAAAGAAAGTAGTTTCTTGAGATGGAATCGACTCCTGATGAAGATGCTGTGAAGATTGTTCAAGTGACAACAAAAGATTTAAAATATGACGTAAACTTAGTTGATGAGGCAGCAGCAGGGTTTGAGAGGATTGACTCCAATTATGAAAGAAGTTCTACTGTGGGTAAAATGCTATCAAAAATGCATGGCATGCTACAGAGAAATCCTTTGTGAAAGGAAGAGTCAATTGAGGTGACAAACTTCATTTTTGCTTTATTTTAAGAAATTGCCACAGCCACTGCAACCTCAGCCACTACCCTGATCAGTCAGCAGCCATCAACATCAAGGCAAGACCCTCCACCAGCAAAAAGATTACAACTCACCGAAGGCTTAGATGATGGTTAGCATTTTAGCAATGAAGTATTTTTTAATTAAGGTATGTACATTGTTTTTTAGACATGATGCTATTGCACACTTAATAGACTACAGTATAGTATAAACATAACTTTTACATGCACTTGGAAACCAAAATATTTGTGTGACTTGCTTTATTGTGATATTCACTTTATTGCAGTGGTCTGGAACCAAACCCACAATATCTCCCAGGTATGCCTGTACAATTATTCTTCAATTAACCAGAAACTATTATAAGAACTCAGAATCATGCACTGTTCAATGTATGTTGAAAACTCTTTTAAAACTCTCTTGGAGATGAAGAATCACATAGTCAGTGTTTTTTAAATTGATGTCATAACAGTTTATAACTGTGAAATTTCAGTTGTACATTACTATTTGTCAGTTACCATATATATGTGCCCCTTTACCCCTTATGCCCATCCCCCAAACCCCTTACACTCTGGTAACCACCAATCTGTTCTCTTTGTCTGTGTATTTATCTTCCACATATGAGTGAAATCATACGGTGGTTGTCTTTCTCTCTCTGGCTTATCTCACTTAACATAATACACTCAAGTTCCATCCATGTTGTTGCAAATAGGACTATTTTGTCTTTTTTATAGCTGAGTAGTATTCCATTGTATATATATACCACAACTTCTTTATCTATTCATCAGTTGATGGGTACTTGGGTAGCTTCCACATCCTAGCTATCATGAATAATGCTGCAATGAACAAAGGGGTGCATAAGTCTCTTTGAATAGTTGATTTCAGATTCTTTGGATACACACCCAGTAGTGGAATAGCTGGGTTGTGTGGTATTTTGATTTTTAATTGTTTGAGAAATCTCCATGCTATTTTTCATAGTGGCTGTACCATTTTGCATTCCCACCAGCAGTGTATGAGGGTTCCTTTTTCTCTACATCCTCTCCAACATTTGTTGTGTTTTGCCTTGGTAATTATAGCCTTTCTAACAGATATAAGGTGATATCTCATTGTAGTTTTGATTTGCATTTCCCTGATGATTAGTGATGTTGAACATCTTTTCATGTGCCTGTTGGCCATCCATATATCTTCTTTGGAAAAATGTCGGTTCATATCCTCTGCCCATTTTTTGGTCAGGTTGTTTGTTTTTTTGTTGTTGAGTTGTATGAGTTCTTTATCTATTTTGGAGATTAACCCCTTGTTGGATATATGATTTGCAAATATTTTTCTCCCAGTTGATGGGTTGTCTTTTTGTTTTATTCATGGTTTCCTTTGCCTTGAAGAAGCTCTTTAGTCTGATGAAGTCCCATCTGTTTATTTTTTCTTTTGCTTCCCTTGCCCAAGTCGACATGGTATTTGAAAAGATCTTTCTAAGACAGATGTCAAAGAGTGTACTGCCTATATTTTCTTCTAGGAGTTTTATGGTTTCACATCTTACCTCCAAGTCTTTAATCCATTTTGAGTTAATTTTTGTGTTGGGCAAAAGATAATGTTCTACCTTCATTCTTTTGCGCGTGGCTGTCCAGTTTTCCCAACACCATTTATTGAAGAGGCTTTCTTTTCTCCATTGTACATTCTTAGCTCCTTTGTCAAAGATTAGCTGCCCATATATGTGTGGTTTTATCTCTAGGCTTTCAATTCTGTTCCATAGAGCTGTGTGTCTGTTTTTGTACCAGTTCCATGCTGTTTTGATTACTATAGCTTTGTAATATATTTTGAAGTCAGGGATTGTGATGCCTCCAGCTTTGTTCTTTTTTCTCAGGATTGCTTTAGCTATTTGGGGTCTTTTGTTGCTCCCTGTGAATATTAGGATTCTTTGTTCTAGTTCCATGAAGGATGACTTTGGGATTCTGATTGGGATTGCCTTGAATCTGTAGATTGCTTTAGTAGTATGGACATTTTAACTATATTTATTCTTCCAACCCATGTGCATGGAATATCTTTCCATTCTTTATGTCACCATAGATTTCTTTCAATAATGCCTTATAGTTGTCATTGTATAGGTCTTTCACCTCCTCAGTTAAATTTATTCCTAGATATTTTATTCTTTTTGTTGCGATTGTAAGTGGGATTGTATCCTTGAGTTCTCTTTCTGTTAGTTCATTATTAGTGTATAGAAATTCAACTGATTTTTGTAAGTTGATTTTGTACCCTGCAACTTTGCTGTAGTTGTTGATTATTTTGAATAGTTTTCTGATGAATTCTTTAGGGTTTTTGATATATAAAATCATATCGTCTGCAAACAGTGAGAGTTTCACTTCCTCCTTGCTAGTTTGGATATGTTTTACTTCTTTTTCTTGCCTAATTGCTCCGGCCAAAACTTCCAGGACTATGTTGAACAAGAGTGGTGAGAGTGGGCACCCTTGTCTTGTTCCTGTTCTCAAAGGGATGGCTTTCAGTTTTTCCCCATTGAGTGTGATGTTGGCTGCAGGCTTGTCATATATGGCCTTTACTGTGTTGAGGTACTTTCCTTCTATACCCATTTTATCAAGAGTTTTTATCATAAATGGATGTTGGATCTTGTCAAATTCTTTCTCAGCATCTGTTGAGATGATCATGTGGTTTTTATTTCTCATTTTGTTAACGTGGTGTATCACATTGATTAATTTGTGGATGTTGAACCATCCCTGTGTCCCTGGTATAAATCCCAGTTGGTTGTGGTGTATGATCCTTTTGATGTATTGCTGTGTTTGGTTTGCCAATATTTTGTTGAGGATTTTTGCATCTATGTTCATCAGCAATATTGGCCTGTAGTTTTCCTTCTTTGTGTTGTCCTTGTCTGCATAGCCAGTATTTATAGAACATTGTCTAAAAAGAAATTTTAGTATGATTAGGAAATACATAAATAAATATAAAACTGAATGTATATAAAAGTATATGTATAGTTGCAGTTATTTATAATTATGCATAACTACATAGAGTATATATATTGATTTCACTACAGCTAGTGGCTGGTCTTTATGCCCACAGAACCAGAGCAAAGGAATCATAACCAGAGTCCTGAGACCTGAGATCAGGATTTAAAAGAAATGCCCAAAATTGTGGCATTTCGTATGACCCAGAATTCCCTGTGTGGTTAAGTGTAGTTAAACAAAACAGAACCTTCTGGTTGTTTTAATATCATTAATATATGATATTAAGATGCCTCTTAATCCTGCTCTCCCTTTCCCTTCATCTCCGCAATTATCACAGACTTTCTCCTCTAAATAACAATAAAAGGGCAATATTACACATACACACACACACACACAAAATCAGAACAACATCTAGACTAGATTAGGAGCAGAGGTTAAGTTGCTCTATTTGGGAGAGGCTATATGTCTGGCACTAGTTATCTTTCATGGTTGGTTTTAAGCAACTTAAAGGCTACATTGTTTTATATCAAGAACTCCCAAGCCTGGTTGTACATCGTAATTACCTAGAGATTTATTAAAAATGCAGATTATTAGTCTCCAAGTGAAACCTGCTGATTTCAGAATAGCGAGAGGTATGGCCTGGGCAGCAGTATTTCTAACAAGTTCTGCAGACAAGGCTAATGCAGTCAGGTTGGTACCTATCTGAGGTCCAGCTCTGGGGAAGCCCTCATCTTCATGAATATGAATAACTGTGTAGGTTATATTCCTGATTTTTCAACTAGTTGTTTTAGTTATTGTGTAGACTGAATTAGCCTGCAGACTGAATTATGTAGTTTGGGGACAGAAATTTGAAGCTAATTTTTTTTTTTTTTTTTTTTGTGAGGAAGACCAGCCCTGAGCTAACATCCGTTGCTAATCCTCCTCTTTTTGCTGAGGAAGACTGGCCCTGGGCTAACATCCGTGCCCATCTTTCTCCACTTTATATGGGACGCCGCCACAGCTTGGCTGACAAGCAGTGCGTCGGCGGGCGCCCGGGATCCGAACCTGCGAACCCCGGGCTGCCAAGCGCGGACTAAACCGCTGCGCCACTGGGCCGGCCCCTTGAAGCTAATTTTTAATCAGCCTGAAAGGACCCAAACAAGGCAGCTATGTCTGGAGGCAGCATGTTGTAATCCCAGAGTGAGAAACCCAACAAGATAGGACTGTGTCCCTTTGACCTCACATGGCATTCGCCATCTCAACAGGAATGGTGTCTCCCTCAACCCCAGGGCAGGCTGAGATCAGCAGGCACGGTGTTTTATCTCTGTTGGGTTCTAACAACACTTGTCTTTCCATCTCTCAGCCTCTACATCTCACATTTCCTGAATTCCATGTTCTTGCTTGAGTCGTGCCTGAGGGCGGAGACTGAATCTGACCAGGACCGTTGCCTGTTGGGTTGTGGTACTTTACAGAGTTCACGGTGCCTGTCTTGACCAAAGCAGGACAGTATAAAAGGAAAAGCAAAATCTCTCTGCCACTCTCATAGCTCTAGTTCTTCTAATTTCTATTGGTTCTACCGATTTCCTCTGTAATTCTGATTAATGTGCTTACACTTGTTTTTCGATTTCTCAACTTTTGACAGTATTTAAGAAATAATCTTAGTTCCACTTACCCTCTTGTACTCCCTTCTGTTTCTAATATTATATCACATTTTCCTGGCTATTATATTGATTTTGTTTATAAATTTTTATAATATGCTTAAAACTATATTTCTTGATACATTAATTTTAGACAACATTTGTTGACTCTTTAGTAAGTTGAAGAAACTAACACCTCTCCAGTTCCCTCCACTTTTTCCCCTTCCCAACCCGCATAATATCCTGGTAATATTTCTTTGGCCTTGTCAAGGTTTATCACATGTACATTATGATACATAACTATATTTCAATTTTCTGGGGTTGATTCAAAGTTGGAGTCCGATAGCCAAAAAGCAAACAGTACCTACCTATTTTAAAGTTCCTCTGGGGCCATGATATTCTTGTGTAACTTTTGGAGTTTCTAATTATCTTTTACTTTTCCTGTTGACAGAAGAAATAAGCTTTCTCGCTCTCTGTAGCAGATGTTTGTTTTTCAGTTTGTTCCATATTCAAATAATTTTTGTAATCCAAAATAATCCAAAAATACGTGGAGGCTGAGGGTGGTCATACATTTCCTTTCCCAGAATCCTAACATCTAGGATGGGCATGAGACAGAAGCTACACTATTTGGATGAACCTGCGGGTTTGAATCTTGATGGACTGATACATAAGGGACAGTCTGATCACTTGTGGCAGCTGTGAGAGTCCAGCAATGCAGCATGCAGTGGGGAGAGTTCAGAGGTGACAAAGACCAATGACACTGCACCCAGCAGGTGTTCAGTAGTGATGGCACCCATGTGGCCTCAGCTGGGTCTTGCCTCCCTTCAGTTTTGACCTTTATTCTGAGCCTAGAACTCTCAACTTTTTACCTTTTCTCAAAAATAATCCAATATTCTTCCACTAAATTCCTTTTAAGATAGTCAAAGTTGGTATCCATTGTTTACAACAAACAGTCTTGAATTATACAGACATTGGCACTGATAGTGAATTATAAGCAAGAAACATTTCTCATGGAAGGAAAATAGAAGGAATCTGGCTTGGTTAGCACTGAAGACAGCAAAAGTTCTAATATTCAGAGATGGGGATCTGGTTTCACATGACATGAAGGGGTGAAATATGTCATCAAAACTGAAATAAAGTTGTTATGGGGATCTAGGACCAAACTAGATGAGATACTCACAAAGGTCCTACCTGACAAGAATGACCAGAAAGTAAACAAAAACATCAGAAAATCAAAAACAAAAAGATAAAAGTACTCCCCCCAAAAAAGAACAAACAAAAACTTCAAATCCAGTGAATAAAAGCCTAGAGTGACCACCCTCACTCCATTCCTAGACCTCAGTCAGTTTGTCAATCCAGAACCTGGTGAATGGAGGGAAGGCTGGCTGGGATTCTATAATCATATTACATAAACCTCCTTTACATCTTCCTCTTAGTCTTTTCCAAAGGGTCTGCTATTTATCAAAGCAACTGCACCAGGTGTCTTAGACCAGAATCCCTGGAAAAGAGAGCCTGAGGCAGGACTTTTTTGGAAAGTAAAATCCCAGGGTAATGGGTAATGGGAGTGATGTAAAAGGGAAGCAAGGCAGAGAAAGATGGAAAATAAATGCAGTGTGATGCATTACTGCACCAGCCACTGCTTCATGACAAGCTGCTAAGAGAGTTGCAACTCAACAGATGTACCCACTCAGTCACAGGGATCCTCCAGAAAGGTTGTACATAACAAGGGTGCCTTGGGACAGGTGATCAGAGGGAGAATTGGAGAGAAAATATATCTCCTGTCTCCTGTCTCCCTTGGCTAGTCCCATGGAGAGTTAATTCCCTTGTACTTCTGGATTGCGCTTGGCTCCTTCTGCTCCTTCTGTTTGGGAATTCAAATCCTCCAATCTGTGGAGTGAGGCCTCATCAGACTTTGGAAGCCATCGGAGGAGGCTTGGATTCCGGATGTAGCCCTAAGTCCTCACTTAGGGCTCAACTATGTTGGCTCACACGTTGGTCTGGCTGCCACAGTTGAAATACGTAAAAAGGGCCAAGGGACCAGGATATAGATGAGGCCAAGAGACTCTGAGAAAAGCATAAGATGTGACCAAAACATGGAAAATAAATGCTCCAATATTTCTGGAATTATTAGACAATGGTTCTGGGTCACACTAATTCTTGGGGATCCAGAATATCCTCCAGTAAATAAGGGACTCCTGAGGTCAGATAAAAAACAGAGTTTTGTATTGAGTCTGCCTCAAGGTGAAACACTGATTGTTTACCCAGCTCTTGAATACCCAGTTGAAATGTGTGTCCTCAAAAACCTACATTATCTCCCTGACTTAGAGGGTAAGCCCTATTTTAGTAGAGACAGCCAAGCAGAAGCCCCAGATTCTTCTCCTCCCTACCCAAATAGTAAATCAAAAATTATAACCTTGAGGGAATCACAGAGATTGGCACTACCATCAATATGTTAAATGCTAGAGTGATTGTAATTTCTACCATGCCTGCCATTGGATTATGACAAGATTAATCAGTTGACTTCAAATGCAAATTATGTTCTAGATGTTGTCTCCTCACAGAAACAAGTCACTTTAGTCACTGAAACCTAGTATAATGCTAGCAATCTAGTAAAAATCATTTTCTCTCTCCCTCAAACACCCAAAATATCAGAATAGTTTGCTTTTACCTGGCAGGGTTAGCAGAAGCTCCAAAACCTCAGAGATACATCAACTGTGGTCAGGGATACATCAACCATGCTATAATTCAGTCTACAGGCAGCTTCTCTGGCTCACCATCCCATAGGGTACCATCTTAAAAATATGATAAGACCCTGAGAGTAACAGATACCCTAGGAACAGGAAGTAACAGATAACTAGATTCCTTGTTAAGACATTTGTATGCCAGAAGAGTGAAAAATAAATCCCATAAAATTATAGGGAGCTTCCACTTTAGTAACATTTGTGGGGCTCTATTGGCCTGAGGTGTTTTGGATAAGTTGTTGTTCCTTTGGCCTCCTATCACTAAGCTTATTCAGTCCTTTAATCATACCACTTGTTAAATAATCAATATTCAAAGGTTGCGTTCTAGAGCTGCTACACAGCCATCTGCCTCAGATTACTTCTTAAAGAACACCCTTAGGTTAGTTCCACTATATTCCTTGGATTCTGTATTTTTCTTACTTAGTCCCTTTTTCGTGTTGCTTGAGTACACACTCACATATATATTTTTAAAGAAGTGATGTGCCAGAGGCAAATTTATAAAAGTTATTTTCAGAAATAATGTTTGAAAATTATTTGGCTTTACTTAATTGATAGTTTAGCCATAAATGTAACCCTCATTCAAAAGCTTTTTCTGATTCTACATATGTCAAAGGGCAGTCTGATGCCAATGTATGAGTTATGTCATGCTGCTGCACAGCAAACTGCCACATGCTGAGCAGTTTAAACACCACACATTCGTTATTCACGGTTTCTGTGGGTCAGGAGTCTGGACTCCGCTTAGGTGGGTCCTCTACTTTGGGGTCTCTTGTGAGGCTGCAATCAAGGTGTCTGCCAGGGCTTCTGTCTCATCTCAAGGCTCGACTGGGGAAGGATCTGCCTCCAAGCTCACGTAGTTGTTGACAGAAATGTGTTCTTTGTGGGGTGTCAGACTGAGAGTCTCAGCTTGTTGCTGGCTGTTGGTTAGAGATCACCCTCTGTTCCTTCCTACGTGGGCCTCCCTAACATGGCAACTTGCTTCATCAAAACATGCAAGCTGAGAAGGCAATGGAGATCCTGCTTGCATGACAAAGGTTGCAATCTTTTGTAACATCATAATGTAAGTGACATTCCATCACCTTTGTGATGTGCTATTGGTTAGAAGCATGTCATAGGTCCTGCCCACACTCAAAGGGAGGGGATTATACAAAGATGTGAATTCCAGGAGATGGAGATCACTGAGAGCCATCTTGAAGCCTGCCTACCACCACAAATCTGATATGATTTCTCTCTCTGGAAACTTTTAGTAACTGTTTGTGATCACTGATGTTCTGATATTCCATGAGGATTTGTCTAGATGTATGTCTTTTTCCATTAATCATGCTTGTACTAGTTGTGTCCTTATTATATTTGGCCTTGGAAAGTTTTCTTATTTCTTTGATTAATTTCTCCCTTCCATTTTGTTACTTATCTCTTTTTCGGAATAGACAGGAATTGGTCTTCCTGGACAAATCCTTCATGTCACCCATATTATTAGCTATTTTTTCCCCCACTTGATTTGTGATGGATGAAAGAGGTGAGTTAAAGTCTTCTATGTTATGACATTTCTTTATATCCCTGAATTTCTGCTTTCTTAATGATAATGCTATGTGATTTTCACATTATGAGTTTCACCCTTTAGCATTATAAATTATCATTTTTAATTTTTATTTAATTAATTTTGGCCTTAATTTCCCCTTGTCTGAACATGCACTCCTTTCTTTGTTTGTTTTCATTTGCTGAATATATCTCTGCATAAAGTTGAGTTTTGCTCTATAATCCTATCTGAAAAACTTTTTCTTTAGATTGATAATTTAAGCACACATTTTTAGTATGATAAACATGTTTACTTTTAGTTTAAACATATTATTTTAAATTTTATTTATATATGTATGTGTGTATACATAAGTATACATGTGTGAATGTGAGTGTATATAACACAAGGTATTACTCAAAGTTATAATTATAAAGATAACCACTAAAGTATAATACGAACTTTCCTAAATATCAGAGGAACAATATACAAAAAGCAAATAGAGAATCTGGTCTGCCACCAACCTATTTACCTTAGAACCCATATGTGTGTATGCAAGTCACCAAGACTAGCATACATTTCTAGTAGTTTCCCCAACAGGGCTTGTTGGAACAACACTCCTTGAGTGCTTGCAAGCTCAAAATTACTTTTCTGTAACTAAACATAGTTAGTTTAGCTGGATATAAAATCTTTTAGTCATGCTTTCTTTTCTTGACTATCATGTAAGTGTTACTCCAATATCTTCTGGCATTAAATGTTGCTGAGGAGAAATATGGAGCTATTCTAACTTTTGCCCCACTTAAAAGTGACTTGATCTTTTTGTTTTGCTGACTAAAGTAGTCCTAATCTTTCAAGTCCAAAACATTATTAGAGTGACTCACACAGAGCCTGCAGTTAGCCCTACTTGTGAGGGCTAATGGCAAACTACCCTTCATCAATTTTCTCTGGCAACCATTTGTGCCCTTCTATATATAGATTCAAGTTTTTCTTTATTTCAGGAAGTTTTTAGCCACATTATATCTTTAAATATTTGTTCCTTTCTTCTTTGGGTCTGCAATTACGTGAATATTGGATTTCCTTTGTATCTCTTCTGTAGATATCATTTTTTTCTTTGTTTCTTCTTGATCTTTTATTTCCATTCAATTTTGTTCGTTTCTCTTATTAATATCTTCTTTGTCCTTATTATTTTTTCCACAGTCTAGATGATTTTTGATGCTTTTCAAATTTCATTTTTACATGTGTGATGTTTTGGTTTTATTTTGTATTTTTCCTTCTATTATGTTAATCATATGTAACATCCAATGTTTGACCATTTTTCGATGTCCAAAAATTTCATATGGTTCAACCAAATACTTTTAGTTTGAATTCAGTCAGCTCATATTTTATTCTCTTCCTGGTGCCCTATTACTTTTTCTCCCTGAGTTTTTACACTTCTGCTTTGTGCTCTTCCTTCATAGAAGTGATTGCTTCAATTAATTATTTTTAATTCCTAGAGAAATGTTTATTCACAATTTTCATGCCAATCCTTTTTTAGTAAGTATATTGTTCATTTCTTATTAAATTTTGCTGCTCTTGTTTTTGGATATCTTTGTTTCAATGCTTTGTTAGCTCCTATTTAATTTTTTTCTTTTAATAAGTTCCATTTTCCTAAAGCCAACATTAGGTCTCTGTGGGTGGAGTAGGGTGGGTGGGGTATGTGTAAAAAAACTAGCTGTTTTTCACAATCCAAAGTCTTCCCTGCTGCCACAGAGATAGATTACTCCCTTAAAGTATGACTTGCATGTGTGAATTTTTTCTAGCCCAATCTCCTCTGCATCTCTGAACCAACCAGATATGGAAGAGCTTCTGCCACAGACCTGTTTACCTTAGAACCCATACTAATTGTTGGAAATTATAGATATATTTGCATTTCAGTATGTATTCCTTATTTTCCATAGTGTATTTTGCTGGTGCTTTCTGAGATATGCCACTACCAAGCCCTTCCTCATTCTCTGTATTTCTTTTCTTCATTTTTGCCTTCTGCTTGATTTAATCTGCTTTGACTGGACTTTACACTCACTTCAGAAAATGCCTATTCTATCTGTCATGGAAGGTAGTAACAATGTGTATAGGTTAAGACCACGAACTCTAGAATCAAACTGCCTTAGTTTAAATCCTAGTTCTTTATCTCTGTGACTTTATGCAGATGACTTAACTTCTTGTGCCTCAATAACTTCTTCAGAAAAATGGGTATAGTAGTTGTATCTACCATTTAGTGCAGGGTTAAATGATTTAGTATGTGCAAAGTTTTTAAAACAGTACTTGGTACATAGTTAATTGTTACATAAATGTTAGCTATTATTATTGTTGTTTTTATTATTTTCACCAAAATTGTCATTTGTTGAATTTTTAAAATTTTTCTTTGTTGCCTTTGGATAATTTCTAGGAAGAAGGAAGTGCTGACTTAAACAGCCATCTTCATGCCAATAGATTTTCCTTCCCTTTTATACTACTTATTTTCCTCAACATCTGTCAATCCTTGGTTGTTCTTTCATATTTAAGAATGAAAGATTCAATTGATTAATATAGATGGCTCATGTGGGTTTCTTCTGCCATTTCTGGGCTTTCTCTGCCCTGAGAGTCCTGACTACCTGTCTGGGCAGGTGTGAAGGTCATGACAAACTGTGTGCTTCCCTCCAGGGTGTATTGTGAGCTGTGGAAGTCTAAGTTCAAGCCACTTCTCTTAGAAATTTGAATCCATCCTCCGACCAATGCCAAAACAAGGAGGGCCCTATTCTTCAGAATCAGCTTCCACTCTGGGAACTCTAGGCCCTTCTAGGCAGATTGGCTTGATTTCTTTGGAGAGTATTTCCTGTATTCCAACCGTTCAACGTGGAGATAAATGTTGCTGCTGCTGGTGGGGGTGGAGGAGGCCAACAGTGCAGCCATTCACAGGCTATTTGCCATTAGCCCTCACAAGTAGGGCTAACTGCAGGCTCTGTGTGAGTGGGAGATGGGGGGTGGGGAGCATTAGTCAGCAGGCTTCCCTTTAGGGAGGGAGCCGTGGGGAAAGGGAGTGCAGAGAGGAGACTCTCAAAGTCAGCAGGGGCAGAAAGTAGGGGTGGGAGGAGCAGCAAAAGCAGAGAGATTGTTCCAATGGATCATGGCCAAGGAGAGAAGGAAAGGGCCAATGCTGGGGAGCTGAGATTCTCATTTAGGTCTGGGCTGTGAGGCAAGATTGACAAAGAGAAGGCAGGACAGGAGGTCAGAAGTATGGGCAATTGGAAGGAAACAAGAGCAGTATGTATAGTGGCTCTCAAAAGTGGCTATGAATGTTGTAAAAGTGTCAGAAGCTCATTTTTAATTTTTATGAGGAACTGACTGTCTCTGATGTGAAAAGGAAGGAATCAGAGGCAGATCCAGGAGCCTAAAACAGCCAGTAGACGTACCCTTGTATGTCTGCTTATCTTCGTATGTGGACAAGACCATCTTTCCATCCCTGTGGAACTCTGCTGGCTCACAGGCGGTTCTCTATACATGTTGGTTGAATGGGGAGATGGTTAAATGTCTAAAATACCTCGTATTAATGGATGCAAGTGTATAGCACATTCTCACCTTGGATTTGGTTCAGGTCTTCCAGGTAAGTGAGAAGCCAACAGAAAATGGGGTCCCCAAAGAATTCTCATTGACACTCATGGTTCAGATCCTAGCTGTTTGAAAATTCAGAGGGCTTTAAAAACAAAGATATCTCTGCCTATGAGGTAAACTCTGAGCAATGTGTATTTTTCTTGAATTGTTCAAAATCAGCCTGGATCCCAGTAATGCAATTGGATCAGAAAGATTAGTCCATCATCTGTTTTCATCATTGTTGGCATTTGTAAGAAGGAAAAATATAATAAAGCCAAGCAAGACATTTGAGATTTAAAAATCAGTCATTCCTTTTCCCTGGGAGCGCTTTTTCTCTCTGCTCCCGTGAATCAGTAAGGTTCAAGTAGGGAGGGTCATCCATTGTCTCTAAACTCCCCTTGCACATGCTTAAATGCTCATACTCAATACGCAAACTTACAGGAGAGGTAACTGGTAAGTTTTAGATTCTTTTCTTTTTTCCTTTCATGCTTTCCAAAATATTCTGTGCAGCACAAGTTCCATGAAATGCTTTGTAAAATGTAAGGTTTTGTAGTCTAAGAAGTTCGGGAAATGCTGCTTTATTTTCCTTCTTGAAATTTCTAAAGCACATTAATATGTTAAAAGTATCTGAGAAGTTCAACACTATAGGAGTCTATTTAATTTCTTTAACTAGGAGTTTCCCAAACATGTGCTCTTTTTTTTCTATATAATTCTTAGCATCCCGTGGATTGCACCTGGGGAAGGCTTTTTACTATAGTGCCCATGGCTACAGTCCAAGCACCCACTTGGATGGGTCTGAGGACCACAGCTGGCCTCTGTGGGCCAGGATTCCTGGGCTCTTTGCCTAATTCTGAGAGAAGCTTTTCTGATGCCCCTGAAGACAGCTTGCTCCAGAACATTCAGTCTCCTGAAAACTCAGCCCAGCGGCTGTTTACCATGGAACTAATATGCTCATAAGTGATACCCTCCCCCTTGGCATTCTTGAGGCGAACAATCTCCTTCAGAATTCTCCAAACCTCCTGTGAATAAAGTATCTCATGTAGCTAAGTAGAATCTTATTACAAAATATTTTGACATAGTTTGGCAGTTTCAAAAATCTCACTTTCTAAAATACGACAAAGGATGCATTTAAACGGCACTTATATAATTCCCTTCTTCACACTTCCATAGCTCATAATTTGTACTTGTTTTATAGCACTCAACACATTCTACAGATTATTATTACTATTAGGGTTTACATTCGTTTTCTTATGTATTAGATGATAAATTGCTTAGGAGCAGGGACTATGACTTTTCGTCTTTTTTCCCCCTGGATAAAATTTCACACGAAATTTGACAAAATAGGGGTTTAATAGATGTTTCTTAAGTGCTAGGCTAATATTTATAACATCCCTATGAGAAAGACTTAGGGAAGCTTCTTTATATCTTTTTAACTTAAGAGGAAAGCTGAGACAAACTAGAAAGATTGAGTCATTTTCCCAGGATGAACTAATTACGGAAGAAGTAAGATAAAAACCAAATTTCATAGACTCTGAATCGGAGGGCTGGAAAGAAAGTTTAAGTAATCGTATCCTGATTCCAAATCCTCTTTTCCTTTTGCTTGTTGCAGGCCTGGGGGAATCCAGCAAACAAAGGCTAATGACGACAAGTGAGGTTGGCTGGTCAGAAGCATGACAAAATGAATAGGGCACTGGATTTAAAGCTTGGGTCCTGGTTCCAGCTCTGTCCTTGATCCAAGTGCTGGTGATTGAAGAAGAAAAAGACATGGGTCTGCCCTCAAGGAGATCACAGTCCAGTGGTGGTGGCTGCAAGTAAACAGGGAAATGAATTGCACATTAGAACCGCATACTATTATGTGCTCTAGAAGCACAGAGGAGAGAGTGATTATTACTGCTTGAGGACATCAAGGGGGTTATATGGAGTGATATCTTCTGAGATGGGCTTTGAAGGTTGAATAGGAGTAGACCAGGCAGACAAAAGGGAAAAAGGATATTCCAGACAGAGGGAAGAGCATGTGTGAAGTTCATGATATTTAAAAAGCACACTAAGCTGATGGATTGGAAAGTGCTTTAGTTGGCTTAAGTCTGAGTTTATTTGAGAGGGATAACAGGGGTGGGGTTGGCCAGAGAAGAAACTAGAAAAGTAGATTGGGGTCAAAGTTTGAATGGCCAAGCAAAGGAATTTAAATGTATTCTTTTTTAAGCTTTATTGAGGTATAAATGACAAATAAAATTGTGATAAAATGTGTACAAAGTAATGATTTGATATATGGATATATTGTGAAAGAATTCCCTCCATTGAGTTAATTAACATATCCCTTACCTCACATATTCACTTTTTTTTCTTTTTTGGTGATAATACTTAAGTTCTACTTAAGTAGCAAATTTCAACTATTCAATACAGTATTTTCATGTATATGTTGGCCATTTGTATGCCTTCTTTGGAAAAATATCTATTCAAGCTCTTTGCCCATTTTTTAATTGGTTTATTTGTCTTTTTGCTGTTGAGTTGTATGAGTTCCTTACATATTTTGGGTATTAAGCCCTTGTTGGATATGTAGTTTGCAAATATTTTCTCCAATATCACAGGTCGCCTTATCATTTGGTTGACAGTATTCTTTGCTGTGCAGAAGCTTTTTAGTTTCATGTGGTCCCACTTGATTATTTTTGCTTTTGTTGCCTTTACTCTTGGTGTCAAATCCAAAAATTCATTGCCAAGACCCATGTCAAGGAGCTTATCCTTTCTGTTTTCTTCTAGGAGTTTTGCAGTATCAGGTCTTATGTTCAAATCTTTAATTCATTTTGAGTTGATTTTTACATATGGTGTAAGATAGGGGTCCAGTTTCATTCTTTTGCTGTGGCTATCCAGTTTTCCTGACACCATTTATTGAAGAAACCATCCTTTCCCTGATGTTTCTTCTTGGCTCCTTTGTTGAAAATTAATTGACCATATATGGATGGGTCTGTTTCTGAAATCTCTATTTTGTTCCATTGACCTGTCTGTTTTTATGCCAGTACCATACTGTTTTGATTACTATAGCTTTGTAATATAGTTTGAAATCAGGAAGTGTGATCACTCCATCTTTGTTCTTTCTCAAGACTGCTTTGGCTATTTGGGGTCTTTTGTGGTTCCATAAGAATTTTAGGATTTTTTTTTATTTCTGTGAAAAATGTTATTGGAATCTTGATAGGGATTGCATTGAATCTGTAGATTTCTTTTAGTAGTATGGACATTTTAACAATATTAATTCTTCCAATCCATGAACACAGAATATCTTTCCATTTATTGGTGTCTTCAATTTCTTTCATCAATGTTTTATAGTTTTCAGTGTACAGATCTTTCACCTCCTTGGTTAAAATTATTCCTAAGTATTTTATTCCTTTTGATGCAGTTGTAAACAGGATTAATTTTTAAATTTCTCTTTCTAATAGTTGATTGTTAGTATATAGAGATGCAACTGATTTTAGTATATTGATTTGTATCCTACAACTTGACTGAATTATTTTTATTAGTTCTAACAGTTTTTGGTGGAGTCATTAGGATTTTCTATATATAATATCATGTCATCTGCATACAGAGACAATTTTACTTCTTTCTTTCTGATTTGGATGCTTTTTGTTTCTTTTTCTTGCCTAATTTCTCTGGTTAGGACTTCTAACACTATGTTGAATAAAACTGGCCAGAGTGCGCATCCTTGTTCTTTTTTTCTCCCTATTAACAGAATTTATGTTAGAGCAGTTTTAGGTTCACAGCAAAATTGACAGGAAGGTACAGAGATTTCTCATATAACCCCTGCCCCCACATGTGCACATCCTCCCTCATTATCAACATCAGAGTGGTGATTTATTACAATTGATGAACCTTCAGTGACAAATTATTATCATCCAAAGTCCATAGTTTTCATTAGGGTTCACTCTTGGTGTTGTACATTCTATGGGTTTGGACAAATGTATAATGACATGTATCTACCATTACAGTATCATACAGAATAGTTTCACTGCCCTAAAAATTCTCTGAACTCCACCTGTTCATCCCTCCCTCCCTACTAATCCCTGGCAACTACTCATCTTTTTGTTGAGACATCATCTTCTAAGTCATGGGAGTCATTCAGGGCTTTAAGAGAGGAACTCATATAGTCAGATATGCTCCTCGAAGGTGCTAAATGTGTTTTCTTCTGCATTATAGGTTCTGACTGGTGATGCATGGCACAGAGTAGGCACTCAATAAATATTGATGAACTGAGTGAGTATATTTTAGAGGGAGATGTTTTCTCAGGGCTGGTCATTTTTTCTGCAAAAACAGTTTGTATACCATATTCTGCATGGGTGTGAGCTTCTACCTGAGAGCATCACAGTCCCCCTTTCCCTATGCGAATAGTCATATGGATAGATTCCCCGGAGACCCCACTCATCCACCATTATTTCCTCTCTGTGGACCCCCACTGCTATCTTTTCACCATTGCCAGAGTCTGCACTGCTTATGACAACAGAAAAGAGAGGCTCGACAGGGATCGCCTGGGGGTTCCAACTCCACCTCCTTCTCCATTGCCTTTTGTGCTCCTACCACACTAGAGCCACTGACCTTCAACAAGCTGAGCAAATTATTTTCTTCTAGTGAGCTTAATTATCTAATTCTCTATTTAAGATAAGCTTTAAAATTTTGTAAAGGTCTTTATAAACCCTCTGTTGTACTTGCTGACTGAATGAGTAGTCTCATTAGTCTCTCCATTTCTCTGTAGGAGAGACTAAGGCCCAGAGAACATGCTGGTCTCCAAGGCCTCAAGGAAGCTGGGCTCTAAGGGTCCCATCCTCCACACACATCATCTGCTGGTAACTATCTTCTCCAATCTCAAAAGCTACTTGGTCAATCAACCTCCGTTTCTTGAACACCTAGCTTTCATCCAGCTCAGGCTGGGCTTTGGAGAAGTGCTTCTCTGACTTGCATGCGAATCACCTGGAGAGATTTTTTTAAAGTGCAGATTAGGACACTTGTAGTTCTGGGGTGGGGACTGACATCTACTTCTATGATAAGCAACCAAGTGATGCCGATGCTGCTGGCACCAGAACCACACTTTGAGCAGCAAGACAGTAGAAACAAGAAGAGACAAGAAGAGAAAGCCTGGAGGAAGCACTGCCCTCACAGAGCTCCCTGACAGGTACAGAAAACAAGATCAGAGGGGCAGAAACATCTGCATGTACTTCAGGGGTTAACAGACGCCTGTAGCATGGCTGTTGTCTCATGTTGTTGAATGAACAAATGATGAGAAATTATACCAAAGGAGTACACAGCTGGAAACCAACAAGTGTGAACTGGCAGGAGCCAAGTCCAAGGAGCTCAGAAATCACTAGCAATTAAAAACGATTCAACAACAACAAAAGGTGATTTTTAAACATTATACAATAAAGTTATTTCTTTTATTCATTTAATGAGCGTTTGCTATATGCCTGATACCCTGCCAGGCTCTGAGGGTACAAGGTGAATAACAGATGGTCATGTACTCTCAAAGTCCTAAATGGAAGGGAAACCAAAAGTCCTTATTCCTGCCATCTAGGACAGTGACTTTCAAACTTTTTTTTGACCATGACCCACAATAACAGAATAAGGGATAAATGTTACATTGTGACCTGGTTCACTCTGTGTGTGTGTTTGTAGAGGTAGGTATATATACACACATATACGTATATAATGCTGAAGCAAAGGTTTCTGGAAATAATATTTAAATTTTGTCAAAATTTAATAGTTTTTTAACATCCCCTAGACGTGAAGACACAAAAGAAGGAAGTGAATGATACTGATGTCCAATAAGCTCTGGAACACGGCAGGGGAACATGTGACCTAGCCGCAGATGTGGAAGGATGCAGTCACTGCCCTCCAGGCTCTCTTGCTGGTGCTCCCCATTGCCCAAGGCCAACTGGAAGTCAGTAGGCAAGGGAGCTGAGGTGATCGAGTACATAAAGGATGATATCCCAGGTCCAGAGCAGGATGATGAATAAATCTTGAGGTGGAGGGGAGAGGGTTGGCAAACGGAGAGTAACCAACCCAAATGTTTACTCTTATTCTGTGTGATACGCTCTGATATTTTCCATTCCACCCTGTTCTATTATCTTCCATTTCTTTTCTTCCCTCCTTCCCCGACCAGTCATTCCTTACCTTCTTCTTTCCCTCTTTTCCTTCCTTCCTTCATCCCTTCCTCCCTTCCTCCCTCCCTTCCTTCCTTCTTAATGCTGGTTCTTGCCCACTAGATTAATATACTCATTAATGGATTGTAACTTGCAGTTTGAAAAACATTGATCTGGGATAAATAAGGGAAACGCATTTTAATTTGGGTATTAACTCCAACTGATTGACGATGATAACCTGGAACACAATGTTAAAAAAGATTCTGAGATTGAATCTAGGCTTGTTGGCAAAGAAAGGATGATCTATTAGTCAGACCCTCAACTGGTTTAGAAGTAGAAGGTGGTAATCCACATGTCAATTATTTGCCACCAATGATCTAAGAGTTTGCTATGAGACTGGGAGAGACAGACATACCCATACATCTTTCTGGTACAAGCCATGTGTGACAGGTACCACAGAGATATTCAGAAGCACTCTGGGGATTTGAATGACTCAAAAATTAGAGTTAACAAAGAAAGGTTTTGGGCCATGTTTATCACGATTGATTTTTACCATGTTTCTCTATCCAGGTGTAAGTACTCAAATTCATGAGGCCTTCAGATGAATCAAAAATTGGAAACTAGTCCTCAGTGAGATTTAGAGACGTCAAAGTGGAGTTTCCCCAAAGAGGGTTACTGTAGACCTTAGCACGCACATGTCAGAGTTGAGTCAGCCCCACAGGAATTTCCTGGTAGAACCACAATGGCAGATGGGTGATAAACCCACAGATGGTCAACTTCTTTATAAAACAAGCACTGACCAAGTATTCTCCATAGGGTCAGCCTATCCTAGGCAGTGTTGAGGCCTGATGCACAGTGTGTTTTAATTTGAGGAGGATTTTGTGAGCATCCTCCTAGAGCTCAACCCTGCCCATGGCTCTGTGAATGCTAAGCACTACTGCAGGCTCACTGAGGTGGAAGGAGGGCTACAGAGGCCAGCCACCCTGAGAGCTAGGAAAAGCAGCATCCTTGGACAGCTCACTTCAGTCTCTAAGCAGGTGAGGAAGCTGTCCCTGAGTGGCCTGCTCCTGCAGGGCTAGTGAAATGAGGAGCCGCATAGAAAGGAAGAAGAGCAGTTGGGACTTGTGAAGGCTGAGGAACGAAGGAATGAGACTGCCTATAAAACTCATTCTGTCTGGGGCCGCCCGGTGGCACAGCGGTTTAGTTCACACTTGGCAGCCCGAGGTTCGCAGGTTCGGATCCCGGGCGCCCGCCGACTCACTGCTCGTCAGCCACGCTGTGGCGGCGTCCCATATAAAGTAGAGGAAGATGGGCACGGATGTGAGCCCAGGGCCAGTCTTCCTCAGCAAAAAGGGGAAGATTGGCGACAGATGTTAACGCAGGGCTGGTCTTCCCCACACAAAAGAAAAACCTCATTCTGTCAGGTATTGGGAGAAAAGAGTTGGCACATATAGTTATTGGTGGTAAAAACAAATAAAATCGAGAGAGACAAACAAGGTGAGAAAGAAAATAGCAAAGAAAGTCTTTGAGCATACGGAGGGTGCAGCGATGTCACCTCCTATAGGAGCCTACAGGCTACATGGCAAAATGTACAAGCAGAGTTTTGAGAGCACAGGACTGGAATGCTAAGAAAGTTTCATAACACCCGCCTTGTCCATAAGCCAGGAGAGAATAAAGTGGAAAAATGACTAGCTTTGGTCATGCTGATGGCTGAGTGAATGCCTAGTCTGCCCCAATTCCATAGGAGTGGTATTGCCTTCTCCTTATCCTTGAGCCCATCTTGAGCCCATTGACAACAGTGGCTCTTCCCTATCCTTGATCCCATTTTCCCTCCTCCTATTTCTGAGCACATATAATATCCAATAAATATTTGCTTTAATAATGGATATTTCCTGTCAAGAGCAAAATCCAGGAACATAAAAACATTGACCTGGTAATTATTGTGGCAGCCTAAGTAAATGCCAATAATTATTCAAGGTCAACTTAAACACAGAAGACCAAGCTTCCGTTGGGAACTTCCATTAGGACTGTCTGGAGAAGGACAATTTCAGAGAAAGCCCAAAGCATTTTCATATTGAGATCCCATATTTGCTAAAGCTGACATCTGAGGCCAAACACACTTGGTCAAAGAGTCCCAGAGATAGTTTGGGAAATGTCCATGGCTGTTATACAAAACCCTTTGGTGAGAAATCAAAAAGCATTACATTTAGAGCCAACTGGTTTCTTATAAGAAGGGTTGGGAGGCAGGTCTGTGTTAGAGGGCTTCATTTTTGTGTTCTCTCTCTCTCCCCCTCTCTCCTCTCTTGTTCTCCCTGCTCTTGTGTTCCCTTCTCTCTTCTGCACCTTCGCTTTTTCCACCAGTGCATTTCATCTGCCCACGTCTCTCCCTTGAATCCTTACATGTAAACATTTACAAATCCCTAAAAGAGCTGAGAAATGTAAATGACTGAGAAGCACCATCCCACAGGAAGAAGAGTGAACTTAATTATTGGTAAAATGGTAGTGGGAGGGTTTGATGTTCAACCTTTCAAACAAGAATCATGGGGGATCTTATTTCCTGGTATGTGACTCAGGCTGGAGCAAAGTGGGCAATAGAGAATGTGTTGCTCAGATTCACATGGCGTTACCACCTTCCTTTTACTGTACTGAACAATCTACATGGTCAGAGGCTACCAAGGAGGTGATTCTAGGAACTGAGCCAAATCCAGTCAATTAAGAGAAGTTGGAGAGTGTTTAAGATCTAGTAACACCATCTATCATTAGAACTGAGGTGCTCAGCAGAGGATAGGCTGGAGGCGCATCACACGTTTTTCTTGACGTTGGGGAAAAATTGGCTTAAGGGAATTTAAAAAAAGTTCCAAAGCTTCTTGATTGGAATTTTAACATGTATCTTGCGGCTTGATTACAGCTGGAAAGAAAGAAGTAACTCAAATAAATTCACATTTTCAGGTGTCCAGCGCAGCAATAAAGAATAAAAGGCCAGAGAACTCATGATAGGGACAGAGGCCTGGGAGACGGGCTCATGGAGATGGTGACTCACAGGAAGATCTCACCTGAAATGGCTAAGGGCTATTTTGAAGCCATTATTTTCAGTTTGTAGGTGCACCTACTTATATCTCAGAACCCTTTTGCAAAAGAAAAATTAAGAGACTACTATCACATGTCCTGTGTTTTGATGCAACAGCACTGTCTATATAATCTTAGAAAAGCAGGATGACTTCTCTTAGCCTCCACTGTCGTCACTAGGAAAGAGAATATAATGTGTCAAAGAACAGGATGATCTTCCAGTGCAGCTCCAAAGTATACGTGTAAGTGAGTTACTTTAACTCTGGTTTCAGGGAAGAAAATTCTAGGAAGCTTCTGAGCAAATACTTGAACAAGTAGTCATCGTAGTAATAACATTTTATCCACGGTAGCAGGACAAAGGAATTGTGGATAATGGAAATCCACCAATTAAAAAAGCAAACTCCATCTCAGTTCCTGCCTGCTCTGTTTGACCTGTGTATGGTTGGGGGGAAGAGGGGAGGTGACAGATACTCATGGTGAAGCTTAGTCCTAGGTATGGGAGGCAAATATTAAAACTTGATTTGGCCTCCTGTACCTCCTTCTTCATCACGTCATCACTTAATGTGGCCCTCCCTTCTAGTCCAAAAAGACCAGCCTAGTCATTGCCTGCCACATCTTAGAGGCATCTCAGAGATCTTTGCCCACCCCCTCTCCTCCTACCGCACACCCAGGAGAGGAGTTTTGATAAGGCAAGGAGAGATCCAAGGATATTAATAGTGGTGCTTCGAAATCCATGCTAACTGTTATCTTTTGAAATTCATTCATTCTCTCTCTCTCATACAACCGGTGTTGAAAGGCAGGTTTGAGGCTGTATCCTGCCTGGGAAGACTTGGGATGAGTGACTGTGTAGCTTTGCTACTTCACCCTCTCATGAGAAAAGTTTCTCCCCTCTGTGCCCACTTCCTTCCTTTGACTTAGCTGTGCATGCTGCCCGGTGTTGAGATCCTGAGGGCCAGAATTCGTGTGTGGTGCTACTGTGGTGGAACTGGGCTCTGCATGAGAAAGGCAGAGAAAGACAGCTCCATGTGGTCTCCCCTAACTTACCAGGAGGCTACATGAGGGTTTGGGCAGAAGACTTGCAGTCAGAAACAAAGTAACTGGACCCAGCTCAGATGCTTTGTCCATTTCCTCCAGGAATCTAGTATGGAGATGGGTGGCTGGTCTTGCCGTGTCTTAAATCTCTTCTTTGAGACATGACAAACACATCTCATGATCAGACCCTCCCCTGGACATTGACTGTGCTGTTCTCCAGAGTTGTAATACTCTACCCTACTCCCACTCCATTAGCAGTCTCAATATTGCAATGTCACGTCACAACTGCAAGTCCTGATATTACAATTACAGGAGAATCTGCTCCTGGCCTCTCTTCCCCTCCACTCCAGCTTCAGAGTCTTCTCTCTTCTCTGAATTACTATAGCATCTTATTACCTACAGTTTAAGATGGGGATTACTAGATCCTGCCTTGGGTGTGCTTGTGCCTCTATTTGTTTCAAGTCTGTAAACAGTATTATTCCTTCTAGACTACAGGTTTCCCTAGGGAAGTGAGCTCGACCGTGTCCCCATCTTCTCTCAGTGCCCAGCCCAGTGCCCTGCAAACAGAAAGCCTTAATAGCTCTGCTGACATCTCTCAACTGGAAAATAAGAAGGTAAATGAAATGACTGCCATCTCCCTTCTCCAGTGGAGTGAGACCCAGAGTAAACAAGTGATACCATCTGTGCAATAAGCAACCCCACATGAGAATTCTTCAGGAGCCCAAAGAAGTCATACAAGGTGTCTGTCCTGCCAGGGGGAGAGCAGGACTTCCCAGAGGATGAGTCCTAGGGTGCAGCTGTACTCTCTGACATTTCTAGTAATGGAAGAGAAGAGCTGTAACTGGGTCCTCTGAAAACTTTCAAGTCCTTGGACTCCATGGGAATTTGCTCAGCTTTTACAGAGTGTCCCCTCTGTTTCCAAAGCGTGGACTATTGAAGAGTTAGTGCTTCAAGCTAATGAAATCCGGACCTTAGTTCTGCTGCAGAAACCTTGCTCAGTGACTGTACTAGTTTGCTAGGACTACCATAATGGAGTATCACAGACTGGGCGGCTTAACCCAGAGATATTTATTTCCTCATCATTCTGGAGGCTAGAAGTCCAAGATCAAGGTGTCAGAAGGGTTGGTTGCATTCTGAGACTTCTCTCTTTGGCTCATAGATGGCTGTCTTCCTCCAATGTCTTTACGTCATCTTCCCAATATGCATATCTGTGTCCTAATCTCTTCTTCTCATAAGGACACCAGTCGTATTAAACGGTGGCCCACCCCTCATTTTACCTTAATTACCTCTTTAAGGCCCTAACTCCAAATACAGCCAGATTCTGAGGTTCTGGGGTTAGGACTTCAACATAAGAATTTTAGAAGACACAATTCAACCCATAGTAGTGGCTTTGGGCAAGATTGGATTTTACTCAATTGAATTTCATTTAATTCCTTCTATAAGATGTATTGAGCACCTACACTGCACCAGGCTCTGTTTAGATGCCGAAGATACAGCAGTGAACACAGCAGGCATTCCAGTGAAGAGAGACAATAAGAAAAAATATGTGGCGGGTTGAATAAGCATACAGCCTAGGGAGGAAATTAAAGCAGAGTTAGGACATTGGGAGTGTCATCTAACCCATCCCCCATCTCCAGGCAAGACTGAGTACAAATCTCCAGTGAGAGTGGACAAACTGAGGAGCAGGAGCCGAGTCCAGTGGGATAGATGAGACCAGAAATCCTCCCTTTGTGGGTGTTAACTCTGCTTTTTCCACAGGCACAAACCTACTCTTTCCCCTCCCTACCCTGGTCATTTGTCTCACCAATCCAAGCTCAGGGTCACCAGGGTCTCTGCGCGCAACGCTGTGGCTGGCTCTCAGCAAACCAGGGCCACTGGTGGAGAAACAATCCAAGGTGCTCACCCTACGGCCCGGGAGACGGCAGCACAATCACCCCTGTGGACGAAAACCTGGACATCTATTAATCTAATTATTAATGAGCACTGACATTGATTGCAGGCTGATTATGGGCCAGGCACTGTGCCGTGCCTGATCTTATTCATCCTCCCCCAAAGCCCAAAGAGCACTATTCTTTTTCACATTTACAGATTAGGAAACTGTAGCTCAGAGAGGTTATGTAACTTGTCCCAAATCCATCTGATGCATCAGAATTTTAGCCTCTCTTAGCTACTGTGCTGAGCTGTTGAGGGAAGGGTAGGTCACTGACAGAGCTGGACCTAATACTTTTGCCTTTCATTGGCTTCCTAAGACTTTTGTCCTCAATTAAAGCTGCCAGTATAACATCTTACCAAAGGACTAATAAATCTTATTTCCATAAGCGACTGCCAACAGTAAAACATGCAAAATTTTTCAACATAACTTTTCCCCACAGTTGTAACTCACTACTTTGATACAAGGCATGAACTTCTCCTGTCTGTTCACAGCGACGAGGAGAAAACTGGGCATGAGCCCAGCAACACGGTCTTTGACAGCAACGTGAAATATCTTCCAATAGTTTCCAGGACGTTTCACTGCCTGTCCCAATTCTAATGAAGTCTTCTTTAGGACATCTGTTGCAAGGAGCCTTAACACACACTCCTCCTGGCACTTCAGGGCCACTCAAAGCAAGTGGACTATGTGAACAAGAGAATTTCTTCTTTAAGACAGTTGCTTTCTCCAAGGCATCTGGGCTCTCTCAAGGAGCCTTTGGTCAGTGTTTTGAGGCCTGGTCTTGCTGCTGTGGGTAATACTTCAGCCATAGAAATCCAGAGCCCTCTTCTCTTTTGTCTCAAATCTTTGCTTTGGGGACAATGTCCTCTTTTGCTAAGCGTGATGACCAGAGTTTAGCTACAAATCCAATATTGGTGAACAACTGTGCTAATCAGATGGGTTGAATGTATTTCATATGGTTTTTGTCATTCACATCTATGGATTTCTGGTTCATATCCTTTGCCAATTTTTCTACTTTTTTTGGTCTTCTCCTTACTTATTTTGAAGAGTTCTTTATATATTCTGAACACTAATCCTTTGTTAATTGCACGCTGGCAAATATTTTTTCCCGATTTGTGACTTGTCTTTTTACTGTTTTTATATAAAAATTTTAATTTTAAATTTGTATTTCTCCATTTTTCTTTTATGATATTGCTTTTGATGTCTTAAACATTTACAGACTTCACTCCACATTTCATATTCCACTGACAAAAATTATCCATCTATGGATTTTCTAAAAGTTTTGTTTGAGATTTTATAGCTGTTTTTAAATGTATTTTTTCAAGAGGCAAATGGCATTCCCTGTCATAATAAAGAAGTATCTGCCTATGGAGCATATGACTATGTTCCTTAGGAATGGGATTTCTCTCTCCTCAAGGTGGTATTCAGGTATTCATGTCGAATTGCTGAGCATGTCTCTAATTCTGGAATCCATTTAGATCTCACTTGTGGGGCAGCCTATCTCTTTCTCCTCTTGCTCTACCAAGTAATTAAAATTGCAATTGCTTAGGCATCTAAGAACTAAAACGCTTTCCATCCTAGCCTCTCCATGATGCTTTGGCATATCAATGTCTATATCTATCTACTGATGTATTTACTTATCTAGGTGGTGATATTGGCATACATTATATGTGTGTCTTAGTAACTGACATTTTTCTGTTTATGTCTTGTATGGAACAATATTAAAGTTAATGTAGGTTTTCAGAACATACTGAAGTTAACTCATAAGAGGCGGGAATATTAGAATTCTGGTCCTATAGCACAGAATGTTAGAATATGATAATAGTTTAGCTTATGATGTGATACCAACATGCCCAATGGCTTAACTCAAGTTATTTCCTGCTCTCAGCAAGGGTCCAGAACACACGAGGCTGCTTTGATCTTATGGGTCCACCAGCTCAACATGAGGCCTCCTCAGTCACTGGGCAGGTGAAGGGGACAGCTGGAGAATTGCTCTGGCTCTTCTGTGATTTGGCCTGGAAGTGGGACACATCACTTCCACCCATAGCTCATTGGCCAAACCCTGTCATCTGACCCCACCTAAGTGCAAGGGGGCCGGGGAATGTGAGGAAGCAGATGGACTATCTGCTAAGCATCACAGGAGGCCAACCTGAGACTAATAGACCATCCACAAAATTTGCACCTACATGATTGGGAATTTGCTACAGCTGTGGCTGGATACTTTGAGTCCTGTTTAAAACTCACAGTTCAGGCTACTCTGCATGCAAACACTAAGCAGGAAAATGTAATTCCTGAAATGAGGGGACTGGTAGGAAGTCAAGAATATACAAGTCATCAGAGGTAAGGGAGAGAAAGCATTAAACAGCAGCTATGATTTAGCCTAGGCAGATTCCCAGTAACAAGTGGAAGGATGTCAATACTAAGAAGTAAAGCAAAGCAAGACAATGGGACGACTTCCAAGAAGTTTAAGATAAATAAGCAGAAATGTTTCCAGTGTGAACGGAACTCAAGGTCTGTGATGGGACTGGTTGCTGAGAAGCCATAATAGTGATTTATTGACAGGCTAGAAGCTACTGTCGACATCATTAAAGTAGTTCTTTGTCAGGGTGGGCTCACAAAAGGAGAGGAAGTGCCAAGCCAGAAATACACATGCATTTTCCAAATGACAAAGACATATGAAAGAAAACTAAAAGACATTATCCAGTCCCCCACGTCTTCACGCATTCTGCAAAAACTATCACTAAGTTGGTATTTAGGACAAAAAAAAGGTGAAAACAAACCACTGGTGATTTTCAGGAAAAAAAAAGTTGTAGGGAGAAAGGGAAAAAGTTAGCACTGAAGGAAAGTACCAAGAGGAAAGCAATAATTGTTTTCCCACTGCAGGAGATAAAAATGCGTATCTAAGAGGTATGCCTGACCTTCCGGCAATGCATATATCAGACTCAGGAGTGCGGAGACAAAAGGAAGAAAGTCACAGGGGAGAAGGAGCCAGAATGCAGTGGCTGTATGCAAAGTGGGAGCCATTGTGGGTGAGTGAAGAGATAATAGAGGGAAGCCGAGAGCCAAAGAGTAAAGCAGAGTGATAAGCAAAGCACAGTGAAGAGGGAAAAAAAACAGGGGAAGAGAGAGATAAATTCCCCATAAAGAAGTCCTTAGCAGAGGCCAAGAGTTCTGGGAGGAAATTATCAGAGGGGCCAGAGTCTTGGGGAGCCTTGTGACTCCCAATTTGTGAAAAAATGCGGTGCTGGTATCAAACAATCCAAGTCCCAAACTATGCTGATTACAAAGCCGTCACCACTTACCGTGTCCTTTCTCTGCGTCAAGAACAGCCCCAGGTACATTAAGGACACATCTCCCTGAGCTCGTGGTGATAAAGTACGAGTAATAACAAACGGTAAGGAAGAGCTAGCACTTAGAGCATCTGCTATGTGCCAGGCCCTGTTCTAAAAGCCTGACGTGTGACAACCTGTTTAATTTTCATGTCAGCCCTATCCTCGCCTGTCTGTGTCTCTATTTCTTCATCTATAAATCGGGATTATTAGGGAACCCACTGCACTGTCCCCTAAGAGGGAAAGTGAGGCAAGAACTAATGTCACCATTTGCGGGCAGAGCCAATCCCTCCTTGTTGGCTTTTTTGGAAAAAGCTTCTCACTTAGGAAGAAAGAGGCGGCAGAAAATTTGGGAATGAGACGAAGTGGGGAGAGGGCTGATGGCAACTAGGACCTCTGCCGCTCAGTCCTAGACGTGTCCCTCCTCTGCTCTCTTACTTTTCCTATAGTTCCCATCTCCTGGTTGGGCTTAAGGAAACAGAGGAGCAGTGAAGTCACAGGCTGGCCGACATTCACACAAACAGAACCGGAAACAGAACTCGGAATGAGCAGGGTTTTCCCAGTGGACCACACTGAGCGCAGGGCAGGGTGAACACATTTTAGAACAGAGGGCAAAGGTCAGTACAGAGCACCTGGAGATCAGCAAATATGCCTGGGAGTGCTTAGTGAGAGGTAAAAGTTTAAAAGATGACGGCTAGGTTTCCATAGCAGCGAGTGGACAGTTCAATGCCAGAGGTCCTGGACCCTGCATGTTTGCACACTGACCTTCCAGTGCCCTGAGGAGCCAGGGGAGTCAGCTTGACTCTGGACTTCTCCAGACGTGAGCAGGTTACTCCCTACTCTGTCCACCATCCTCATTCTTAAGCTTGAGGGTTTGAAATGTTGCAGTACTTCCCTTCGGTAACCCAGATCAAGGTTTTCTCACTTTCCCACAACTCCCTTGGTCTTCTAGGATCGATGCATCCATCTGCTTACTTCCCAGTTATATCTTTCATTTAGAGGTGCAATGGTCCTTTGTAATAAGGAATCAAGAACTGTATCTGAGCTTCCAAGTGTGGCATCGTTTATTGTGTCCTGATGCAAAAATAGCTTCACTGGGTTTAAACTGGCAAAGGTTCTCTTATTTGTCATGTTTATGTTAACATCAAAGGACCAGGAGAAGGGAAGGCTTCCTGGAAACCTGTGTGTCTCTGAAAATCAGTCAATTCGTAGAATCCTCAAATCAAAAGAGATGTGAGCAGATCGTGAGGTCCAGGCTCCTGCCTCCAGGCAATGATTCCTTTATTCCAAGCCTGTCGAAGCCCCTACTTGTGCAGCAGGACCCACTCCATTCAGGATCAGTCGTTGAGACTAAGCTTCACACTATTGCTGCAGGTTTCTCTCCCTCTACTGTTGTCCAAAGTCTCCACTGCTTCTTAGGGAATGGTGGAAAATGGACCCTCTTTCTTCCACTGGTGAGATGTGAGGGACTACAGACTTTCCAGAGAGCAAAAGTCCTTAATGCACGTGCATAGTTTTGTTTTTTCTTTCTTTCTTTTTTTTTTTTGACGCAGATTGGCCCTGAGCTAACATTTGTTGCCAATCTTCCTCCTTTTTTGCTTTTTTTTCTCTCCCCAAAGCCCCAGTAGATAGTTGTATGTCATAGTTGTGCATCCTTCTAGTTGTTCCATGTAAGATGCTGCCTCAGCATGACTTGATGAGCGGTGTGTTGGTCCGCACCCAGGACCCGAGCCGGTGAACCCCGGGTCGCCGAATTGGATTGCGGGAACTTAACTGCTATGCCACTGGGCTGGCCCCCATGTCCATAACTTTTAACTCAGCACTTCCATGTTTAGATATTTATCCTAAGGAAATAATCAGATCATTGCACAAAGATGAATGGACGACAATGTTCAGTAGAACAGCATTTATTGGAAGCAACCTAAAATGTCCAACAGTAGCAATTGATTAAATAAATCATGAAAGAGTAAACAGCGGATTATGTTTACATTTATTTTAGATGATATTTATGTATACTTACATGGCAAAATGTTTATGATATACTATGAGAAAAGTCAACTGCAAAACAGTGTCTAGGGTCCAACCCTGTGTTTACATACCTGTGTCTAGAAAAAGTTTGTAACAATAAATAGCAAGATGTCAATACTGGTTGTCTTCTAGGGGTGGGAAGGTATAATATAATTTTTCCCATCTATATATTCTGTTTTTTTCTATAATGAATAGGATTTTTACAAAATAAACAAATAAATACATTTAAAAAACAAAACAAATCTCATTATTTAGAATTGTCCAGGTTTCTTCTCCAAAATCAAGGTGGTAACATTTCCTGAGCTATCCCTGATGGAGAGGACAATTTCCCCCCCCCTTTATTAATTTTACTTTAGGCAGATTGCAGTGAATCCAAGTGTGGTTTTAAAGAGGAAAAGACATCACAAATATTTAGCCTGAATGGTGTGTGTATATGAGACAGAGAGAGAGAGTATGTATGTACAAGCCTAAGATAGGAAGGGTTAACCCCTTTGCCCTGTTAATAAATATGGATTATCATTGACTGATGTTCCTAGCCTAAGCATTTAGACTAGGGACCCTACAAGGCAAGCAGTAACTTAACTTTTTATTCCCAGGCCCTAGCCCAGTGCCTGCCACATAGTAAATGCTTAACACACATTTGACTTGTGAATTAATTTTTGAGCCTCAAGCATTTGTAGTACCTGTCGGCAAAGCAATGCCTTCTCTTCCATCTGGATCCCCGCAGCTCTGAAGGTAGATGACATGGTGGGGATAGCAGAAGTAATGGATGTGATGAATCAGGCTGACCTGGATTTAAATACTGGTTCTGCCATATATGAGCAATTTGATGCTCTAATTCCTCTTCCGTAATATGAGAATAATATTATTATTGATTTTGCAAGATTATTGTAAGGATGAGAATTAGAAAACTTCTTCCTTTTAAACCTCTTCTTACAGATTTTACCTTAAAGCCTTTGAAAGCTATTTAGCCATTGACCAATGTTAAAATCCATCCATTGAAGCCATTCTGTATAACTCAAGGTTCAAGTAGCCTTCTCTAGAATAAAAATCTGGCAGCATCTAAGGCTCTCTCTAAGAGTGCTGACTTCCAGCTTTCACAGAGGATGTGGAAAGAAACTGTGTTTGGCAAGAATGGGTGGATTATTAAGTAGCCTTATCTCAGCTCAACATCTCTCTGTAAATAAGTCAAGGCTCAGAGCAACCCTGTGCAAGTGCTGGAAATGTCCGAGGCCTTAAAATAGCAAAATGCTTTGAAGAAACCAATCTTCCTAATGGAAAAAAGGAACGCACAAGAAAAATGACTGCCAGTTATTTATATATAGCCCGGGCTTCAGGATGTGACAAAAGAGATTGTTGCTGATTTACAATTCTCTTCAGAAATTAGCTTTGTGCACCGTATTCAACGAGGCTGGAGATTAAAGAAGGAGCTGACCAGATGACCATGGCCCACAGCCTTCCCTTAGGGAGGTTCCATGGCTGAACTTCTCCTCCATGAAATAGCTTCCTTAGACATCACACGGGCTTGGTCTCCACTGATATTATTTAAGCCGACGGTGTGTTCAAGTGATCAGAATGACCACGTGAGTGGCTGGCACAGAGTAGATAGAAAAATGGCCCATGTTCTATTCTTTGCTTTCGCTAACATGTTACAAAGCCAAAAAAAAAAAAAAAAAAAAAGAGAGAGAGAGAGAGAGAGATCCTATATAGTTAGTACAGTTGGTGGATCACAGAACAGGTTGACTCATGAGATTTTTCACTGTGCAAGTATGTGTGTGTGACTTCTCCCTTATTAAGTCTGTGCAGCAGTGACATATCTCATGCAGTTGTGTAGAGACATTGAACCACAGGATATATGCAAAGAAATGATCCACTGTAGTATATGGTGAAAACAGATGGGTGGCCAGGCCCACTGATTAACATACTGGAATGTTCACCTCAAGTAACTTTTAGATTGATCAAAGGAATAAATAAATCTGTTAGTTTTCAAAGCACATAATTTATACTCAAGCTCTAGAGCTACTTTGCCCTGCACCTTGACACTGGCAGCACCAATGTCATGGTTTTGACATTCCTACTGCCTATCTCATTCCTACTGCCTGTGGCACCGGCTGCCCTGTGATTGAGAAGTCAGATGAGTTCTGACGTGAAAGGGAAGTCTCTACGCATGTTATCCCGGGAGAGTTCTTCCCTGATCCTCTCCAACTGGAAAGAGCCCTGAGTTGCTGGCAGTGCCGCTCCTAAGCTCAGAGTATCCAGGGCAGCTCCTGATAATATATGCTAATCTGGGACCAAGTCAATTGGCTGGGATGTTCAGTCTTAGGTCTATGGCGACAAGGTGCTAGGAAGGGGCTCGGGCAACTCCCGTGTGCTGTTGCTTCCACAGGTGGGCATATTAGATTGATGTACTGCCCTGGTTCTATTTCTCTCACTGCTTCTAAAATGGATAATCACACTGAGATGGGGGTCAGGCCAGTCAAACAAAGGAACTCGGAGGTTGGCCTGCAAAGTGAAAACTGTCAATTATCCTATTTTGTGTCCTACCTACATTTCTAGTAGCAGGTCCTCATTTCCATTAGACCAATTTGGTACAATGCTGCGTGTTCTAATCCTTTTACCATCTTAGCTGAACAAGAGAAATGAGTGCAAATGAATGGGGAAGCAGGCAGGGAGGGAGGGAATAAAGAAAAGGAAAGAGAAAGGAAGGAAGAGAATCATTTTGGAGGGTGATTTTTAACTCCTGACTTGACAATTTGTTAAAAGCAAATGTAACATCATAATGAAAGCTGGTCACTGCTGTACAAGGAGGATAATTCTAGACAAAAGTGACCTGTTTTTAAAACCTTGATTCTCTGATTTTGAGAATCTTAGTCTGTGAACAAGGAAGTCCCTCGTAGATTCTGTAATTTCTCTGTGGAGCACTGAGCATGGCTTAAGGAGGAGATGGCTCGGGGGACAGAGAATCCGGGCCACAGGTTGGCCTTAACGCCCAACTGGCTGTGCTACCTTCTCAGAAAGGTTGCCAGGAGCAGACCATATTATAGTGCAGTGGGGACGTTGACCTCTTCCTGTGTGAGCTGACTGTCACGGCTGTAGCAAAATGTTTGAAAACACCTTGTATTCGTTTTCTATGGCTACGGAACAAATTATGACAAACTTAGAAGTTTGAAACAATGCATATTCTTTATCCCAGTTTCTGTGGGTCAGGAATACAGGCACAACTTAATTGGGTGCTCTGGTGAGATCTCACAAGGCTGCAATTAAGGTTTCAGCCAGGCTGTGTTCTCATCTGAAGGCTCCACTGGAGAAGAATCTGTTTCCAGGGCCATCAGGTTGTTGGTAGAATTCATTTCCCTGCAGCTGTATGACTGAGAACTCTCACTTTTTGCTGGCTTTCAGCTGGAGGCCACCCACAGGTGGGACATGGGCTTCTCCAACATTATTGCTTACTTTATCGAGCCTGCAAGAAGAGTCCTAGCTCCAGTCTGCTAACATGGAATCTTCAATAACACACCATAATCATGGGAGTCATATCTACCACCTTTGCTGCATTCTATTGGTTAGAAGGATGTCAGGTCCTGCTCACACTAAAAGGGAGGGGATTTTACAAATGCATGAATACCAGGAGGGGATCATTGGGGGTCACCTTAGGGTTTGTCTCCCAAATGCTGGAGTCTCTTACCACCTGTCTCATCACTCTGACCTTATTGAAATTCTCTCCCAAACCAGTGAATCTGTGTTCTCTAATGATCTTCATTAGGGTGACCAACCATCCCAGTTTGCCGAGAACCATCCTCATTTAGCACTGAAAGTCCTGCGTTCTGGGCAACCCTTCAGTCTCAGGCAAATCAGGACAGCTGGCCACCCTAAGCATATCATAGATTTTCTTTAATTTCTCTTTGACCAGTATTAGGGGTGAAAGGGAAGCCAAAATTCTTTTATCCAGAGGGGTTGAACTGTTCTCCAAGCAGCCCTTGGAGGCCCACTGAGTTGAAGGAGGTAGTGAAGTGATGCTGATTGGATGGACTTTTTAGCTCCTTCCCACCATTCTATTACTAAGCAAATGATCTCTTGACTTGCTTACACATGTTGGATTCTCTTTAATTTGCTGTGTGAAGTGTGGTTTCCATGGCCAAATGTTGATGATGCCTTAAAACTCTCATCTCACATATAAGCAGCCCAGATCTCCAGAGGAGTCAGAGGTAGGACCCAGCCTCTTGATATGTAAGACAGAGTTCTTCTACAACACCATGCAGGTGAGCTTGGCCATCTGCTGTGTGCACTGCACTAGACTTGGTGCTGAGGCAGTGAAGGAGAGTTTTGGGGTTTTTTTGTTATTATTTGTTTGTTTTAAGAAAAGACTAAATTCTATCCATAGGGAGTTTCCAATCACATTGGCTGAGACCTAAGTTGGGGCTAGGACATACTCAGCTTGATAGCTTTATCTGACTTGACTAGTTACTGAGGAGTCAAAATGGTGATTTCAGGTACCTCGAAACATCTATGGTAGATTTACCATAGAGTTACACGTTATTTCAAAACAGCATAGGATAAGTGTGAATCCCCAAGGTTGAATACACAGCTTATGTCCAGGACAGGGACTTTCCAGTCTTATCAGCATAAAGCACAAGCAGTGCAAATTGACCTACTGAGAACAGAGTTCATAAGCACTGAGGGGAGGCAAGGTTATGTAACTCCTGAAAAGTTCAAGGCAAGGGTAATGTGGGCAAGCAGAGTGGCGGTTTCAGACTACATTAGGGAAGGTGGTCCAATTTACTAATCAGCACAGCTCTGCCTGCTGCAGCCAGCTCCTCTCCTATAAACCAATCAAATCAAGTAGCAGCTTTATATCTACAGGCAAGAGAAAGGTCCAGGGCAGCAATCTACTTTCCCACCTGCCCAGCCAGGCAGCTTTTTGTCATTTGACACCACGCAATTTAGGTTGCCTGATGAATAGGTCTCATGTTTTGGAATGCTAATCTCAGGGCAGTTTGATTTGCTTTAGGCACCATTTCCTCATTAACCCCAAACTGAACTGGGGGGTGTTATAGGGTGGTGGACATAACGCCTCCAAAGGTGTGAAGCTATGTCCAAGATTACTCAGTAGAAGAGCTTTGCAATAGGGCCTTACATCCCCAAAGTCCTAGGTCCTAGACCCGTATGCCGGTCCTAAGGGCCACACTGGTCAGCACAGCTCTGGAACTTCAGTTAAAAAAAAATATGTTCAGGTACAAAAGGCATCAGGCAGCCAACTTTATAGACTGGTGGGTAGGGATGGAAGACTCTGCACTCTCTTCTATAAACTTTCAAGGAAATGCTTGTTTGCAGAAATATTGGCATTTCTTTTGTCATCATTTCCCACTGAGTTTTCCATAGCATGTTTCTAAATATCATGTAACAAAGAGGTTCCTCAGCCCTGAGTTTGGTAAATGCTGGTTTGAACAGAGCTCAAGGGGATGAGTTTATTACAGGACTTTTCAGAGCCTAGTTTAATATAGTAAAACTCAATGCTGCCTGGTGATTGGAATCACCTGGAGAGCTTTGTTTTTTGTTTCTTGGGAAATTATTTTTTTAAATAACTTTATTTTGAAATTACTTAAGACTCACTAGTACAGTGGGTTTTTAAAGTAAACAACAGGTATAAATCCACATAGAATAGTACAGACTTCCCTATACCCTTCACCCAGCTTCCCCCAGTGAAAATATTTTACCTATATATTGTATGTTGTCAAAACCAGGAAACTGATGTGGATACAAACAATACTAACAACTCAGATACATACTTCAGTTGGATTTCATCAGTTTTTACATGGACTTCTTTTTTTGTAGTGTATACAATTTTATGAAATTTTATCACGTTTGTATATTTGAGTAACCAACACTGTAATCAGGTTATAGAACTGTTCCACCACCACAAAGAAACTCCCTAATATCACCCTTTAATAATCACTGTTCCCCCAACCCTAACCTCTGTCAACCACAGATCTCTTCTCCATCTCTATAATCTTGTGACCTTGAGAATGTTATGTAAAATGGAATCATGTAGTGCATAACCCTTCCAGACTGGCTTTTTTCACTTTGCATCATGACCTTGAGATTCATCCAAGTTGTTGTGCATATCAATAGTTTATTCCTTTTTATTGCTAAGTAGTATCCCATTGTATAGATATACCACAATTTGTTTATCTAACTATCAGTTGAAGAATATTTGGGTTGTTTCTGGTTTTTTGTCTATTACAAATAAAGTTCCTATGAAATACATGTACATATTTTTATGTGAACAGAAGTTTTCATTCTCCTGGGATAAATATTCAGGAGTATGATAGCTGGGTCATATGGTATTCTGCAGAGATTTTAAAAACTCTAGGAGCCGACGTCTTTCACAAGATGTTGAATTGATCACAGATGCATATTCTCCATGAGGAGATCTCATTAACAGATATAAATCCACATCAATAAAGGCAATGCAAAGGAGAAACATAAACAGACAAGAGTTTTCCACAAAGGTTTGGAAGAGATAAAGGGACGTAGTAGTGACAATTGATGAAGCAGAGTACAGGAAGCCTCTGACTAGAGGATGTGTCATGAAGAAGGAGGTAATCAGCCTGTTGGAGCCGAGAGAACCTGAGAAGGCCAGATCTTACCTAAAGGTAATAACTATTTCAGGGAACAGAAGAGAAATTTAAAAAATTGTAAATATATTCAGAAAAATTGGAGAATGTATTCCCATTATACGTGAGAAAAAGGTGATACATAAATGACCAGTGAACAAGAAAAAGCTCTTGGAATTTAAAAACATGATTGCTAAAATAAAAATCTCTATAGAAGACTCAAGAGATAAAGCTGGAGAAATAGCGCAGAAAAGTTTTTTACAGTGGAAAATACAAGAGGAAATATAAGAGATATCAAGTATTTACTCAGCACTTCTAACATCTGATCAATGGGAGTTATCAAAATGGAGAGTAGTGAAAATAGAAGTGAGAACTTTTCAAATTAACACAAGAGAATTTCCTAGATTCTTCAAATGGAAAAAGACACCAAGGGCCAGGCATAATGAGTAAGACGAGTCTCAACTAGACACATATGTGAAATTTCAGAAGTGTAAGAACAAAGATCTTTAACCCTTTTAGGAAAAAAACAGAAATACGACTCATATTGGCATTACACTCTTATCAGAAACACTGGACGCTAGAAGATAGTGGATCAATGCCTTAAAAATTCAGAAGCAGAATATTTTGAACCTAGATTTCTATACCCAGGCAAATCTTCAGTTAAGTCCCAGAAATAGAGCCTTTTCAGATATGCAAGGATTTGAAAGTATGCCTCTTACACTCTTTTATAGGATGTTTTTAAAGAATATATGCCAGTAAATTAAACCAAGGAAGAGGAAAATGTGGAACCCAAGAAAAAAGGATTGTGTCTGAGGACAATGGCTATGAACAGGCCCAGAGAGCAACCAGTCTAGGCTGGTGCAAAATGCAGAAACTGGAGATGGATTTGTAGAAATAGGGGTGATTAATAGACTAGAGATGCTGACTGAGAGCTTGAAAAAACTTGAGGAAGTTATAAAAATGAAATATAAAAAGGAATAATTCATTCAAAATTGTCTCTAGGAATATTTTCTTTTGAGCATCACAGTGGTCATGTCAAGTCTGCTGAGAAGGAACTATAAACCCAACACAATCAGGCATCCCTGCTATAACTTCACACAGGCATAGTTCATGAAATAGTTCACGATCTACAGACTCGCACAATACAAATAGTAGGGCTTATGGGAAAAATTGGGTTTGGCTGGTAACTCAAAACTTGTGGAACGAAAGCACTAACGAAAACAGTAACAATCCTAAGAAAAATATTAGCACTGTTAACTTTGCTGGTATTTGCAGCTAGATCATTGTCGGATTTTCCTTGTATCCTGGGGTTCTGCTTCCTCCTCGGCTATGTCGGTCCTTTGAGATATTCACATCTAACAGAGGCCAGGGTCATCAAAATTAAAATGTACAATGTAGGGACAGCCTTCTTCAGTAATCCTTTTTTTTTTTTTAACACAGGGACAATATTTTTGCAAAAATCTTCATTTGCTTCCCTTGATCACTTATTACAGAAGCTACTAAACCCATCTCCTCTTGAATGGATGAAAGGCACCACTCCAGAATGCTTGCTTTCTTAAGATCTTTATATAATGTCAAGGGTTTCTCTCTAATTGTGAGAAAATTTGTACTTGATTGCTTTAAACATTAACATGCTGGGGAAAAAAAATTGTCCGTGAACTAATACAACTTTTGTGTCCTGACATTGTCCCCTATTTACGAGGTGCATAAGCAACAGAACAAACTGTTCCTGGCTCTGCAGAGAACAACAATGACATGAGCATAATAGTAAACATACTGTTTATTGGTTTTCAACTTTTAGAATCAACCTATTGACAAGCATGATGTCCCCACCCTTCTCGCCAGCACTGTCTTCATCCTAAGACCACCGTGTTTGCAGGTAAGCTGTTTGGGGGACAGATAGGAAGTGGAGACTTGAGCCTGAGGCTCCCTGATGCAGAGCTGGGGTAACTGAGAAGAGAATATGCTTATCTGGGGAGGGATGAGGGGAGGGAAGTGGTGTAAATGAGCCAAATCCTCATCCATTACAGACAATAGCTAAATATTATAGACAACTCATCCATTATAAACAATAACTCAAATACAAATGACAGAAATGTGTTATATGACATGTGATGGTAACCATCAAAATAACTAGAAGGAGGAAATAGTGAAAGTTGGTTGTTTTTTGGATAAAAGCCTAACAGAATGGCTGGAAGGGCGTGGAAGAGATCAAGGGACTATTGTTTTCTTCGTAAGCCTTTCTAGATTTTTAATTTTCTTAAAAGAAATGCACATATTAACATGATGAAAATAAAAAGAAATGAACTTTTAAAATTTCTCTCTGATCCCACCACTACAGTTCCACAAGCCCTAAGAAATTCTGATTCTGGTGGGACCAAGAATTTGTATTTTGGAAAAGATCCACAGATGATTTTGCAACTCATTAGCTCTGGTCAGCTAATGTGGGGCGAGAGAGATGTAGTGTGCAACTTATTTGATTTAGAATCTTTCTTTTTTTTTCCTTTTTTTTCGAGTATTTCACAGGATTTGTGTCCTGTGAAACTATCTTAAAGAAATTCAGATGATTTCCAAATGTACAACATTCTTTTGCACAGGAGGAAGGGGGAAGAATGTTTTAGCTGAAAGAAACCGTTTAGTTCAGTTATCAAGATTCCTAACCTCCCATCACTGAGGCAAGGATTTATAGTTCTTTTCTCATGGGAAGGGACAGGTAACGAGAACTTATTGCCCTTGACGGCCCATCTTGTTAACACTGTGTATAGGGTTAGGTGGTCTAGGCTTGGGCAAAGCTGCCACGCCCATGTGGGGCTCTTGCTCAAGAAGTGAGCTCTACAGGGTGAGGCTCTTTCAAAGCAACCAGAAGGGCTCTGGTAGCAGGAGGCTGGAAGCGCTGTATGCACAGAAAATGCGAAGGCAGGTCTAGTTAGAGTGAGCAGAGAAATGAGGACTCTCCAAGCCAAGCGTTTTGAAATTTCTGAGCAAGGCTAATCTGAGTGACATTTATTTTCTTGAAGCCTAGCAGTTTGAAGGGCTATAGAGACTCCAAACCAAGCACGTTATGTGGGAGAGGCATCACCCAGCCTGTCCCTGAGTGGAGTCCATGACCATGGCTCCAGGGGATGCTCTGAGGGAGATCTGACAATTATCTACTGTTACAATGTCTCTGGAAAGGCAGGGAGGAGTGGTAGACGCAGTTCTCAATTAGGAATCAGAACTTCTGGATTCTATGGTGAGCCAAAGGGTACTTGAGCAGAGAGGGTCTTTGGTGTCTCCCGTAAACTCTATCAGCCTCTGGCAAGGCCTCCCAAATAAAGATGCATCTTAGGTAAAAAATGGTAAGTTGCACGCAAAAGCAGCTTCAAAATATGTCTCCTAGTTGCCCCCTCCAAAATATTGCCCCCATGAACCTTTCCTTTGTGGAAATTCTGAAGCACATTACACTCTAGTTAGGCCTAGTTCTGCTCCCTATTTCCTGTGTGGCCTTTTCTCTTTGTTCCATAGTTTGTTCATCTGTAAAATGGGAGTGAGAAGGGGATGAATTGATTGACCTCTAATATCCCTTCCAGCTCTGATATCCCAGGATTCTACATTCTCCAAAGGTGAGGAATGTTCTGGAACATCCCACGTTTCCATCAGGTGAGATAGCTGAAAGCCAGGCAAAAAGAAGGTGAGAAGCAGGTCTTCTGACTCATACTCCTTAAGCCTCAAGCTTTCTGGGAGATGTCCCTTCTCCTCTCCACATAGATTTCTCTGTCTTTCTAGGGAAGGGAAGGTGAAGGCTGCTGGTCAATGTAGAGGCTTCACAAAAGCACAGAACGAACACACAGTTCTTAACGAATCCTCAATTTCCCCACAAGTGCTGGGCTGCCTGTGGGGGGCGGGCTCTCGGCTGACCCAGATGAGCAGCCCTGGGACTCTGTGATGTCGGTGTGAGCCACTTCAAGGTGTCTCTGCAGGATGCCGGGAGGCTGGGCGGCCCGTCCAAACACAAACACGCCGGCGTAGTGTCCCTACCTAGACAGATGCGAACACAAAAGAGACTTTTCAGCTAATAAGACCCTCTGGTGTTTGTAGCTCTAAGCAGGTAAGGTCATTAGAACCCTTCTTTATAATACACTTTTTTCCTCCTCATTCTGATGGAGTGAAAATAGGCTGAAGGAACTTATTTTATTTCCTATTTAAGTTAGTTCAATGGAAGGTAGATTTTTTTCATTTGTGTGTGTGTGTGTGCAAGGGATGGGGAGCCTGGGGGAAGGAGAGTTTGGAGATGATCCTATTGGGTTCCTTGGTTAAAGAAGAAAAATATCAGGCTTGAAATGGTTTCCTCTAGGGGCTGTTTGTGGAATCAAAACGCCTCTCTGGTTTGCAGTTCTGAAACCGACTACTGTGACTAAAAAAAACTGCTTTCAATTTAGAGGGGAAAAAGGCTACAGCTCCCGGAGTCCCCACTCAGCTGAGGAAAATGCCGCTGGATGAAGTGAATGCTGCAGGTTTGGATTTCAAACACCAGCATTGATCTCAGCATCGATTGGGGTTGTGTTGCTGATGTGTCTGAGCTCCGAGCCCCGCCTTGTCCCCCAGGGGAAGAGGATTGATCACAGGGTGTAGCTGTGAGGCTGGGATGGAAGAGGAAGGACAAAGGGGGCCAGTCCCATGATGAGGGAAGGACCCCAACATGTTCTTCCAATAAACTGAAATTCTGCAAATCAAAGTCTCACCCTTAGCAACTCCCATCCCCCTGTACTTTGTCAACACTTTTCTCCTGGGAAGGCTCAGTGCTTTGAAGGATGCTCGGGTTAAATCTCTATTTACACCACCACTAGGAGAGGAGTATGTGGATAAATGATTAATCGTCCTTCCTTCCTGTACCCAGGACTCTGTACCCACTAGATTTCTTGGTCTATGAAGACCCACTCTAGGCCCTCACTCTGCCTGCTTGGTTCCAGAGTGATAGATCAATGAATTATTAATTCATTCAACAAATATTTATTGAGTGTCTACTATGTGCCAGGTGCTTAGTATGACTCAGTGAACAAAGTAGACTCAGAACTCTGCCCTCATGAAGCTTACATACCAGTGGGGGGAGATTGATAATAAATAATAAAAATAAGAAATAGCAAATTATGTTCTAAGGTGATGAATGCTATGGAACAGGCAGAATTGAGAAGGAGAAATTGAGAGGACAGAGTGGGGGGTGCTCTGCAGCTGGTGAGGGTGAGAGCTTTGAGGTGACACTTGAGCAATGACTGCAGGAAGGGGAGGGACTCAGCTGGGCAGATATCGAGAGCTAGGGCCTCCAAGCAGAGGAAACTGCTAAGTGCCATCGCCCTAAGGTGGCAGAGCTCCTGGGGGTCAAAGGGACACCAAGAAGACCAGTGTGACAAAGTTTGGGTGTGGGGAGCTGGCCGGTGGTGAGTGATTGATAAGGTTAGAAGGGTCCTGGCGTCTAAATCCTGTAGGGTATTATTAGTCCTTGTAAGATCTTTGGCTTTTATTCTCAGATAACTGGGGAGTCACTGGAGAATTTTAAGCAGAAGAATGGCTTGATCTGACTTAGATGTTTTAAAGGTCATTCTGGTGGCTGTGCTGGGAATAAAGGGCAAGGGTAGACAGGGAGACAGATAAGAAGAGGAGAGAGATGACGGAGGCAGCAGAGGTGGAGGCGGTGAGAAGTAGTCTGTTTCTGAATATAGTTTGGAGACGGAACCAAGGAGATTTCCTGATAGATTGGTGGTATGCTGAGGTGTGGGGCTTGAGCGCTGAAAGAGCTGAGTTCCTCACAACTAAGTTGGAAGGGAGGTTTTTCAGGGAAGATCAGGAGTGTCACGTTAGGCATGTTGAATCTGAGATGTCTATTACTGACATCTAAGTGGAGATGTTGAGTGTGCAATTGGAGATATAAGTCTGAAGTTATCCTGGAGGGAGGTGTCTGAGCTTCAGATATAAATTTGGAAGTTATTTGCATACTTGTGATATTTAAATACCATAGGACTGGATGTGATCACCAAGGGAGTGAGTGAAGATGGAGAGGAGAGCAGGACTGAGGCACTCTTGGGAACGGGACCTGGGACACTGAAATATTAAGAGGTTGGGGAGAGGAGAAGACCAGCAAAGGAGGCTGAGAGAGCAACCCGTGAAGTGGGAGTATGTGGGGTTCTTGGAGCCAGGTAAAGAAACGTATCAAAATCAACTGGTTCAAGTGCTGTGGGGAGGTCAAGAAGGATGAGGACTGAGATGTTATCCTTCATTTTAGCAACATGGAGGCCATTGGAGACCTGGACAAGAGCAGTTTTGGAGGACCGGTGGAGGTAAACACTCAGCTGGACCAGGTCTAAGAGAAAAAGAGAGGAGAGGAAGTGCTAGCAATATAGAAAATCTCTTTGCACAAAATCAACTCAAAATGGATTAAAGACTTGAATGTTAGACCTGAAGCCATAAAACTCCTAGAAGAAAACAGGGAATAAGCTCCTTGACATCTGTCTTGGCAATGACTTTGGATTTGACCACAAAAGCAAAAATAAATAAGCGGGACTACATCAAACTAAAAACTTCTGCACAGCAAAGAAAACCATCAACAAAATGAAAAGGCAACCTGTGAATTGGGGGAAAATATTTGCAAATCATATATCTGATCAGGGGTTAATACCCAAAATATATAAAGAACTCATACAACTCAATAGCAGAAAACAAACAATCTAATTAAGAAAATGGTCAGAGAAGCTGAATAGACATTTTCCCAAAGACCATAAACAAACGACCAACAGGCATATGTGAAAAGGTGCTCAAAATCACTAATCATCAGGAAAATGCAAATCAAAACCACAATGATGTATCACCTCACACCTGTTAGAATGGCTTTTATCAAAAAGACAAGAGATAAGTGTTGGTGAGGATGTGGAGAAAAGGGAGCGCTTGTGCACTGTTGGTGGGAGTGTAAACTGGTGCAGCCACCATGGAAAACAGTATGGAGGTTCCTCAAGAAATGAGATACAGAACTACCATACGATCCAGCGATTGCACTTCTGGGTATATATCTGAAAGAAACTAAATCATTATCTTGAAGAGGTCCCTGCACCCCCGTGTTCGTTGCAGCATTGTTTCCAATAGTGAAGACATGGAAACAACCTAAGTGTTCATCAGCGGATGAATAAAGAAGTTGTGGTGTGTAATATATATATATATATACATATATATGTGTTTTTATGACTGAGTTATATATGTATTTCAGTCGTAAAAAAGAAGGAAATCCTGCCATTTGTGACAATATAGATGGATCTTGAAGGCATTGTGCTAAGTGAAGTCAAACAGAGAAAGACAAATACTATATGATTTCACTTATATATGGAATCTTCCAAAACCAAACTCATGGAAACAGAGAACAGATTGTTCATCACTAGAGGTGAGGGGTAAGGGATGGTGGAAATGGGTGAACGTTGTAAAAAAAGTACAAACTTCCAGTCATAAAAAAAATAAGTCCTAGGGATGTAATGTACAGCATGGTGACTATAGTTAACAATATTATACTGTATATTTAAAAGTTGCTAAGAGAGTAGATCTTAAAAGTTCTCATCACAAGAAAAAAATGTAACTGTGCGAGGTGATGGATGCTAACTAAACTTACTGTGATAATCATTTCACAATATATACACATATCAAATCATTATGTTGTACATATTAAACTAATACTGTGTGTCAATTATATGTCAATAAAACTGGAAAGAAAGAAACCTCCTTTGAAGGGTTTTGCTGCAGAGGAGAGCAAAGAAATAGAGCAAAAACTAGTGGAAGAAATTTGGCCAGTGTAAGTTTTTGTTGGCTTGCTTTTGTTTGGTTTGGTTTGGTTTCATTTAGTTTCTTTTTTTTTTGGAATATTTAAAGGCATTAGGGGTTTTGTGTGTGTGTGTGGTAAGAACACCTAATGTGAGATCTACCTTAGATTTTGGGGTGTACAATGCAGTATTGTAGACTATAGGAACAGTGTTGTACAGCAGAGCTCTAGAACTTATTCATCTTACATAACTGAAATTTTATAGCCCCTGATTAGCAAACTCCCCATTTCCCCTCCCCCAATCCCTGGCAACCACCATTTTATTCTTTGTTCTTATGAATTTGACTGTTTTTGATACTTCATGCACAAGTAGAATCATACAGTGTTTTTCCTTCTGTGATTGGCTTATTTCAGTAAGCATAATGTCCTCAACTCTCATCCATGTTGTCACATAGTGCAGGATTTCCTTCTTTTTTTCAAAGCTGAATAATATTCCATTGTGTATATATACCACATTTTTTTATCCATTTATCTGTCGCTAGACATTTAGGTCGTTTCCACTTCTTGGCTGTTGTGAATAGTGCTTCAAAGAACACAGGAGTGGGTTTAGTTCACTTTTACCATGAGAAAAATATAGCAATAATCAGTCAACTAGCCAACATATGGAATATTTGCCATATATCAACACTGTGCTAGGTGCTGAAGGAGAAAGAGAAAGAGAAACTAAATCCTTGCCCTCAAGAATTTTACAGCCAAGTTAGGGGTAAAAATCATTCAGAAAAGAAAATCAGGGCGCTATCAACATACCCATAGAAACGCCCGTAGATGGGAGTGAAAGTGGGTGGTGTTCGGACTGCTGGGGCCGTGGGAGCTCTGAACAAACGAGCATGGAGACAGCACTTGGTCAAATTCAGTGGAGGATATTTATTAACTATTAAATGTCTAACATTGTGCCTGGTGGTCTGGGCCACACAGGAAAGGAAATAGATGTCTGTCGTCTATGTTTCCTGGCTCCCCGTGCCACCTCTATTGCAGCAGTGTGGTGCAGAAAGGGCTCACGCCCGAAATCAGACTGCCTCACCAGCTCTGCTGCATTCAGACCTGTTCCAGCTTACCAAACCTACGGGAACTCTAAAATGGGGGTAATAATTGTAGGAGATAAGGCAAGTGCTAGGAATATAATAAGCATTTGTCTATTAACTATTTTCTGAAATTGTATTGTTAGTTATTATAGCTTTGACAACATCATATTGAAATGATCCGTTTACCTGGCTGACTGCCTTGCTAGTCTCTGAGGTCCTGGAAGGCAATGACTGGATCTTCTTTATCTTTATATTTCCGGGGTCTGGTATATGGTAAACACTTAGTTATACTATGGATACTATTGTAACCGCGTTGGAGAGCTTCATGGTTCCGTATGTGTCTTCACTGTCCAGGTGATGAGATATTAATTCTGATTTATTAATTGAGCACCTACCGTGTGTGAGGAGCCATGTGGGTTACAAAGATGCCTAAATCCGTCTCTTCCCTTTACTGTCCAGTGGGAAAACCAAGACAAAGGCATCAGTGATGCTGGAAGTGCTCACAGGGGGGCACTCACAGAGCTGGGGCCCAGGACAGGAGAAACCGGCCTCCATGCCCTTCCTCCCTTGCCTCAGCTCCCAGTCAGACCTTCACACTCACCTTTTCCCCTGAGTTAACCTGAGAGAAATTTCCCCAAGTATACCATGGTGTTTCTAGTGTCTGTTTTTCCTTTTGACCTTGTGTCTAGACACAATTCAAATTAGTGAAGAAATAGATAGAAAGGAGCACATTCTTGAGAGCATTTGAGGGGCTTGGACTAGAATGGGGTCTACTAGACATTATCCAGAATATACTTTGAATGATTTTGCATTATAAGACACTGTGGCCAGAATAATTCTGTAGCTGGTGAATTAATTACAATTCTCTTCAGCCCTCTGGTATCTCCATTGTAATGGAAAATTCTTGATGATCTATCCTTATGGAGAGAAGTACAAGTAATCCCAAATATGGATAAATCAGTCATTTCTATTGGACCCTGGAATGTATCTCAGGGTTTCTGGTGAAAATTAGTTTATTTGCTATTCTAGAATCATAAGAAAGATCAAACCCAATAATGATGCTGTGATACAAAGGCCAGCTCAAGCAGTACTGGAGAAATGTCCATTTTCCTAACAACATTGTCACAATTCTGTGCTGTCTGTTCTAGGCAGGAGGAGAAATGTTTCATCCTTCAGACTGATGCTTAACAGCAGGCATATATATAAGCAGGACTGTCTCCTCTTTTCCTTCTGACTAACACATTTACTGGCAACATGCTGGGTTTTGGATCTCCTGAGAGAATCCCTTTGAACACCTCTTGCAGGCAGTGGCTTTAGTTATTGTCCAGGGAATAAATCAGAACCTCCACAGTATTGGCTATAAAAATGTCTACCAGGCTGGACAACCTGCAGAATTTTCCAGATTTGCTTTCTCTCCTAGAAAAAATGCAAATATTTTGGTTCCCCACTCCTGGGATATTCCACAGAACCAATTTATTCATAAACTGGAAGAAAGTCTTAGTAAACGCAGAGCACTGCACAAGGTGTTTGGGATATAAGCACAAACCCTCCAGAGGCTGATGCTCTAGGCAGGGGTTCAGACTCATCAATGAGCATCTATAAGAGAATGTTGGAGGTGGCAAGGCAGCCACATGCATAGATGAAGTAGGAGAGCAAAGGAGCCTACGGTCAATTCTACCTCAGTTAAGGCAAGGAGGAGACCCTTAAATTGAGACATGGAAGATGCATAGGAGATTTCTGGGTCTAGAACCATGGGGAAGAGGGGTTGGTGATTGAGTGGAACAGGAATTCCAGGCAGAGGGAGCAGGAGTCAAGGACAGGGGCCTACACCCACCAGCTTGTGCCCCCGGGCCTGCAGTGGGCTGACTCTCTCATCTTGATCCATTCACCAGGTTTTCTGTCGATTAGAGGCTGTGGTAGAGGCAAATCAGAACTGTGTTTGAGCCCTCCTTCCATCCCCACAATGAAAAAGGAGCTACAGAGACGAAGAGCACCTCATTCTCTGGGAGCATCATCAACTCTCTCAACTGCCATCTTCTGCCCACTTTTTTACAACATTTATATACAACATCTAGTGTGGTAGCTACTGTCAGTACCACTTTAACTGCCTCCATCTCTATTCAGGAGAGGACTCTGCTGGTGTCCCCAAACTTGCTGTTGGAATCATAATGGTGTTATGAGGAGAGCAAATGCAATAAACTGGGGAGATGAGAGACTGCATCTGATGTTGGAGGACAGGATTGTGGGAGAAGCTGACCGGGGACATCCCCAAGGTAACTATTTATTTGTTTTCCTAATTTCAAAATTCTCACTGGGATCTACAGATACAAGCCTGCTTGATCTTCCCAAACATGAAATGCTAGGTAAGACACACGTCAAATGAAAATAGCCTTGTTAGTCACAGTCAACATTTAAAAAAATTTGACAGGCAGACTCTGTTACATTCAAGAGCCTATTGCCTGTTTTTGGTTTACTTCATTTCAGGGTTTGGGACTATTTACCAATGATCATTTTGTAGCAAACATCAGTGGTAACTATAAGGATGGGTAGCATAGCCAATACTTGCCAAGCTTTCTAGCCCAAAGGGGCAATGTCTTACACTTCCACATCTTCTGAATCTCTTGCTTCCTACACTGGTCAGTTTTCAAACATTTCATTTTACTGGTAGTCAGAGGGCAAATCTTTGTTTTCAGTTCTTTGTTGGCACCACGCTTCTTTCTGTTTACTTATTTTCTTGATTGACGTCTTTATCTCTGTTTGTTCTTGCTTGGCAAGGAGTCTACAGTTTAACACAAGCTGGGAGGGATGTGGGGAAGCTATTGTAACAGCCCAGGAGGGATGACGAGGGCCCGGCCAGGGCACTGAGAATGGGAATGGATATACTGGCTGGAGAAGGGCCTGTCCAGGCTGACTCCCAAGTTGCTACTTAGGGGGGTAGGTGGATGGTGAGGCCCATAACAAACACAGAAGGACAAGTAGCTCTCTTTTGAATCTGTTGGGTTAAAGTCCCTGCAGGACATCCAGGTGGAAATTTAATAGATGGCTGCTATGCAGATCGAGGGTTTGGGAATGAGAATGACAGGGCCAAAGATGTGATTCCACCTGCACTTGTACCCACATATGACAGAGGGCCGACCAATTCTCCCCCCGCCAAAGTTTGCAATGTCACATCAGTAACCAAGGAAACCTGTTTATTTTGATATCAGTTTCTCAAATCCCACCTTTCATCTTTTCTGCCAGAGACAGTAATGACAAAACAACCTATTGCTAGTCACAAAAAGAACTAAGAATGTGGAACTGGAAGAAATAAAGTACATGGAGGAACCAAGCAACAATAAATTCAAACTGCTGAGTAGCACAGCCACTCAGAGTAGCTCTTTGTTCTTCTAGCTGAGCCTCTGGCAGAACTGGGTATCTTGAAGGTCCTGGAAAAAGTAGATAGACAGCAATTTTAGCAACTTACCACATGACCATGAATTTCCTACACAGACAATAGATTATCACAGTGCATCTGGCCTAAAGTGCCCGTGGTGGTAGAATGAGTTAACACCAGAGTCGTCTGAGAGATGATAAAATCATCTTGGCAGTTAGGATGGGTTGGGAAGGCGAGAGAGCGTGCACAGAGCATGCTGCTTGGTGGTGCAGTTGCCCAGAGTGGTGCTTCTCTGTGACCTAGGGGCTCCACTGTATTGGGAAGCTGAGAAGCTGGAAACACCAGTGTTGATTCCTTTCCTGAGCCAGAGCACGCCAGCAGCTGAGAAACCATGCTTCTCTCATCTTTTTAGCCAAACCACGCTTTGGTCCATTCTGTCACTCCCACCTCCCAATTAGACATCCGGAGTCCCTCTACCACCTGCCACTCTGCAAGACAACTCCAGCTGCCCTGATGTGGGAGAGCGATGGGGAAGGCTGAGCTCTCCCAGCCTGGAAAAAGGTAACAGAGTAGATGAGTTCCCTAGAGGTGAGCAGAATTAACTGCCGGAAGGGAAAGGGAGCCACCTTCCCTCAGAGAACCGAAGGGTTTAGGAAAGGTCATCATTGATCACTGCTGTTGTGGGGTAATTAGTTTGGGGAACGCTTTATAAAAGCTATGGGGACTTTATATAAGAACTAGGGCTGCAAATTCCTATCTAATGGAGGAGGTTTGAAGGTTAAATGAGAAAAATGTGGGGCAGTCACACTACATAGTCCCTGGTATTCAATAAATGCTTAATACCTGGTAGTCATCATCATCGTTTGAGGAGTATAGAGGAGTGGGTTAAGATCACACCTCAGACCAGGGTTTGAATCCCAGATCCACACATCACCAGCTACAAGACGTAGGGAACATCACTTAACTTCCCCGAGCCACACTTTTACTATCTCTGAGACTGGGTTAACAATATCTACCCTTGGGGTTATTGTGAGTCTTAAGATCAGATCGGGTAAGTAAAGGCTTTAATTTGTGGTAGCATTAATATGATTTTTGGAAACATCTGAACATAGGGCTCTTTTCATGCTTCAGTGCCCACCAATAGGGTGAAAGCAGGTTCTGACTGGACTACACACAGGTCTCTAAACTACAGTGACTCTAAGCTACATGGTGACCTAGACTGGGGTTGGCAATTTCTTTTCTGTAATGGGACAAAGAGTAAATAGTTTAGGCTTTGTGGGCCACACAATCCCTGTCCCAACTCCTCAACTCTACCACGGTAGGGCCGAAAGCAGCCATAAATGATATGTAAACAAATGGGCGTGGCTGTGGTCCAATAAAACTTGACTTACAAAAACAGGCAGTTGGCCCAATCCAGCCTGTGGTAGTAGTTTGCTGACTCCTGACTTAGACATACATAGAGCCAACCTCGCACGTAGGAGCTTGTTGATATGGCATGGTTAGAGGAAAAGTGAGAAAGGACTTCATGCCCCCACTCCCATCCCCCCCAGTGCGCCAAGTACTAGAAATTCCACTATTAGAAAGTCATTTCTTTGAACTAAGCATTGATCCATGGAGAAAAGGGAGATGCCTGTCAAAAAGCAAATAAAAGGAATAATAGATAAAGATGAAGCTTTAATTTAAATTGGAATATCGTGTACCTTCTGAACTGGCAGGACTTGACTTTGCAGGGGGGCACCAAGCACCTGAAGGGAGGAGAATTAAAAATGGATAGAGGGAAGGAAAAAAGGAACAGATTTGACTAGGACTTTCTCTAAGGTCTTGCAGATCAAACCTCTCCCCTTAGACTCCTTCCCCTTTGGCATTCCACCGCCACAGCCAAGCCAAGGTCTCTTCATCACAAAGAGCAAACCAAAACAGTAGATCCTTCACTGCCTCTTTCTGAGACAGTAGGTGGCTGCTTTCAACAATTCCTGAAGGCTGAATTCTCAGTTTCCATTTTTTCATCTCTTAGAACAGATGTGCCAGAGGACAGCCGCCTCTCTGTACTCCGAGTTGGTACACAGATCGATGTTGATACTAGCATGGAGGTCCTTCTCTTCCCTTCCCATCTTCCAACCCCACCTCACCCCCCACCCCTAGTGGTAGCCCACTTCTTCCCAAAAATTGGGAAGGAGAGTCAGAATTCAGGGTAGGCCTGGGGCAAAGGCTATTTTAGTGCAAAGTCAAAATTATGTTAGAGGCAAAATGCGAATCTCATTTATGGACCCAGTGAGGGCTGTTGACTGTCAATTAATCCTTGCGGTATGGGAAACAGTGGGTAGTGGTGACAGCCTCAGTCTGGGTGATGGGGTAACAAAGGAATCTATTTGTGGAGATCACTTGGTCCAAGGAACTGTAGTCTCTTTCACTCCCCAAGGGCAGTTACAGACAGAATCATGTGGATCCAAAATAAGAAGCCCATTTTCAGGGTCCCACTAGATTGCTTTGCCTTCTGTCCCCCAGATGGCCCCACCTTCATCCCATCACAGAACTTGCTCACCATGTTTCCCAATGACACCTGCTCTCTGGGTGCCCACATTTGTTGTCTCCTCTTATGCTATCCTTTCCTGGACCACCTGGCCCTTCCAGGTAGCTTCTTCTCTGAGGCCCTCCAGCCTCTGCTCTCTGCCTCTCTCCAGCGGCCTTAAGCAGCTGGAGGGCACATACACTTCCATGAATCTACTTCTCCCCACCACGACCCCCACCACTCCAGAATATTACCCAACACCAAATCATTCGTAGGTGCTCAATTAATGTTTGTAGAATTAATTCACAATGGACAATTTCACAATGGACAACTTTAAGGCTTACATCACATGAACAATCCCTTTCTCTCCTGTGCTAATGGAGGGAGCAGGGACAAGCATTGGAGAAGGCTGGAAAGAAGATTGTACTAACTACTAACACCTCCTGCCCCACCCCACCCCACCCCTGAGCCCCGTGAGGGTGGTGAATGCTGAGAGGAGGCACATCTGTCTACATCTATACAGCCTCCTAGGAATTCTGGATCCTTCTACAGCACTCCTTTCTTTTCCATTCACTGCTGCTCCAACCTTTGTACCTTAGAAACCCATCTGGCATCTCAGGTCGGTTTCAATAGAAGTGGAGATAATTCAACAAATCTAGTTCAATTGTCTTTTTGTGTGTGTGTGTGAGGAAGATTAGCCCTGAGCTAACATCTGTTGCCAATCCTCCTCTTTTTGCAGAGGAAGATTGGCCCTGGGCTAACATCCATGCCCATCTTCCTCTATTTAATATGTGGGACACCTGCCACAGCATGGCTTGATAAGCAGTGTGTAGATCTGCACCCGGATCTAAACCCATGAACCCCGGGCTGCTGAAGCAGAATGTGCATATTTTAACCACTAGGCCACTGGGCCGGCCCCTAGTTCAATTGTCTTTTGCTTAACTTAACTTTTTAATCCATAGTGCAAAAGTGTGCAAAGAATCTACTAGTCCTCATGAACCCAAGCTAGGTAATGGAAAAGTATTCTAGGAGTCTTTCATTACATTTAAGGTGAAGGTCTTTATTAAGGAGTGCTTCTTCCTGAAGGAGTACAGTTGCCAGCAATCAGGAGGGAGGGAAAAGATGGGTGAGGCAGGGAAAGAGAGAGAGCCTAAATGGGGGACATTACCTCGCTGGCCACTGCTTGGAGTAATGTACAACTGAAAGCTCCGTGTCTCAAGACTCACTTCCCTGAGGCCCCATGAACTGCTGTCTTAGGAGAGTCCACCACAGAAGGAAGGGAGAAGAATATATCCACCAGATCCTGCCCCCCATGGGGTGTTAACTCTCCTACACTTTACAGTTGCACCTGTGTGGGCACCAAAAAGTTCCCACAGTGTTTCATGCCTCAGTGGCACCACCTGAAGCCCCCATGGGATGGTGAGAAGTGCGCAGTGCAGGCCCAGGAGGCATGGTCAGGCTGTGCTTTCCCACTGGCAGCTGGAGTGGAACAAGGCATCTGAGGCCTGGGGTACAGGTGAGCGCAAGAGGATCCGAGATGGCCCCTAAGAGTTGTCCATTATATGGCAACTCCCTGCCATGGGTGTGGCGAATCACCGAAATGTACTTTCACGCATGCACAATTGCTGACCCAGATTTTATTTTTATTCAACAATTCATTTCTTCATTCATTCATTAACTAATTCATGCATCCCCTATATTCTAAACACTGTGATAAATAGGAATGACCTGGCTTTCTGGAGCAATGGAAGCACCTTATCTACTATCATAAAGCAACCCCAGTCTCCCTTCCTGGCTCTCCATCCCTCCTGATGCCACACCCCACCCTCCTGGACCAATCACTACCACTAGTTTTACTCAGAAGTGTTGAGTTGCCCACAAATTTCCCACTGTAGGGCCCTAAGGCCACAGGGTGGCCCTAAAAGAGAATGTGTCTCTTCCAAGGGGGAAATCTTGCCTGTGAACCTTAACATTGTATCACTACTTATCTCCCCTCCACATGTCTTCATTCCAGGGACACTTGGGCCTAGAACATGGGATGAGGAGCTCCTAGGCTCCAGAATGCAATCCTGCACTGCTAATTCAAACTCCAGGAGGAAAGTAAACTGCAGAAGCTTGGAAATGCCTCAGTGCCCTAAAATTTGGGGGCCGTCAGTGAAGAATGGTCCAAAGTCAATTCTTGTGGGTTAAGGAGAGATAGGAAATCAGTGACTCTTTATATTTGCATTTCACCCATTCATTATGTCATTTGACTATGGCTCACCATGACCATGACCATGTAGAATTATTTCCATGTTACAGATGTGGAAACTGAGGCCAAGAGATGAAATAACTTGTTGAAGGTTGCACAGCCCATAAAAGGTAGTTCTAGGGCTAGACCCACGTTTGTTAAGTGAATGTCACCTTTGATCTACCCAGTGGCTTGTCCGAGCCTGTCCTTCATCCCACTGACCTATCAGTCCAGTGTTGGCTGCTGCCAATCCTTACCTGTCATATGGGAGACAATGGGCCTTAGGACCCAGGGATTTCCCCCAAGGTACTTCAGCTGAGTATTGTCGGTGGGCAAAATGCCAGTGCTCAGGGTTCCATCTTCCCCTCCTATGCCCTCCATCAAGCCCCCTCCTCCCTCACCTAGCACAGAGCCAACTCACTCCTCGTAAATTCAGTGTTTTTCCATTCCAGCGAGCTCAGCCTTTCCTTTGATTTGGGTGCAAGCAGCTGCAGGTGCCTCAAGTCATCATGTGCTCTCTTCCCCCTCTCTCGCTGCAATGTCATCCATGTTTACTTGCTGCTCTGGACTTTAGATTCTGTCAGAATGCCAATCGGCTGGGCCGCCAGGCACCACAGCTGACAGTCAAATCTGTGATGCTGAATCCTTCTTCTGGAAAAAAGGGCTAAAGAGGTTAATACACTCAAGTCAGGATAAACACACCAGCTGTTAGAGTTTCTAATATTTAATATCATTATCAAATAAATAACTCAGGGAGAAATCACACACACACACACCACAAAAACCCACTGCTTCATTTACAGTGGTTAAAGAGAATATTAATAAATTATCTTAAAAGCCTCCACAATGGAGTAATGGCGGGGACACAATTAAGGAACCATTTGCATAGAGCATGCTGCTGTTCCTGCCCAGAGACAGCCTCCCGGAGGCCAGCCCTGAGAGAGGAAGTGGGGAGCACAAGGAGGGAGGACTCTGTTCATATCAGCAATTTTAGGTTTCCCTCTTGGTTTGGGAGGATCTCAGCTCAAGTAATCTTTGCTGTTGCTTTTGCTTTCAATGGGGAGATTCCAGATGGATCTCTGTCTACTGAAAAATACACCACCCTTCTATCTACCTACAGAGCACAAGATAATTTTTTTTGGAGGAAAATGTGTATTCAGACAAACTTCCCATTTCTAACCCATCTTGTGGATAACAGATTATCTAACTGACCAGTCAACAGTGCTTTGTTGTTTACCCTTCCATCTATTTTGTGCACAGATCCCAGCCAGGGCGATGAGCATCTATTTCTCTATTGGAGTTCTGGCCTTCTGATTCCCTGAGCACTGATGTCAAGGATGAGCAGGACGGAATTTTAACGGCCTGTTAACTGTGTCAGGAAATTGCGAGTCCACTTTGTTTTTTGCCCGAAACTACTGGCTGCTGTTCACCTGGGCTAAAGGAACAGAAAATGATGATCATCGCATTTGGGGAAAAAAAATGAACATGGGCTAATTTTTTTTAAGGCTCCAACAAAATGTTTTCCAGCTCACAAAGCACTGAGCAAAATGAGCTCCATATCTTGTTTATGTTGTATATTATAAGGGAAGCTGGTCTCGGTGACTCTGTGAAGGTTCCATGAGCATTTTTTGAGATAAAGCCTTCATTTCAAGGGGCCAGGGTTGAGCTATTTCCCTTCTCATCAAGCAAAAACCTGGCATCCTGTTTATCTGTCCAGATGTATTTTTGTTTGGGTTTTTACACTGTTTGATTGAGATCAAGTCATGAATTTCTGCTCTCCGGATGGGCAGAGGAATGACAATTTATGAAGTCTGAGGATGCATATTGTTTAGCTCAAAAGCACAGCCAGATGAATTTCTGTGAGAGGAAAGACTGCCCTGCATGGCCACCACGGCCAATATCAGGGGCAATTTCTCTTTTGCAAACTTTTGAAAACCTGAGCTGGAGGGTATAGTTTTAATAATCTCTACTATCTGAGGCTGTATGGGCAGGATGGATCAGATGGAATGAATCCCAATAATTTAAAGGGAACTTTGTTCTAATAAGACTTACAAAGTAATATTCCTGTTGACATTGAATCCATGTAAAGGTTACTGAGATGACTAGATTGTCCACATATTTCTGCTTAATGCTGGGCATGGTGGACATGTACATGACTTCTGCCCACACACCTCTGCCTCTGAGTTCTTGATGAACTTCCAATGGCTCAGTGCCCCCTCTGCTCACGCAGACATCCTCTCTGTGTCCGGCCATGTCCCCAGTTCTTCATATGAGTTTTTCAAGAGTGTAGAAAAAAATGCGGCCGGGTGGCAGGGATGAAGGCAAAAATGATGGGTCTCCCCAGACCCCTGGGGAGACCAAGTGGGAGGAAGGGGTGTCTCAGAGCTGATAAGTGGTGGGGTGGGGGTGCCGGCTCCCAGTGCCTGGCCGTTGTGTATCCTCTCGGGGGTTATTGGAGGGATGAAACCATGCTGGGAAAGATGCCTAAAGTTTTGATATTTGATAGTTTTTCTATTTCTATTCAGATATATCCGGATTGGAGATCAGACCAGAATTATTACAGTTGTGAAGATGAAATAAAGGAAAGGAATGAAGAGGAAAATGGTGGCAGGGAGGAAGGGAGAGGGAAAGGGCGGAGAGGGAAAGGAAAGAGGGAAGGGAGAGGGAAAGAGGAGAAAATGAGCAAAGGAAGGGAGGGAGGGAAGGAGGAAGGCTGAGAGGGAAGGTGGGGGAAGGATGAGGAAAAGCAAGCCCAGTTCTCAAACCCAGAGCTGTGCTGGCTCCCTGGGACCTGTGCCTTTGCACAAGTGTGCCCTCCACCTAACAACCTCTTCACCCCTTTGTACACTGCAAGCTCCACCTCCTGTCTGCCTCCGGGATCAAGCCCATCTGCTCCTCAGCGCCGAGTTGAGTGCACTCTTCCCTCTGCTTCATCTCCTTCGTGTATGAGGCTGTCTGTTTGCCTTTCTGTCTCCTGGAGGGAGGAAACATGTCTTTACTTCATAGCTTCCTCAGCATCCTGGCCCATCCCGTAAATGTTTGCTGAATGAATGAAAATGAGAGAATTGAGGAATAACAAGAGATTTACCAAATATTAGTGTAAATCCAAGAACTTTCCTATGATAAAGAAATTTAATTTCAATTAGATGCTATTATAACTCTTTGCTATTAACAATAGAAATAAAAATGTCTTAAGGATGTCAAACTGGTATCGTTGGTCACTCGTTAAGAGATTTCTGTCTATTCTAACAATAGCTGTTTACAACCCCCTTTTAAAAATAGAACATACCTGTCATTAATATTAAAATATAAAATGAATCATATTCTATTAATAAGCTTCCGTAGAAGCTGAGTGAGGTCCTTTTTAAAACAAATATATATACAAGTATTTAAGATAACCCAGGCTTAACTAACAAGAGAACTAGACAAATGGAAAGTCTGAGAGGCGTTGACTTAAAGGCAGTTTTGGGTTTTGTTTCCGATCTGTGAGCGAGCAGCCCCTGGGAGTTCCTTGCACCTGAGCTCAGGTCAGCTCAGAAAACAGGAACCAAACTATGAGGGTCCCTCCATTTCTATCAAACTTTCACTTCCTGCCACTCTTATCATCTGACTTTATTCCCAGGAGACCCTGGTAAGATGAGGAAGGAAGTGACTTGCCCCTTCCCTGATGGGGATACAGGAGCTCAGGGAGCTGATGGCACTTGTCCAAGGCAGCTGGGCGGTGCAGCTGAGGGTCTAACTCGTTCCCCCCAGTCTGCGACTGCCAGGGGAAGGGTAGCATGGACCCAGGGTCAATTCTGAGCGGGACGAGCTCCCTTAGCGGGACCTGGTGCTTGCCTTCCACTTCCAGGACATGGAAAGCTGTGTAAAGGAGGATGCTGAGCCATTTTTCTGGTTGCCTTCAGGGTATTCAAGAAGAGAGGGATTAAAGAGAAAGACTGAAATTACACACCAAGAAGAACTTCTGGTTGTTAGGATGATTTTAAAAGCTGGAATAAACTAGGAAAATTCTTAGTGAGTTTAACTCTGCTGCAATGTCTTCCGCAGAATTACACATGTCTTGAGCTCTTAGTGCCGATTCTCACTCCTTAATTCCCAACTCCAGGCAGGGGAAGGGCAAGCAGGCACGGTAGCCTTCACTCTGAATTCCCAGCCTCCCTCCGGTTTAAGCCGCATGCTTTATTTATTTGAATTTTTTTTTTTTTTCCGTGTAGACATTTTACTCTCCTCTCTGCAGAAGGCGGTTTCCCCAAACTGCTGCAAATGTTCCTTGCCTGTATATTTTATTCATATGGATCCGTTATGGGCCCATCCCATCCTGAAAGAGCTGAAATTTGCCCTTGAGGCATCAGATGGAGTAGTCAGATTGTCAAATGTGTCTCCTAATTGAAGTGAACGTTGGCACAATATTTGTCGACTGGAGATAAACAGCCCCGGCGAAATAGCAGGTTTGCAACCTTCATGCGCTCGTTCAGGTCTTGCTGAGAGTTGAAGGAAACATGCAGAGAGAGAAGCTATTTCTCTTGGAAATGAAAACTTTGGGAGGGGAGGAATCTTTCTTAGACTTTGACTCTCCTAGAGCCAAGAACGGCCTACCTGGGGCAATCGCGCTGCAGTCAGCAGGGTTTATTTCCACCGCTCCTCCCTTGCCCGTTCCTCTCCCTCCCATTCTGGGGTGCCTCCTTCTCCAGGAGTCAAGGGTCCAGGATCAGCCTGCTTGCTGTCCTCCATCAAACCTTCTTATTGACAAGTCTCTGCAATCAGAGTTTGAGAAACAAAAAGCAAAAGTGTGATCAAGTCCAAAAGAAGCCCAATGATCTCCTCTATCTTTTCTCAATGACTCATGAGCCCCAGCAAACTCCAAAGCTCTGGTTCTAGAATACTGTCCAAGCTCGCCTAGGCCTCCAGTGCTCCCCTGCATGGGTCCCTCTGACAGCTTTGCAGGGAACATTCTTGGGGGACAGGGAGCCAGGGGAGTCAATGCAAAGCCTTGTAAACCGCAACCCTGGGCATACACCAGAGTGTTGGTTCCTCCCAAGGTCATATGACAGAGCAAGCAAGTGGAAGGGACCCAAGTCAAGCCCAAAGTTGAAAACCCGGCCTTTCCAATAAGGCTGTGAAAAATCGCAGGTGGGGTGAGTGACTTCCCTTGCCCCTCCCCACCACTTTCTTGCTTTCCTTAAGAGACCAATCAGAAGTAGGCCATTTCCTTCCATGAAAGCTCCCTGTGGGGTGGGTCCCTCTCACCTCCTGCTCTCCAATGTCTTTCTCTGATCCATTTCAGCAAGTGCCCAGGCCTCCCTGGTAGGCACTAGGCCACCAGCCCCTGGACACCCTCCTCCACTGCCACCCTGAGGAAATTATCATTCTGATGCACTGGGCTCCTACCAAGGAGTTGGTGGGTCCCGACACCTGGAAGGTCACAATCTGTCCTCTGTTTAGTCTGAATGGGGGAACTGAATGGAAAGAATTAACAAGCACCATAAACCTTCCTTGGCCTTCTCTGGTAGTGACTGGTTTTTTTTCCACTCCTCCCCAGAGAAGAGAGAATGGGCGTGGGGAGAGACCCAGACAGAACATTCCGGCAGTGACTTGGAGAAGGCATCTCTGCTCAAATCCCTCTTCAGGATGGAAGAGAGGACTCTCATCTCTAAGTTCCCTTTAACTGACTCACAAAAAGCCTTTGTGACTTCCTCCACCTCCGGTCAGGACTAGGAATTCCTCCTAGCACATCCATTATTCCTGAATGCATTGCCAGCTCTTCTCTCTCCTAGCATTTCACTCAGTTTTGTAATGATCTGCCTGTGAGTCCACCCATGTGGGCCACTGAATCAGAGTCTCTTGAGGGCAGAGGTGTTGCTTTCAATGCTGCATCTCCAGCCTCCAGTACAAGCCTACCATAGACTCTCACTGTTTGTTGAAATGAGGAAACTTTCCCTAACTAAGCAAGCAAATGAACCTCAGGCCCCTAAGCCCACCCCCATCAGCCCTGACCTTTACCAGAACAGGTAATCCAAGTCAGCTGCGCTAAGAAACTTGAAATCCTTTCCTATCTAGGTTTCAGGGACACTATGATAACTCTTACCGTCAAGTTGTCGTTTTTATTCTTTGTTGTAAGTCATTTGTTCTTTAGGGTTAATTTAAACCAAGTGATGATGGGAGTGGGGACACAGTATAGTTTCTGTACTTTAAGCTCGACGTCTCCTTGTGGATTCACGGCTTTGATTCACGGCTTTGTCCCCTTTATAGGAATTCCAAGCCTAAATGGACAGACAGGGGAAGTATCTTGGAAATGGGGATATTTTAAAATGCAACCCAAAATGTTAGCAAGAAGCGAGCCAGCAATGTAGTGTATGTGTTAGATCAGCTCTGTAGTTAATGGAACCCAATTTCCAACATGTCTTTCTGGGATGAAACTAAATTTGTAGAAGCCCAACACTTGACCAAGGCTTGTTTAACATTTTGTTACTTCTTTTTTTTCCCTGAGTCTTGAAAACACACTATTTGTGAGAGCTTGGTTCCTGAAGAAGGCAAAACAAAGAAGTGGTGATGGCAGGTGTCAGGGATAAGAAAGCAGACGCTCCTTTCATATTGGGTGAAATTAATCAGTAACTGTTGATCTCTCAATCGAGAACACAAACTGGGCTGCCATCACATGGATTATAAAGACTTCCCATGTGACGTTCATTGTGGATTGGAGATGATAAGGGAACATAGGATTTTCCAGGATGTGCTCTTACAAGAAAGCTGAAAATGTGTAATTTGAAATAAGTTCCCACGTCAGAAAATCTTTCAGTTTCTCTCCTGTTCTTCTCAATGACCTCCTAAGGGGGAGATCTAAAGCCCTTTTCTACTATTTCATTCTCCTTGACATCTCCTCTGTAGCACTTGATAGGATTGACTATTCTCTTATACTGAATAAGGATTTTCATTGTAATGATCCCCATACTAATCATGTATTGTGACCCCGACAAAGCGATAGGCATTTCAAATATCCTCTCATTTATCTGAAGTGACTCAGTCTTCCCTCCCTTGTCCTGGGTCTGTCTTCCTGAGTACTCCTGTTCCCACCTCTGATCTTCCTCCTCTCACCCCTAACTGTCTCATTCACTCAGGTTCTGCCCTCTCCTCTTCTTCTCTTCTTCAAAGAAGTCATCCCCTCCCATAGTTGTCTCTGTCACCTCCAGGGGGATGACTTCCACATCTGTCATCTTTGGCCTTCACCCACATTCCTTTCTCCAGCCGCACATTTTCCACTGCTTGCTGGGCATTCCCACTTGGTGTTCCGCCAACACCTCAAAATAACTGAAAACAATTTCACTATATTTCTCTCAAAAATGGCCTCCCCTCCCCATTTCCCTGTTTCTGTTGGTAGACCAGAACTCTAGTCTTCATATGTTAAATGCTTTCTCCTTTAGTTTTTCACAGCTCCTCAGCAGCCCAGTTCCACTGATTCTTGCTTTGTCAGAGCTCTTAATTCTCCCTTCCTTTAGATTCCCATGTCCATGATTCTAATTCAGGCCTCATCACCTGATGCCTCAGTTATTGCAATGTCCTCTTATTTCTCTGCCACGTTCAGTCTTGTATACTGCTGCATGATTAATCTTCCTAAAATATTACTTCCTTCAAGTAACACCCCTGATCAAAACCCTTCACTATCTCCCCACTGGCTAATCCTGGCATTTAAGAACTTCCAAAATCTGATCCAAATCCACTTTCCCAGAGCACATCCATTATTCCTCAGTGCAAACTGGTCTCTTCAGTATTTTTGAAACAGAACTGGCTTTACCCCATTTTGTTCCCTCTGCTGCTATCTTTTTGAAGTACTCTTCCTCTCCCCTGCCCAATGACAACCCCAAGACTACACGCTTGGTAGCTCAGTAGTTCAGTCTCCAAGATTTCTTTAACTATAATACATGTATCCATTCAGCAACTATTTATTGAGGATCTGCTCAGTGCCAGTCTCTGTCCCAGGCACTGGGCATACAGAGGTGAATGACCAGCCAAGGTCCCTGTTCTCATGGAGCTTACACTGGGGAGGAGGGAGAGACATAAAATAACAAATAAATGATGAGAAACTTTCAGACAGCAATAAATGCTACTTGATCTCAGCAACGCTCTTCATGAAAGAGAAACACTGAGTCTCAGAGAAGTTAAATGCTTTCCCAGAGATCACGTAGTTAGTGGATGACAATGCCTGGATCGTAGATAATGTCTTCTGTGTTCTTTCCATTACCTACATTACTTCTTGTTTCTTTAGCCAAATGTTAAACTCCTCAAGGTCAGATCGTAATTCTCTCAAACTTGTCCTAGCACTAGCACACTACCAGGCATGTTGCAAGTGCTCAATGGTTACTTGAAGGAAGAAAGACTTAAGGAAAGCAGAAGGCAGCAGGGAGAAGGGGTGCCTCTGTTAGGTCACAGACACATAGCATTAATTTTCCTCAGCTGAGTCAATGTATCTCGTTAGTATCACATGCATATCCATATCACTTAGTGCACCAGACAATCTAGGGGTTAATAAAGATGCTGTCAGGGGTACTGACTTTTATTTTCCACTAAATTTCCATTGCAAGTAGCAAATTCTACCATTTGGGCTGTGCGTATGGCCCAGAGGGGACTCAGTGTCTAGCCGGCTTCCTACTCCTGACGGTGACAAGTAAGAAGAAGATATAGTTCAGCAGGACCAAGACTGGGAAGAGTCAAGACGATTTGTTTAAAACAATCTGTAACAGACGATTGGTCATAAAATGGATTCCTTTCACTTTTCTCTGCTCCTCTGTCCACTACTCCTCAGGAAGAAAAAAATGGAGAGGAGGAAAAGGGAGAAGGAAGGGAGGGAGGGAAGAAGGAGAATTTATCACAAGTTCCTATTTATAGAATCACAAGGCTGAACAATAAACTATCTTCAAGGAAAAGGAGGTATTGAAATTGCATTTGAAATAGTCTCCCTTATATCTAAATGATAATTCTTGTTCCTTCACTCCAACTTTTAATGGACTCTCTACTGATGATTATGGCTTAACTAACAAAACCTGTAGCGAGGAATGGCACTCCCCACTCCGATCTCCCTTTAAATTATTTTCCATTTAGCGTAAATCCTATAGCATGGCATAAAACTTTATTGAATAGCTCATTTGAGCAGAGAATACTTTTGAAAGAATATTAGTAAACTCTTTCAATGGAGTCAAAACACCAAAATGGAAAATTCAAGTTTTGAAGAGAGCCATTAAGTGTGATTAAACCTTTAAAAAGAAGAGAACAACGCCTGCAGAACTCTATTTAGCCATTTCATATCTTTAATTGTCCAAAGATTTACTTTAAAAGCAGAGACATGAAAGGATGCTGAATGTTACAGTATTTCGAGGGGGAGCGTGAAGATAAGGCCCGTTCACCAGCAAATGGAGCTCAGCCCAGAAGTAGGGACAACAAAAGCGGCTGGGACCTGCTTCCTTCTACAATATAGAGAGAGAGGGAAATAAAAAGGCAGCAATTCTTGACTTAGCTTTGAGGAGCACAATGGCCATGATTAGGGATCCAGAGTGGGAGCGCATTTAAGTAGCAGTGACATCCACCAGTTAGCTGGTAATTAGGATGAACACTGAGGGGAAAGAAGCTGAGAAGCAAGAGATGGAGAAACGGGGGAAACTGGAGAAAGCAGTCTGAAAGATAGTTTTCAAATTTTAAGGAGACGAAAATTCATTTTGGGAGCTAATTTGATCATCGACTTCCCTAAACTTGAACCTCAGAGATTTTGATTCACTAGATGTGGGATGAGACCCAGGAATCTGCATTTTTTAAAAGCCTCCAAGGTGATGCTGCTGCGGATGGTCCTTGGACCAGATTAGAGGATGTCTGGAGGAAGGAGGAAGAGCTTAGAAAGGAAATCTGTAAGAGAAACACCACCTGGGAGGGAGAGGGAAAAGTGTTCCCAAATGGCAGACGTCCAGTGTCTGACTTTCCTGTGCCCTTCCTCACTCTGAAATACACAAGGCAATCCAGGGAAGGAAGTCTGCTGAGGAATTCAAGAATGCAGAGTATCAGCAAGACGGGGAAATCCTTCTGGAAAAGGGCAAGAATGAAAGATAGTAAAGCAACCAGAAAAAAGAAGAAGAAGAAAAAGGGCAGAGACTCATAAAAGCAAAATCATGAGTGGAATATTCTTTAAATGTCCAGAAATGGAAGTGAACAAAGCAATGTGATAATATGCTTTGATACATATTGACAATATAGGGCGTCCCTCGGTATCCACAGAGGATTGGTTCCAGGAACCCCTGAGGATACCAAAATCTGCAGATGCTCGAGTCTTTCATATAAAATGGCTTAGTACAATGAATACTTAGTATAATGAATACAGTCAGCCCTTCGTATCTACGGATTTTGCATCCACAGATTCAACCAACCGAAAAACCCACGGATACAGAGGGCTGACTGTATTTTTTAAAAAGTCATGTCTTATGACTGGGTGTTAATAAAATAGAATAGAAATATGTAAAATTATGGACTGTTAGGTTGATAAGTGGTTCAAGAGTATAAAAATCTGTGGTTTCCAGCTCTAATCTGTGGCCTTGAAGATGGGCCTCAAGATTAACCACGAGGGAGAAAGAGCTGCCAAGTTGTGAGGGGGTCACTAGACACTGCCTCTGCCACAACCAGAGTATCTCTGTTTTGGGTAAGATTCAATTTGAACAGAAAAGTACTGCTAAAACATGTTTTAAAATTCCCGATTCTGACAATTTCCTCTCATTTTACACGTGAGAAAACTGAGATCCCATGAAGCAGTGTCTTGCTCCAAGTAACTCAAACTTTTTGCGGCAATTTGGACCTAAACTTGGAACTCCTTGTTCCTAGTCCAGCGAACATTCCTCCAGAGCACCCCACCCTCCACTTTAGATACTGGAACTTGTCAAGCAAGTGTATTTTACAAGATTTTGCTATTGTATATGGTTGGAACATTTTTTTTTTTTTTGGTGAGGAAGACCAGCCCTGAGCTAACATCCGTTGCTAATCCTCCTCTTTTTGCTGAGGAAGACTGGCCCTGGGCTAACATCCGTGCCCATCTTCCTCTACTTTATATGGGACGCCGCCACGGCATGGCTGACAAGCAGTGTGTCGGCGGGCGCCCGGGATCCGAACCCGCGAACCCCGGGCTGCCAAGCGCGGACCAAACCGCTGCGCCACCGTGCCGGCCCCTATGGTTGGAACATTTTAAGGGTCATGATTTAATCAGTGGAGTATCTAAACACATGTGATAATGAGTAAGGTCATTCCCAGAGTGTTATTTTACCTTCTTTTGAAGTAGAAGAGGCTCAATGAAGTGAATAGGAATGAATGGGAATCCTTGGGTCAGAAGGAAGTGGGAACTACGCCTGTCGACTTCTTAAAATGCTCAAAGAGTGTTACACACACATTATAAACTCTAGACCCTTCCATTCTCACAGCAACCCAGTGAAGCCAGATAAATTACCTTCAATTAGCCATGGAGATGACCGAGGCCCAGCAGCGTTAACTAAATTGCCAAATGGGATGACAACTCAAGTCTGGGTGACTTCAGAACCCAAGCTTTTTGGACTTAATTGCATTGTCCTCCTGACAATGGGATGCTTTTGGCTCTTCATGTCATCCTTTTGCAGGGCCAGACTCACTTCCTGTGTGTGGTACTAATTCCAGTATATGGGCTGCCATGAAAGATGGCCGCTATAAAAAAAAGGAGAAAATAAAAAGAAAAATTTCAATTAAAAATCATTGAATTCAAACATCCAGGAAGAGTAACTTAAGGTGCTGTTCCCGCGATACTTGACTTACAAGAAATTCTAAACAGGTCCTTTGGGATCAACACATCCCTACCTAAAGCTCTTCAGTTCTTCCACTTTTCTTCAGCTCATCCTTCAAGCCTGGTGGGCTCTGAGAGAAGACAGCAGGAGACACCCAGTGGAGGGTAAGCTTCAGACTCCCTTTCCCTGCTCCCAGGCCCATGGACTTCGACACAACACAGGCTGGGGTCTGGGCTTGCAAGAGACCTCTACATGCCCCCTTAGCACCTCATTTCTTCCACTTTTCTGTTATATATGGTGAGTAATCGAAAGTCCAGAAAATAATACTTATGATCCTGACAACCTAATATATCTATTTTCATGTTGGTAAATTCTATTCCCATTCTCTGTCTTCATAAATATAGATTTTACCGTCATAATGGGCACCCCCCCCAACTCTATGTCATATACGTTGTCCAGGAGGGAGGTGGTTAGCCTCTCTCGTTTTCCTCCCTAGTGCTTCTCTCCCTTCCTTTCTTTCATTCACTCCCCCCGTTCTTTCTTTGCCACTAAGTCTCTCGCTCTCCACCATGTTTTTCTCCCTTAGTTGAATCTAAAGTTTGCCACAGGTTCCTGCGATTTCCGGGAATGAAGACGCTGCTGAATTCTGACAGGGTCTTACCTGCTTCCTTTTCCAGGAGTGCACAGATCGAGTTCCGAGTCTCCTGTCTTGGGCCAGTCTTACGCCAGATGTTTCCTAGAAGTCAATCGGGGTCGGTGAGTGGAGAAGGGGAGCGGGTGGTTATAACCCTGGATCAGAATCCAGGGCAAGCAAAAGGATGACAGACTGGCTCAGGGGCTGTGGGGGTGGGATAAGAAGTGAGTGGGTTGTGAATTTGCACAGCGTTAGGAGGTGAAGTGTTTCACTGCCTATCAGCAATCAGAAATAATAATGATAATAATTCAGATGGTTCCAAGCAACGCCTCCCGAGGAGGGTGAGAGGGCTTCTCGTTTTGTTCTAATCTAAGTCCTGGACTTCACTCAGTGGTGTTATAATACAACCTTTGTAAAGATTGTTTCACTTTAGGAAAGATGTGTCGAATCACAATAACAGCAACCGATACTCACACAGTCCTTTAAATATACAAGCACCATTATATCATTTATATCCACACAAGCAAAGAAAACGTTCTAGATAGAATCTGAGGAAGCTGACATCTGACAATAGTTAGCTGAAGTTTATATTATGAAGCTTTCACCAGAGCAACTAATATAAACACTTTGCAGTGATAAGCATTTTCAGAGGAGACAGTTGGAACTATAAGAAGCAGTGAAGGTATTGATGAAGAGGGCAGCATGAATGAGGATGAACATTCGAAAGATGGAAGGGGAAGATATCTGGGGGGGCTTTCTTGATGAGAAAACATTACCAGCTCCAAGTACTCTAATAAAGGTAAATTGCAATTTATGGTAAATTGCATCTTTGTGGTTCAATTTCCTTGGCAATTATTCTATCAGAGTGACACTTCTATTGAATTATGTGTTTCAATTACTATTAAAAAATCGAAGTCTTTAAGTTCAAGGAAATTATGAATGCAGCTTCTGGAGAGCTCTACCTCTGACACTCCAAGGATAGTATCGTTTATCTCCTTAGCACTCGGAGGCCCATTATGCAGAGCAGGCCAGGAAGGAGCCCATCAGCACAATAGTGTCCAACATTATCAAAGCTCTTCTGGTGGATTCGACCATCTTCGTGCTGTGTTGTGGTAACCCCAGGTGACCTGCCGCCTTTCTTTGCACAGGACACAATGGCAAATAGAAACATTAACTCTCACAATGTCGCAAGAATCCGACTGCATTATTCCCTGACCTCCGGAAAGATAATGTGTCATTTGCTGTACAGAAATAAAAGTTTTCAAAGCAGTTGGAAATAGAATTGTGTACACTTCACTTGCTGAGCTGCCTTTCCAGGGTTTATTTGTTTGGCCCTTTGGAGCAAGAGAATGGGAGACTTTCAGAGAGGGGACCACGGAGGTTTCCTTCCTTCCCCCCACTTTCCCCTCCCCGAAGATGGAGTGGTTTCAGAGCGCTGGATCGCTGTGGGCGGGGAGGAGCGGCTCCTGGATCACAAAGCCAGGGATGGAGGAGCAAGAAGTCCCTGCCTGGTGTCTGAACACACCCCTGAGGCAGGGCTCGGGGAAATCTTCTTGATGGGTGGATATTTACTAGAAGTCAATAGTGCAGTGGGCTTTGGTTTGATGCTAATGAGGCCAAGGTTATACAAGGGCCAACTGGTTTCCTTCTGTTCCCTCTGCTATAAACCGCCTCCCGGCAGCAGCCAAGCCTCTCACAAATGCAGGAAGGGGGGTAATGAACGGGCCGAGGCTTCTCCCAGACAGATGGCTCCCCAGCTGTTTTTGCCAGTGGGTAACTTTTGTTGCCACCACTCGATGTCCCCTAGAAAAGACTCTGTCCTCCAAAGCCTTTCCCCTTCAATTTTCCTGTGAGATGTCTCCTCATCAACAGGGCCTCTCTTCAGGATTATTCTCAAGTAGCTAACTTCTGACATCTTTTATCGGTGTGGGGAGCCATCTCAGTCTGAGGTGGATGCAGAAAAGGTTGACCCCAGCCTCCTGATTCGCCTCAGCTTGATTGGGCTTGAAACACCATCGCCATTCCGTCTCTTCAAGGTAAAACCTCCCTATTGCATCTTCAAGTCCCCAGCCTTGGGGTACCCAGTGTTCTTTATTTTCTAATCTGTGAAATGGGCATATTAACCCTTGCCCTTGCCAGCTTGCAGGGTTGGTGTGGAAACCAAACGAGGAAACACGGGGCCAGCTTTGGGAAGTGTAAAACACATGCCAGTAAGCATTACTGGTCACTCTTACTTCTAGCCTGACACCCACTGAGGTCCAAGTGACTGTTGCCCACCACCTTGGTTCCTGAGGCAAGTGCACTGTTCTTTGTTGATATTTCTGTTTCATGTCCCAGGTACTCTCCTTGACTTGGCATGTCCTGTACTTCTGGCAGCAGTGATGGGAATGTCTTTGAATTCCTTCCCCTTTTTCTTTGGCACACTGTCCTCATCTAACTCTCCCTCTTCTGAGCAGGTCCTGCTTTCAACTGTATCAGTCAGGGTTCTCCAGGGAACAGAACATAATTATATATATTTATATATTTATATGATTTATTTTAGGGAATTGGCTCACACAACTGTGGGGGCTGACAAGTCCAAAATCCATTGGGCAGTCTGGCAGGCTGGCAAGTCAGGCAAGAGCTGACACCGCAGTCATGAGGTAGAATTTCTTCTTCTCTAGAAAATCTCAGTTTTTGCTTTTAAAGCCTTCAATTGATTAGATGAGGCCCACCCACATTATTGAGGGTAATTTCCTTTACTTAAAGTCAGCGGATTGTAGATGTTAACCACATTTTTAAAATACCTTCAGAGCAACACTTGTAATGATATTTGATTAAATACCTGGGTACTGTAGCGTAGCCAAGTTGACACATAAAGCAAGCATCACACAAACCTTCCGTGGATGGCTCCCTAAGCCCATCTCTTGGGTTAAGCTTTCTGAGCAGCTGCTCACTCCACACTGTCTGAATGTGTGTGGTTTTTCCCTTTTCTCTCACTTTGTATCTTTACTCACATGCTCTTCCTCCAGAAGCACACAACTTGGCTTTCAAATCCTTCTCCTCACCGCCCTCCAGCTCACCGTGCCCTGTGGAGGTGACATCAAGATCTCTTCTCCTAGAAACAATTCATTGTCCTTTCAGCAAGTTATCAGAGTAAAACCCATAATTAATATTTTATAACCTTGGCTATGGTAAATCAGTAACAGTGTAGCTCTTCTCTATTTGGAGAAAGGAGGATTTGGGTAAGCCAAACGTCATTTGTCAAGGAATTAAATCCTGACCCCAAAATGCAAACTTTCAGTCAGTTTCCAGTCCTCCTCAGTGCAATCTGAGTACCAATTCATTGTGATCTCAGACTAAAAGTAAAGGGCTGGCATGAACCCCTCATCCATACACCCTTCTCCTCAGCTCCTTCCAAAGGCGAGGCTGTCCCCTCTAGTTGCTGGGAAAGGCCTCTCTGGGCCCTGCCCCTAAGAACTAGCATTCTAATGGTAGAACAGACAGGTAAGCAGCAAACTAGAAATGTAAGGCAGACACAAATAAGTGGTGAAATAGAAGTATAAACAAGGTGCTCACCTCTTCATAGATGAGAGAGCTCATATACCTCGTACAATGAACTCGAGAATTGCAGGCACTAAAATCTCATTTGTACTTAACTATGAACTCTTCCATGTGTGTATTTCTTAGCGGTGTTACCTTCTCTTTCATGCCTTGCTTAGGAAAACATTTCCTCGGAGCATGTTAATCGATGATTAAAGAAATCTGTCCCAAAGTTACTAGAAAAGTGTGAGCAGTGGAGAAAGAAGTTGGAATTAAAAAGTGTTCATTCCACAAATATCTAGTGAGCAGCGACTGTGAGCCCACGCTGTACTAGGAGAGGGACATGCTGTGGTGGCCGCGGCTTACATTCTTGTGGGGAATAAAGATGACAAACATCCAGAAGTGCCTCTTATAACATAAAGCAGGGCCAGAGGATAGAAGGTTTGGAGGTTTATTTAGGGTAACCAGAGAAGGCCTACCTGAGGGGACATCTAAGCAGAGACCTGAAAGAAGGGGGAGAGGAAGTTAGCCATGGGGGTACGGGAGAGGATTCACAATGCACCCTCTTTCCTTAAATGACAAGGGCAGGTCCTAATAAATAATACATATAGTATAATCCCTATGAAAAAATACATATGTATATGTGTTTGTGTGTGTGTGTACACAATACAACTATTTGTATATATAAATCTAAATATTTACATAAATATAAACTTTACTTATTTATTTATGTATGTCAAATAATATATGCCCAAATGTTAACATGGGTTATCTCTGGACAGTGAGATTGTAGGTGAATTTAATTTTCCTCTCCGATCTTCTACATCTCCTACATTTTATATAGTAAACCTGCATTACATTTTTTGTCATGGATTCATCTTTCATGGGTTTTTCTTAATCTCCCAATTGAAGCAGTTGTCTACTGAGAACTGAGTATTCTTACTATAAGCCAATATAAAATAATGGTACTAGCTCTAGCAGGCGACAACTCGGTATGTGCCAGGTATCATTTCAAGGGCTTTCTGTGCATTATCTGACTTAATCCTCATGCCAGCACCTGAAGCAGGTGCTGTCATTGCTGCCGTCTTCCTTCTAAAGCCGAGGAAGCTGAGGTGTGCATGGTTAAGATTGTCCAAGTCCATTCAACCAGCGGCTACTGGAGCCAGGGTTGCTCCCGGGCAGTCTAAGCCCCAAGTCCCGTCCATCCAACACTGTGCCACTGCTGGTGGAAGGCCAGGGTAGCCTCATGGTCTTCGTTTTCAGTAGACCTTTGGAGGTGGAAAGTAGAAGAAATCATTGATGAATTATCAAGAGAATTGCCTCAATAATATATCCATCTCTCCTATGATATGGCAAAGGCCAACGGAGCCGGAATGAAAGTATTTAATCTGCCCACTTCCCTGACAGCTAGCTTATTCCAGACCGGGTGGAATGCAGATTTTCATATCAATTTTGACTGCTCTAATGAATTGCAATAAATCAAATAGAGCAAAGCCAGGTCTTGGTCTGTGTGGACACAGCCTCCACAAGTTTGTACTGAAAGGCATCTTTCTCTTTTTTCCTCTCTTCACCCCCTGCTTCTCCACCCACCTGTAACTTTCCTTTCAGAGGACTCTAAAGATCGGATTCAATCAGAATGCTAGCAGGAGATTTGGGTTTTTTTTAATTTACATGACTCTAACTATGGGCTCCGATTTTTTCCCCCCACTTTCCTTTGGTTGTTTGGGTGACAGCTACACACAAACTTCTGGCTGTCCATGAATCTAGGGCGCACAAGACCCACATGTGCTAGAGACGCAGAGCGAGGTGAGTGCAAGGAGCAGCAGTTAGGGAGGTCCAAGCAGCAGGGCTCAGACAGAAGCAGACTGAGGGAGGGCAGGTCAGGAGAAGGCCAAGCAGTATCCGTCATCCCTTTGCTGTGGCTTGATGTCTTCTGATCCAGGAGATCTCTGTCCTGAGGGAAGGGATTCCAGGACCAGATTCAGTCCACAGTATCTGAGATGCCTGTAGTGACAGCATCCATGCCAGGCTGCCCCTACTCATTCCACCCGGGCTTTAACCTTTATCGAGGGTTCCCGAGGCTCCGGGCACTTTCCCAAGCTCTCTGATGTTTCCTTTGGGTGTGTGGAGGGGTCAAGAGAGTGGTGACATCCATTCTCTCCTTGATTCACCATTCCTTGCAGTCTCAGAGGCCTCACTCGAACATCTGAGGGAGGAATGTGGAGGAGACAGAGTAGGGATATGATCAATTGCTGCTAAAAAATACCATAGATATTCTCCATTCCAGAAGCACAATGAAGGGGTGGTAAGTTGTAACACAAGGCCAGAGATGTGGTTAAATCAGACTCTCATCACATTGTGGCCCTGAGTGCCCTAAGGAGACACAGTAACTGTGCAGCTGCAGAAGACAATAGTCTTTGGATAGAAAGACTCAAAGAGCCCTTACATCTCTAATAACCTCAATATATAGATGACTGTTATCTATGAACAAGTCTCCCTCACCCTCCTGCCTACCTAGCCCGCAGTGCTTGGAGCTGAGTCACCCAGTCAGGGTAAATAAAGTTACATGTCATATGACATTTGCTTTGGCTTGTCTGTGGATTCATGGCATCTTTCCTTCTTTCTTTTTAATGTCCTGTGACTTCACCTTTTCCAGATTACAGATTTGTTACTTTGCTGTCTGTTGTAGTTTAAAAACTGGGTTAATTCTTGGAAATGAATCATAACACAAGAATCAAAGCAGAGTTATCATCGTGGCGAGGAAGCTGGGAGGAAGTCACAACATCATGTGTATCTGCATGTAACTCATGTAACCATTTGGACCATGAGAACCAATCAGTTCGAGTTGATGACTTGCTATACCAGACTAGCAATTTCAGTCAAAAGGGTGGAACTAGTTGCCACATAGAGATGCCCAGAGAAGTTCAACTTCCGATAGAACCAACGTGCTTTCATTTTGCAAGGATAAAGGCGTCAGACCACCCTTACAGTAAAAAGTGTCATGTTCTACAGTAAGAAAGAAAAGGTTGAGGAGGAGAGTCTCCTTGTGTCCTCAGTGTGAGGTCTTAGCGAGTATGAGTGTGGGTATATGTCCATGTGGGTGTCTAGGATTGGGGGTGTAAGGGCTGTAAGGAAGAGAGAACATGCTCTCTGATTCGGAGAGTCTAAAGTCAAATCGATACAAGACATTCAAATGTAAAATTACTAACTAATGTTAATAAGCATCGAGAGGCAGTGGAGTAAAGAATTTTTCCATTGGAAAGATGTATAGTAGAAAGAAGAGTCAAGCAAGATTGTCTTTAGAGATGCATCTCTGGAACAGAGAAAAAAAGGAATGTAGTTTTATCTCTTATGGAATTGCCTTGGACTTGATCCCCAGGGAGCCGTTTGAGTCCAGAAGTTCTCAGGTGAACAGGTACATTTTCAAATGCATTGGGGCAAGAAGCAGCAGCCAGTTGTCAAACTGTCCCCTCTAGCCCCAGCTCTACTTCCATAATCACCTGCAGCACAAGGGATGTCACAAACCCAAGAAGCTTCATCTATAGAAGCTCTGCACAGAGGCCTAGTAACATAAAAATAGGTGGCAGTCCAGTCCTTGGCACAATCTGAGTCATATTTACTTGCAGAACTGTTCAATCCAATTGTATTGGGGGGACTAGTACTCTATTACAGAGCCACAGTCTGGGCCAAGAAGATTCCTCTACTAATAAATAGACTATTTTGAGTTTTTTAACCCAGTCTTTTCCCAGATTCCAATCAGCACCTATTTCCAAAACCCCAAGTTGGAACAGAAAAGGGCCACAATTGGAGCTCGAGAGATGGCTTTGAGAGGAGGGATGGTATCCAAAGGCACAGGAATCTAGGAAACAAGATTGAGAAAGAGAAGCCAGAGAAACGAGTAGCAAGCCGGGGGAAAATCATATCATGGGAACAAAGTTTGGAGAAAGAGGTAAGAAGACAGTAGTTAAAAAGTTTACTTGGTACACACAGATGCAGGTGAGATGACGATCTGAATGTTCCTGTGCAATAACATGGAGGTCATTGGTGGCCTTTGCTGGAGCAGTTTAAATAGAGAAGACAAAAGGCAGGTTGTTCTGAGTCATATAATAGCTGGAAAATGAGAAAAGGAAAATGTCAGTGTAGGCCACTCTATCCAAAGGCCTACAGAGAGCTTGGTTTATATGTTGGGAAGACAGAGCCATTGAAGATGGAAATTCTAGGAAAAAAAGAGGTAATTAATAGAGCAAAGTTCTAGGAGATGAGATCCAGAAGACAGGTGTGTGGCTCATCCTTGGATGAAAGGAGGAATCCTTCCTTTGAGACAGGGGAGAAAGGCACAGAAAAACTTGTGGGTATGTGTGGGAACCTTAGGGAAACCATGTCAATTAGCCTTATTGTTTTACTGTGAAATTGAAGGTAATATAATCTGCTAAGAGGGTGATAGAAGAAACTAGATAAGGACACGTGATGGAATTGCCCGTTGGTACTGAGGGGCAGCTGAGACTGGAGACCAACAATCAGCAGTGGCATTCATCAGCATGGTTGATTTATTCCCTCTGAGTCACACTCACTAGCCTGGGTTCAAGAGTGAAAGAGGCAGATGGTTTGGTTAATTCTTAGCCAAGGTGTTGATGAGCAAACGCAACTAAAGGACACTTTGGCAAGGGAAGTGAGGATATGGGTGGGCAGAAATGAAGAGGTGGTCCCTCAGTACGATGACTATTAAGCATTGAGGACTCAGAACTTTGGCTAAATGGAAAATGAACCATTTTTGTATTGTTGTGTTTCCACTTATCATCTTTCTATATTTATACAGATTAGATCAGCTGCTGGAAAAAGCTGTATGGCTAGCCAAAATTTCAGAACCACTCCTTTTCGATGAGTGCCTAATCAGGATACTTCTACCTAAACCGGGTATATCAGACATGATGTGTGATACTCTAGGTCAGTGGTTTGACCCAACAAAAGTTTATTTCTTGCTCATGCAAAATCCACTGGGGTTGGGTGACTCTCCAGCGTAGCTTGCCTTCACTCAGGGGTAGAAGTTGCTTCTATCTTAGTGCTCTGCCATCTCAACACATAGCCTCTAAAGGGGCAGAAAGGATGGACTAAGCATGGTGATTATTAGTACTTCAAAGCAGAAGTGATACAACACTTTTTTCACATTCCCATGAGCTCAAACTCATACCAAGATCCCAATTCAACTGCAAAGAAAGCTAGGAAATGAAGGAGAGCACATGGACGTTCAGGGAACATCAATCACAGCTGTTAAACTGGGGCAATCACCAAGGCTCCAAAGGCCTGCACTTAGTAAATTTCAGAGAGCTTGACTCTTTAGTGATGAGGTGGAAAAGACTAGGAAAGAGAGAAGTGTGACGTTACTTGGGACTGATTGTATCCACATGGCTCCAGACCAAGCCATTGAAAAGTAAAAACACAAGCCAAACTGTAATTCTGTAATTGGATGTGGGGTAGAAAAAAAAAGGCAAAAAGAAGAAGGAAGAGGATGAGGAGGAGGAAAAGAGATGAAGAAGGAGGAGGAGGAAGAGAAGGAAGAAGACAAAGAGCAACAAGTTCATTTGGAGAAACTCAAATGTTGCTGTAATCTTTTTTCCCCCCTAAATTTGGCCAAACTAGAATCTGCTTACAGGAAATGGAAACATAAATAAAGGTACTGCACAATAGGAACCGGTCTAAATTTTCAGCCCCGAAGGCCATGTGGGACACAAAGAGGCCAGAATGAAGTTGGAGCAGTCAGTGTGAAACAAGCTGTCCCACCGCCCCGACGCTGACCACCGTCCATGGGTCTTCTCCGGTTTCCTTTCTTTCTTGTTCTAACTCACCATTTCAAAAGTGCTGGATATTTAGTGTTATTATTTAAAATATTTTCAAGACCAAGAGACACTAACAGGCCTTTTCCACAACTGGCACCACTCTTGGGGAGAACGTGTTATTTCTTTTTAATTTGCTCATTCAGTCCTGAATAACTTTTCAGAGGGCTCCAGACACCGCAGTATGACAGCTAAACCAAGGCGCATCGGATGCAATGGAATTGCTCTACAAGCAACCTTGCCAAAGGCCCTTTTCGATGCACAAAGCTGGCTCCATCTTTGTATATTGAGGGAGCTAAATCAATGTTAAATGCTTGGCTCTTTTCACAGGACAATGACCAGGACCTAAGCTGCGTCCTTCCTTTTTGATTGACACTTGAAACGCAGCGCGGGAATCAGCCAGAGGCGCTGCTACGAGCCGAGCCCTCTGCTGGGATAACCACTGGTGACATCTGCAGAAAGGCCGACAAAAGGCAGTTGAAAGCTGTGTTTGTTGCTCTCCCCCCTCAGATCTCTTCGCTTTCATGGAGCTCCTTACTTGCTTTAATATTATGATTCAGCACCTGGCTTTTTTGAACCTTGCTTTTAAACTTCAAAAGGCGAGGTGGTATTAACAAACATGAAACGAAAAAGTGGCGGTAGTTTGATTTACTGTTGTCGTCTTATCAAGGGGTTTTTTTGTCACCAGCTGCCACTTTCTGTCATCTTTGGAACCATTATCATTTCTCTAAAATCTAAAAGACTCCACTTAATAACAGCTTTGAATACAGGCAGGATCAGTAACATACACAGTTCTGGGGATGACAGGACCATCAAATGAAAAGAAAGATGTTGCCAAAAAAAAAAAAAAAAAAACCCAAACCACACAAATAAGAGCCGTAGTACTTTCTAGTGACCTTGATTTCAGAATTAAACAAATCAAATCCACTTCTATTGTTCCTTTTGAATTCCATTGTAGAGTTTCCTTGAGAAGTTCCTTTTTGTTGTTAGGACTAGTGGGAGGAAAAAACCTCAGGCCACAACAAGGCATCGCTACTCCAAGTAGAAGAGGAAGCTCTGCTGTCATGAAAGGGCTGGAATGACCTCTGCTAGTGCAGCCGCTCAGCTAATTACCAGCTCACTTTCACTGACTTTCTAATACTTTGAGCACCCACTTGATGCTGACAGCCAGATAGACATTGCAAACTCTTACCAAGGAGGAGGTCGCTCCATGTGTTGCTCTTTCCTAAGGACTGGCCGCTCTGAGCTTTCCAACAAAACCTTCAGGACCTCACAGGAAGGACCCAAAGTGTATGTGAAAGCTGGGTCCACCGGAGTAAGCCCACCGATTCATCCTGCTATCTGCTTGGAACCTCAGAGACATGAAATTGGTCAGAGCCACAAGGGACCTTAAGATCACTGAGTCCAGTGGTTTTGATTCTCCTGAGGACCTTTGTAAAAATATTGATGTCTCCCTGAGCTCCTTGCCATATCCTCTGAATCTAAAATGCAGAGGGTGGTCTATGGGCACCTGTATTTTAAAAAGTTCTCTGGATGATTCTGACTTCCAGAAAGAGTTGAGAATCAACCCTTACAGATGAGGCTTCTGAGAAGCAGAAGACAAGTCACTTGTTTAAGATTGCACAGCAAGTATGTGGCAGAGCTGGACTGAGACCCAGTGATGGGAGCCCACAGTGCTCACACCCTGTGGCAGACCATTAGGTGAAACTTGGAGAGTGATACCTGCATGGGGCTTTTCAACAGGGAGGGGACTGAGTGCTGGCTTCCAAAGATGCAAGTCACAGTCGTGCAAATTCCTGCTGTGCCTCACTTTCCTTCTTCCCATCTGCTTCCCCCTCCTAAGTCAGTACACTCTTCATAAACTTTCTGATACCATTAGTGGTAGGTTTCTCTCATCCTCTTTCTCCCATATACCCTTGGGGCCTTGAGATACTAAGTGTGGAGGAAATAATTGCCAATCCCTGATGCACTTCATGGAAGTAAAAAATATGAAAAATGTGAAGCTGTTCATTTAGATGTTATCAAGGGCAAAACATTTCATTTGTGGCTTGATCTGATATGCCACCTCCTTGAAACCAGTCAAATATATTTGACCATCTGTTTTTCTTTTATGATCTAGTAGCCCAAACTTGCTGCTTTATTATGTAGCATTGTTAGGTGTAGCATCAAAAATCCTATGTGTTATAGTTCTTTTTACAAAAGTACTTATATCAAATAAGACAAGTGGATGATGACCAAATAGCCTGGGGTTTCAAGCTGTGCACTCTAAGTGGTCTACCTACAGCCAGAGAAAGGGGATGGCTCCTGGAAACCTCATAGGACTTCAAAATAGGAAAAGAGGTTAAGTTTGAAAATGAAGGAGAGCATTTGTGGAGCTGTCAGTGGGTCTGTTCTTGAGATACTGAGACTATGACAACTCTATAAAATGAGAAAATAAACCCAGAACAAAATCATAACATCTCTAGCCCTACAGATCAGGACTCTTTTGATAATATAAAATAATGCAGCAATGGCAAAGAGTTTTATCTCCATGCCAGTTCTAAAGAAGTGCCAATGGTGGCCTGAAGGGCTGGATTAAGAAAGATTCTGGGCTCAGTAGTAAAGCTATCAGGAATGATTAGCAATGTCTGCCATGGATGGGGATACATATACATATGTAATGTCAAGGCCTGAAAGAGTGGTTAAAACAAGTTTTGGAGTCATCCATGAGTTTATGTTCTAGCTCTGTCCCTTACTAGCTATGTGAGCTTGGACAAATTCCTTAGACTTAGTTTTCTTATCTATAAAAATACCTCATTCTGTGTTTTGAGATTTGAATGATACAATAAGTGTAAAGCCATCATCACACTGCATGCCATATAGTAGATGCTTAATAAAATTGAAGCTCTTAGTAATATTATGGGAGGAACAAGTCTACTAGCCTGAGATTGAGCCTCTGTGGATAGGCAGTACAAGTAATTGGATCATTCTCTAAGGGATGAGATCAAAGAACTTTGAGCCAGGAAAATATTTCTACCCTTTCCTCCACTTTAGTCTAACAATTGAAAGAGGAAGGAAGGAAGGAAGCAAGTAAGCAAGCAAGCAGTGGGGAGGAGGAAGGAAAGAGAATAGGAGTGAGGGAGGGAGGAAAGAATGATTCAACAATGAAATAGAAGATTGGCAGAGATGCAGGGAGTAGGCGGGAGAGACTAGGACTAGGAAAAAGTAGCAAAAATTCTGAAACATAAAAAGGTCTTTTTTTTTTTTTTTTTACTATAGCACTAGCATTTGAGTCTATAACAAAATTGTTCTATTTTGGATAAAAAGATGATTCTCTCCCCCCCTTCCTGCAAATAAACCACACTTCATAGTTTTTCCCTTTGTTAATATGGTTCCTTATTTCCAGGCTTCACACTATTAAAGGGACAACATAGAAATGAAATTCCGTTACAGTACAGTAGAGACCTTCTGATTAGGACTCAGAAGATACAGACATCATCTCCTGCTCTGCCACACTGACCAGGTGTCCTGGGACAAACTCACAAAGCCATTCTGAGATTCCATTTCTTCTTTTGTGAAGTGGGAACAAGGAATCTCAGTTGCTAATGTTAAAGGGTTATTTTAAGGATGTCAAGGAGATAATATGCATTAAACACCTTTGTTGACTGTATATTTGATGCATGTGTGAAGGGATGATGATACTAGTCCACCCTTTGCATAGATGGATCCACCTTCCCGGTGTGATTTGAGGGAAGGATATTCTTCATTGTCTCAATGGCCCCCTTCCCCATAACCCTCTAAAATATCTCCCAATTCTTCTTCCTTAGTGATTGGAATTCTAATTGGAATTAGAGAGTCATGCTTTTGGATAACCAAATTGTCATCCTCAAGCATCCTTTTAAAGAAGTCTACAGTCCTATAAGAAGTAAGGCATTTACTTAGAGAGAATTAGGCTAGACATTGGATTTCTTGAGAAACCAGAATGAAGAGGCCAGGGCTCAGGGGTGATGGGATGGGGAGGAAAAGAGAGTGAAACTCAGTTTAGCAGAGCAACTAAGAGACAGACTGACAGAGGCTCCCGTCCTGATTCCACCACTTACTAGTTGTGTAACCTTGGGCAAGTTACTCGATCTCTCTTGGCTTGTGCTCTCTCATCTGTTTATTCATTCATAAGTACGTTGAAGGTCTACTCTGTGTCAGGCTGTGTTCTAGATAATAAGAGCGTCAAATTCCTTACCCTTTGGAAGCTTACATTTTCTCAAGGGAGATAGAGTATAAAAAGAGAAACACAGTAGAGTAAGCACTAACAAAAATAGTGAAAGCTACCATAAAAATAACTAATCGGGATAAAGAGGTAGTGAGAAGGAGGATAGGGTAGGCAGGGAAAGCTCTTTGAGGAGATGACATCTTACCTAAATCTTAATGAAGAGATGGTGTGAGCCTGGGGAAAGTCTAAGAGAGAAATATTCAAAGGAGAGGAAATATCAATGCAAAGTCTTCCTTAAATTTAGGGACTAACAATGGAGCTCCTAAGAAATGGTTAGATTTGAGACAGATATTAAAAGTGGAGTTGACTGTACTTGTTGCTGGGTTAGATGTGGGGATGAGAGGAGGAGAGGAGTCAAAAATGACTCTGGGGAGTTGGTTTAAGAACAAGGTAAATGAGGGGCCGCCTGGTGGCGCAGCGGTTTAGTCCGTGCTTGGCAGCCCAGGGTTCGCGAGTTCGGATCCTGGGCGCCGGCAGACGCACTGCCTGTCAGCCATGCCGTGGTGGCGACCCATATAAAGTGGAGGAAGACGGGCACGGATGTTAGCCCAGGGCCAGTCTTCCTCAGCAAAAAGGGGAGGATTGGCAATGGATGTTAGCTCAGGGCTAGTCTTCCCCACAAAAAAAAAAAAAGAACAAGGTAAATAAGAAAGATGGGATTTAAGCAGGGGAGGCAAGAGTTCTGCTTTAGATATAATACATTTGTAAAATATTTTTAACATTTAGAAAATCTGAAAAATGGAGATCATAACAGTACCCAACTGTTGGTTTTTGAGATAATCATGGAAAGGGCCTAGTAGATGATCCAATATAGAGGAAGTGCTCAATAAATTGTATTTATATGGAACAATGAACAGAAATGTCAAATCAAGTTGTGGGGCAGGGGTGGTCATTGTACAGTCAAGATACTAGACAATGATGACAGAGTGGAGGCCAGAACACCAGTAGAAGGGAATCAAGTTTAGGAAGGAGAAGCAAGAGGCCACTGAAGACATGGTTTGAATGCTTCACAGTTCTGCATTAATCCACTGTATGTGACATGGTGAAAACAGAGGGGCTATTTATAAGGGGCTACCAGATCAAACGGTCCATTTTGTAAAAAGACTGATTTTCATTTTCTTCTTGAACTGAATGACTTTACAGCACTTTAAGGATCATGAAGCCATTGCTTTGGCCCAGGATGCAGAAATGATGTGCAGGGACACCAAACTTTCCCTCACTCAATGCTGCAGATGCAGCCTAGGGAATGTGCTTGTTCTAAACAGGCGAAATGCATCTTACCAAAAGAGAAATGGTTTCTGTTCCTCTGTGTGCAGTAAATCTGTGCTAAAGATTTTATTTATCAACTAGGCATGCCAAACTAACAACGCTAGAAGCTATTGTTTACCATCTACCTAGATTAATATCAAAGTCTTCTAAGTCTACTAGAAAGCTCTGCTAAACTTGATGTATTTCCTATTGTGCATTTCTTCTGAGTTTGAAAATAGCAAAGCAATAGCAAAGCAAACCAAAGCCACAGAAATTCCATTCCTCCCCCTGACTCCCTTCCCACACCCCTGTGCACACACTTATTAGAATCATGCAGCAGCTGTGAGGAAAATGAGAACTATAGGAAACTTAGAGTTAATCATGCCAAATGGTGACAAATTCTTAGGAGAGGGCAATTCTGGTCACTCATTTGACACCACACAGATGGCCCAAGCTACAAACTCTCTCTTATAATCCTGGGTCTGAGCCCTTAACCAATCTTCTATGGAAACTTCTGAGTTTGGGGATGTAGGTATCTATGTCTCAGTCAAGTAATTGAGGTACATGGATCTGCAAAATAGAGTTGTACAGATAATCTCTAAGATTTCTATTCTCTCTATATGGACATATAGACACACAAAAATTTCCTTCTTGGGGGGGTAAATATTAAAACCTTCTGTGTCTCAAATAACTTTTTGGAGGTGGAAGCGCAGAAAGTAGCAGGGGCTGACAGCACATCTCTATAGAATTCTGGGAGCCTGAGACACGACCAGTCTCCTTTGGGACAGTCACTGGGCCCTTGCTATAAACCCAGCGAGAAGAAGCCATGGGGAGGGAGGTAACAGAATGACAGAGAAAAAGAAGTAGAATACAGTTGAACTAATTTATTTGAGAAAAGAATGTTTGAATTTAGTCAACAGCAATTGTGTATTTTTTCCTTCTGTTGCACATCAATTATTAATTATGTCTTTCTTCCCTTCTAGAATGTAAGAGCAAAAAACGGCAGGGACTGTGTCTACATTGTTCAGCCACCGATCTCCAGCACCTGGGATAGTGCCTGGCACATTCTAATCTGATGTGAAATATTTGTTGAATTAATGGAAATGTTTGTGCATATAGGCACAGCCTCTGAAAGAGTTTAGTATTATAGAATTCTAGAGAAGTAATTCTGAGCTATTTCATGAACTGCCAAGGTAACTCAAATTAAACCAAAGGCCATATGCCTGGGTTTAACCACTGTAACTCAGGTGATCTGTCTTGACTAGTAACTATGTTACCATGTGAGCACACGGCCCACTATGCCTGTTCAGCTTTTCCTAATCTTAGACAGATTTGTTCACAAACCCCAGATGCTTTGGAAAACCATCCGGACCCAGATGATGGGATAAAAACACATCCCTTAAAATGATAAGATATTTTGTCAAGTCTGTTTGATGGCGCAGTGTGACCAATTGCTTTGTTAAGTCTTATATCTACCAGAACAGTGACAAGAAAAATGAGAAAAGAATTGATGATACTGTTTTCACAAATTTGCCTAATGCCATCCACATTAGCCTCCCATACAATTTCCTACTGGAAACTTCTGAACAAGTCAAACTAAGATAGGCTTTTGTTACTTGTGACTATTAAATGAAGGTGTCTTTGTTTCAGGTCAGAGAAAAATTATTTTCTCTTCAATTAACAACTTTCAATTATCTCTAATGTAAGAGGAACTTGATGGTATGGATAACCCAAAGCATAATAACCTAAAAGCTCTGGAATATGTTCCTTCTTCAGGCAACCAGCCTAATCACTTTTCCTTGGGATACAAAGCAGAGGAGAGTAGGAGGGTTTCTAGGAAGGGGTGAATTGGCCCAGCATTCCTAAGTCATCGTAGATAATTTAATAAGAGTGAACCCACAAGTGGATGATGTGGGGGAGATGAGATGGAGTTGGGCATGATTACAAACCACATTCCAAATTGGCTTATCCTGGATTCCAATTCAGCTCAAATGCCTAATTCTCAATATTTACTTCAGCTTTTAATCCATCCCATGGTCACCTGATCAGTTGAGTGATCTTTACCTTGACAGAGCCTGTGATCAATGGTATTGATGACTTTCTCTCCATCTTCATTAGTGAGCAAGGCATAGAGAGACGGAGTAGAGGCCTGGCAGAGAAGACGAAGTCCTTTTCTTAGGGAACATACAGTCGGAAAAGAGCACGCTATTTTGAACTACGGATAACTTTGTGCACGACAGGAAGTGCTAAGTTTAGAAGAGTTGTCAGTGTAACCTCAGCTAAAAAGCAGACGAAGCACTACATAACTATTTTAGGGAGAAAGAGAGAGAGAATATATGTTTTGTCGTAACATCCACTATCCAGGATTCATCCATGACACACAAATGCCTTGCCATCCAGAGAACGGAGCAGCAGCTGTGGAGATTGGCTTCTGAGTCACGGTCACTGAAGTGGAACTATTTGTACAAGTTCAAAGGCACCAAAGACCTTGGCACTCATCGGCCTGAGTGAATGTCAAGACATAAGATGACATCACTGTGTACTGGTAAACCTGAGGAACATTTCCTATTAGGATAGGGAAGCTCTGGGGATAAACGAAGCTTTATTCCTTCTTTTAAATAGTGTATTCATCCAGGAGTGTCTCTGACCCATGGCCCTTAATGATATATCATCCATCTAATTTAGCACATTGTGAGCTCTCCAGAGAGAGACTGTGGTTTCTGTAGTAATTGTGAGGTGGCAAAACATCTAATAAAAGTGGTAATTGGCTCTTCAGGCAAAGGAGAGAGAGAGGCTTCTGTATGAAAACAAACTGAAAAATTAGGAGCCCTCAGTTGGGAAAATCAAGGCATTGGAGAACCATGGCAGTAAGTCCATAAAATATAAGGATCTGGATAGGATACTGTCACGCCTGTTCAATAACCCCAGGAAGACATTGTTCATTGTCCCTCAGAGAAGCATGATGCAGCTTTTCCAGAACCGATAAAAAGAAAATGGTTAAATGAAAGCCAGAACCGGAAATTCCAAGAAATGATGTAAGCTAAAAATATAAAGAGATAGAATAAGAGTTTTAAAAACTCAGAGAATCTTGTTTAAAGGGAAGTTGGAGTAGTCAGTCTTATGTTCTTCACCGGTAAGGGCAAGATCTTGGGCAGAAAAGTGACTTATTCTTTGCTAACAAACTCATTGTATTCCAGACACCAACAAAACATTAGCTTCACAATGATTCACATTAAATCTAACAAATATTTGCCAGTAGGCCACTGTGCTAGGTACTATTTCCAAAGAGTCATTAGTCTGTTCCAATGGAAGAAATTTCTTACAGTCTTATGGGAATTTCAGTAGAAGGCTGATCACTCAGTAACGAAAAGACAAGAATGAAAGGAAACATGACGGGAGGTAGAGGGGAAGGAGGGAATAGTGTTAGGGATCCCCACTCTGCTAATTTATCTGGAAATAATGATATCACCTTATGTTTATGCAGTATTTCACTTTTTACAAATTGCTTTATGATCATAACCTTACTCCAGCTTCATAATATCCCTGTCAGGTTTGAAGGCAGACATATAACCTCATTTCACAGATGAGGAAGCAGACCAAGGAAGGTCCCCTAATGAATGAGTGGTCTAGTGAGGTCTAGGTCTCCACTTGCCTGTTGGCGTTCCCTACCTACCTCTGTTGGCCAAGTCTGACTTTAATATTTCCCATGCACAGCATCCAAGATGGCTCTGCTTTCTGATAACTCTGCACTTAGTATGTCATGTTCTAGTGAAGTGCAGTGTCATTTTGACGAACCTATGAGATGTATTGAGGCTGTTAGGTAGGAACAGTTGAGAGATCACAGACAAGATCACCTGTTTGGGCCACTAACTCTTCAATTCCCCAACACTGTGCCCCGGGCCCTCCCACCCTTTCCTCCTGCTCTACCTCCCATGGTGCATCTCAAAGAACATTCACACATACAAAAGAGAATCACAGAGCCCTATGAAGAAGGCTCAGGCAAGTCCAAAACTCCAGGCTATGTAACCGTTTTGAACATACACTTTTGATAGTCTCTCCAGTTTAATTGGAAGAGTGAGATTTAGAACCAAGCCAAGTCATGTGAACATAGCCCTGGAACTCAAAATGAGTAGGGTCCTTCTCTCTATTTCTTCTCTTCCTGTCGGTCACTGTCACCTGGTCTACAGGCAGGCCAGCTCTCATCTCAGCTGGCCAGCTCTACCTGAAGTATATGTAAGTCTGACAAAAACCCAGGTTAAAGCTTCAATTGCAACTTTACCTTCCCCCAAACTTTCCCTCTTCCTTTTAAATTGAGACATTCGTTTAAACCCAACCCTTCCTTCAAGTGGATAGAGACACTGCGGGTTGTTATTTGGATTCCAGGAAAGAGACAATATTGTGTGGACTCAGATTCTAGAATTTTCTCTCCCTCAATTACATGAGTAGCATAAATATAATGAAAAATGAATGTGAATGCTGTAACACAATACTCACCAGGTAGAAAGAGACCACGTCCGGATTTAATACTGTAAAGCAGTCCTTTTAACTTATGAATAGTCTGAAAAAGCAAAATGTTCACAGCATCTCAGAGGTTCATTTGGAACTGACTTACCCAAGGAAACCTCCCCCCAACCACCATCACCTCCTCCTTCCACACAAAAGTCATGTGCTCCCTGTCACCTCAGGCACTCCTGACATTTGTGCATCCTGGATAGATAGATGCAGCAGTCTTATCATGATACCTTTCATGGACTTGGTTGTCATTTGATAGATGAGAAAAATAGCAAAAACAACAGCACAACAAGAAACAAAGTTTGCGGTTGTCCCCAGAGAGCAGATGGGATTCAACCAGGACCCCTCTTCTCTATGCGATCGCTCTCTCCTCCAAGAAAAACCAATTCCCAGTCTCTTTATAGGGAATTACAGGTTCAGTCATGGGATTGGTGAGCCTTTTTGAATGGTTTCCCCAAAGTAGTAATTTTGTAATCCACCGTAGCTGAAGTAAGTATAGACCTGAGCTCGCTCCAGCCTCCTTCCCTCTCCTACATCCAGTACCACGTCCCCACTTAGGTGAAAACACTTTGCATATAAACAAACTCCTCTCAAAGACACCTCAACCTTGACATTTCTTTCTCCCTTTTTCAAACTTGCTTCCTTTTAAAACACCTCGCGCTCTGCCATGCTCCCACATGAGGCCCAATTATCAGAATAATAATTAACAGGCTCTCATTATTTAGAATCAAACAATGCCCCCCTAATGAAGCCAAGAATAGCCAATGTGATCCCTTAAAACCGGGTGTGAGTTTTCCTTACACCTTGGGGCGTCTAATCCACTGAAACCATTAGGCACCGAGCTGCCCATAACGGCCCAAATAACATTGAGTCAAGGACAGTTAATGGATGCCAGAGCACAGACCAAAGTGCTCCAAGCATGTCAGTCAAGACTAACCGGAGGCAAAAACATCAAAATGCAGGTTGGAGTTTTGACATTCCTGCAGGCTCTGAACGCCTCGCCAGTAAATTTTTAAAGTCAATATCCCCCTTACGCTCATGAACACTTTTCTGTCTGATGGGTAGGACTAATGTGGATCTGATTGAACTGTGACTAAAGTAGGACTTTAAAGGCAGCTTTGAATGTGTGGGGGGCGGAAAGGGTTTTTTGGTGTGTGTTTTGTGTGTGTGTGTTTTCTTTTTTTTTCCAGAAATGTCTGTGATAATAATGAAGACAGTGTACACAGATTATCACAGGCTGTGTCTTTCGACTTCAAGGTTATGTGATTAGAAAATTAGAAAAGCGACGAGATTAGAAAAACCGCAGAACATTTTGAAAGAAAGCTTTTTTACAAATTATCTGTACGCTGGATTTACACAGAATCTGATAGATGGATCTTCTAATGTTTGGAAATGGATAAACGCAACAGTGCAAATAGGACGAACTGGCTTCGGAGCCCACTCCTGGCAGGAGTTCAAAACCCATATTAAGTATTCTAATTCTCTTAATGCTTGTTACTTACATTTTTTTAAAAAAATTGCCATGTACATACATAAAACAAAATATAACCGTTCCATAAATATAAAGGTAAAAATAACAATGAGATTGTTGTTTCTCACAGTGCATGACTCTCCCCCAGATTTAGAATAAAACCTTCACCTCTCTGCCCTTTCTCTTCTCAGAAGCTGAGAACAATGATTAGAAGGACACGTATCAGGAAGTTGAAGCAGAACTGGGTTTGGGTGGCAGTCAGCGTCCTGCTCGTGGTAGTTCAAGGTGTGATAGTGATTTTGGAACTCGAGTCACAGCTTTACTCCTCCTTAAATGAAGGGGAAACAAATTGTCCTCTTCTCTAAACCCAGGCTGGTCTAAATGAAAATTTCATTTAAAAAATCTTTTTTTTTGCTTGTCTGATGACAATGGTGGATTTCTGAAATGTATAAGTGGACAGCGCTGTGAGCAAAAAGGCAGGGTAGAGGCTAACCTCTGTCAGATGACACATTTTTAGGGTCCGTTAGCACCTAGATGACAGCATACAATTCTTTCACCTGGGGAGAATAGATCTAGAAGCTTCTAAAGTGTCCATGTCCATTTAGAAAGGCATAAAAGTTAGTCAAATCATTGTGAACTTTAACCTATTTAATTGAAACCTTTGAGTAGGTAGCATCCTGAAATTCTTAGGACTCAATTCACTGTCACCTGATTTTGAGCTTCCAGATTTTAAAATATAAATAGGCCACAAATACACTTCCAGATCAGACTTGAACCTTCCAGACCTCTGGGGGTGATATCAGCAAAGTTTGGGCATGAAGGACATCATACTTAAAGTTTAGGGATGCCCCTAAAGCACACAGGTTGTCCTTAGCATCTGAAGTTTTTATTCTTTGAATCTCTTTACTTAGAACATTACCTAAATTTATGTCTATCTTATAAATTATATATGTATACATAATAAACTCTCAAATAATGAACCCCACAAGTTTTCTGCCTTCTTGGGTGTTCATAGAATCATCTCCATGGAGATAGGAACTTTATGTTTCATTCATTCATTCTATCAATACTTATTGAGCACCTATTACATCACAAGAACTATTTTAAATGCTTGGGATATATCAGTGAACGAAATAGACTAAGATCTGTGATCCCATGAAGCTTACCTTCTAGTGTAGGAGACAGACAACAATAATAATAATGAAGTTATTTACATTCTATGCTAGAAAATGATAAGTGCTATGGAAAAGATATTAGACTAGAGTAATAAGGATCAGAGATGCCCAAGGGAGAGGGGAGGCAGGGCAGACTGCACTGAGAAAGTGACATTGAGCAAAGCCTTGCAAGCAGAGTCGAAGTTAGCCACACAGATATGTGGAAAAGGAGTGTTCTGGAAAGCAGAACAGCCAGTGCAGAAGCCTAACAATGCCAGACAGAGTGTCTTCAGAATAGAAAGGAGGCCCTGGGGGGCTAGAGTGGAGGGATGGTGGATTGAGGGGACAGAGGGAGGTAACCAGGGTTGGGAGGAGCAATAGAAGATGAGATCTTACTTATCTTTGTTTCCCCAGTGCCTAGCTCAGAGGCTGGCATCTGGTAAATACTCAACAATTCGTGGTCAGTGAATGAATGAAAGAAATGCCAAAAGTTGGAGGTCCCCAACTGTCATATGGGTTTTTGGCAAACTCCACAACAGCATTTTCTGATTAGATTCTTTGGAACATTAATCCCTGAAGATATTCCAGGGGCAAGGGATGTCACGGTCAAATAAGTTCTACATTTTATAGATCTCATTTAGTAGATTTACAAATTACAATTAGCATGTGAAAGTCTTAGAGAAATTCTCTTGGGAATTATATGTTTTAACTTAGCATTTTGAGAACTTATTCAACCATGCAGCCCATTTCTTCTTCCTACTCCCATTTTTTCTGCATATCTTTGCCATTCCTCAAACAGAGTGTTCTGTAGAACATACATTGGGAAATGATGACCCATGCTAAGTCAGCATCCAACAGCCTCCAGAAAGACTCTCCACCCATCCACCCCCAACCCTGCCATTTCTGGACCACTCTGAAACTCAGAATCGCTTCCTTATATCAAGTGGGATAAAATCCACTGCTTTGTAATTTCTGCCTGCCAAGCCTAGTTTTATCCTTGGGACCATATAGACTAATCCCGGGTTGTGGGAAGACTTCAGAATTTTTAGTCACATAGAATTAAGTCTGGCCTTGCCACTTAATTACTAGCTGGGCAATTACTAAGATGCTCTGATTTTTAGTTTCCTTATCTAAATGATCTGCCTTATAAGGTTGTTGTGAGGACTATATAAGATAGAGGAAAATGTCTGGCAGAGTGCATGTCGTGTTGTAGTTACTCAGAAAAAGTTAACTCCCTTGATTGTCCTCTGCCGCAATTCCTTTCACAAGTGGAGACAGTAACCACATCTCTCTGGAATCCTCTCTTCTCCAAACCAAATATCCCCAGTTCTTTCCAACACAGATATTGGCTATGAACTGCAGACCAGAGGCTGGGTGGCCTCCCACACCACGAGCATCACAGGAGACAGGTCAGGGTGGGCCAACATGTTCTCTCAACATCCTATGTTTCTGAGGGTCAATCCTGTTTTTAAGGTGAAAGTTCCATAATAATCAATGAAACGTCTTTGAGATCTTCTGAGGGAAAGCATCACATTACTATGAATACTGTGGAAATGCCTTCCTTTCCTAGATTATCATTATGAAGGTTTGCATCTAACAAAACGTCAAATAATAATAATATCAAATAATAATAACTGCCTAAAGACAAAAATCTATGCCATAAAAATGAGATACAGATCCACGAGCCAGCAAGGTGAGTGTTCCCATTTTCCCTGAGAGTAGAAGGTGTGTCTCCAGGGGAGGTCAAGTTCATTTTCTATTATCAGTACTATTGGAGGTCTTCCTGGCACAGATCATCTCCAGCAGTAAATAGGTTAAAAATCATTAATGTTTAGCTTCACAGTAGTTTGGATTTCTTAGCACTCCTTTTCTAAGTTCATTGGCTTTGCTTTTTCCAGTAGGAGATAATTTAAAAACAAGTAAAGAGTGGCAGCAGTTAAATTGAGTTAAATTCATTTGGTGGTTCCTTGCCCCATGGCTGGTGGACTCGGTTCTATTAGGGTCATTCCCACTACAGTGGTACACAGCTCTCCTTGCCCACTCTTATTTAGGCTTCTTAGAATATGTTAGAGAGGCATAACAGGTCCTTCTTTATAGTTGAAGAATTGTCATAGCTGAAACACTGCCTTTACTTATTCTGTATTCAAATCCCCAGTTCATGGCATGACACCGGCTGATAAAATAACGGGCTACCCATATCACAAGAGATGTTGAGTGCATGCAGCATTTGCATACTTGTCACATATCTTGGCCCTGTTTGAGAACTGAATTTGGGATAAGTAACCTAGTGAGCAGTAGTCATCTGTACTTACTTTCTCACACACAGCACTTTAGCCATTTGAACTTGAACCAGCCACTTCCCCTCTCCAAGTTGTTCCATACTCTTCCCAAAGCCCAGCTCAGGGAAGACTGCCCCACACAATGATGGGCTCTGAAAACCCCAAGTGCACAGCATCAATCCACCTGCCAGTGCTGTTTCCTTCTCCTTAATAGAGCAAGTTACTTATTTCTAACTGAGTTTCAGCCTTTTTCTTTCTACTTGTGTATTTACATATGTTTAATTTGTGACATATATACCATCATAAATTTCTATATATACACATAGACCTAAATTTAATCAAGATTTCATTTAAAACATTACATGGAAAAGGAAACAGAATCACAATTATGTCTTGGAAAAGAGGTAAAGGGAAAATAAACTGAAATTTTAAAACTTGCTTCATATGTGTGTGTATATGTATATTTCTTTAAGAGCAAGGCTGCCTTTTTTTCTCCCTTGGATATGATTCGACCTCTTGGAAGAAAGTCATAAGCATGCCATTGTCACCAGTCCATGCAGATGGGGCTGCATTAAGATGTCACTAAGATGACAAAATAACAGCAATCTCAAGGCAGAAACCAGGTGATAAAGAGAGACTCAGCCAGCAGAAGTCTCTCTGCACTCCACGTTAGCTCCTTGGGACAAGGGGGTGGAGAAGAGGCTGCCAGGATACAGGCCCATGAGGGAAAAGAGATCTGGGCCACAACAGCCAGGCTGAGCTTGCCACCTTCTCTCGGAAGGCTTTCAATGTGAGGTCCATGAAACCACCACGTTCCATCAGCAGAGGTCCACTATCACTGGTCTGGAAGGAAATTAGTTCAATTTTAATCAGAACAGATGCTAAACAAGTAAAACTTGAATAAAAGTTGAAGTCACCTCACACCATCATAGGTACTAAATTTTTGAAGTAGTTTTGCTGCTCCCAGATTAAAAAAAAGAAAGGGATGAAGACTATGAAACGGTTTAGTGTCTGTTGAGAAAGACTGATGACACTCATGTCCAGGATGGAGTTACTTTTTGGCTTGTGACTCCTCTATTCTTCACCCATTCAAGTCCATCAGGAGAATTATTCTTTGCTCAAAGTAACCAGATGACCCACATATGGACAACACAGTGAGAGTGTGATTCCCATTCCCATCAACAGATTTGTCCAACCCAACTAGTATTCTTGACCATGAACATTGTCCATGGTAGTGATCCCTCCACTAATAACTCAACCCAAATCCTTGGCTCCTGTTTTTTCCATTTCCTTATTGAATCACAGAATAATTAAGGGAATATTAGCTTAGCAAAGGAACTTGAAGGAAACCACTCCAATTTCCTATTCAGTATGAGAATTTATTCTACAAGAGCTGTAGTCTTCCTGACTCTTCACGAACACCACCAATGGTGTGGAATTCCTTACTGCAGGAGCATCTCCTTCTGTTCTTTGGTAGTCCTGTCTACTAGAAAAGCATCCTTAAATGGAGCTAAAGCTCCCCTCACTGTATCTGTCACATCTTACTCCAGGTTCTCATCTCTGGAACCACAGCAGAATGATTTTTATACTGTCCTCCTATCTCAAACTGCTCTCACCCCACCATTTATTTCTTTGCAACAAATAAGCACTTCTGAAGGAGCCCTTAAGTCATCTGTGGATTCCAGCTTCCAGAAGTTTCCTCCACGTCCCTCAGCTCCTAGAGTACACCATAAAGTTTGACAAAGAAACTTCCCTTAGTTTTCTTTTTTGAATAAAAATTTTCAATTATGATCACATCCATCAAGTATAGTTTTAGTAATCAGGCCTGTTAGGTGGTGACCAGCCCATTACCAGTGTGTTAATGGGGAGCTCAGGCTGGGGTGGTCTTTAAGCCCAACAGCTCAAGTCAGCATTAGCCGCTGCTTAGAAAAAGGCCACAAAACACCATCCCTAATGATTTAACAGCTTGTTCCTGAAAACACATTAACCAAGGGAGCTTTTAAATATTAAGAAATAATTACACCAACTCAGTGTCGTCCTTCCTCAAAAGTACATCACACCAGGGCTCCACTAGATAAATAAATTTAGTAAAGGAACACAGGTCTTCTAAAAATGAAAAACTGTACCCAACGAAATGTTACTTTCAGTTGATGGCAGGAGGGCGGACAGAGGGGAAGGAAGAATTAATGAAAATATTCTGACTAGTTTCCCAAATGAATACTTAGAGTAGCCTTACCCCAGCCAAATTAATTCTCCATTATTGGCATTTCTAACTTATTTTTACTGTCTTCAAACCAGGAGGTCAGATTAGAATTGGGAGGGACTGGAGGATATGCTCCAGCCCAAGCATGAGTCCATTTTAAGCCTAGAACACAGGAGCCAGGACAATCTGGCACTGACCTGGAGCTGTGGGTCTACACTACATTGGGGCAGACAGGAGTGACTTTACCTTCACCTGAATGGGAAATAAGATTTGGGGACAAGAAAAAACAGACTTCTGGGAGTCTAAAACATCGTCCCCACATAAGGGCCACAATGCCTGAAAGTCCACCATTAAATATTGTCCTCTTTCTGGGGAACTGTTGAAATTTCTAATGAACCTAGATAGGATATTTGGGTCATTTACATTGGAGTGTGAGTGAGTTTAATTGATTCTCCTTCCCTGCCCAAATAAGACCCTGGGCAATCTGAGGTCACAGGACATGTAAAAGTTGGAAGGGCCTTGAAGGAAGGAAATGGAGAGGCACACTTCACAGCTTTGCCCCAGCCAAGGCCAAAGGGCAAGCTCTGGGACTCCCAAGGTTGCTGGCCTCCTGGGGGGGAGGGGGAATCCATTTCCCCGCCGGCCCCTGCTATAGTTATGAAGCAGAGCAGACCCCAGCGACAGCCTAGCCCTGGGTGGATTCTGAGAGCACAGACCAAGCAAATGAGGAAGCCACTTTGCCTGCTTGGGTTGGAGCAGACTTTTGTGGAAAAACTATCCTGGTAGCCCTTAGGTATCATGAGACTTCACTATTTCCATTGCTTTTTCCTTTGCTACAAAGAATCTCTGCCTTTTGGTCACCTTTTGAAGTTAACGGCAGGGCAGGGCGTAGCTGCATATCCGTACTTTTATAGGCTTCCTAATGGACTGCTTAATTATTTGCTTTCTTTGGGGCGAGATTTGCTGCTGATAGGCACTGGGAGTCTGGGCACTGATGCAGCCAGGTCTCCCTGATGGGTCCAGCACAGAGTTCCAGGCATCTTGATTACCAAATTCCAAGAGACTTTCTCCCTGGGGTGCAGAGGCTTGAAGTGAAGCTTTATTTGTATTTTATTTATTCATTAGATTGGCAGAGACCTTCTCTCCAGAGAGCTCTAGATGCCTAATATGAAATTAGCATCTACATATCCCAACAAAGTCAACTGCTTTGTCATCCTTTGCAGCCTTTCTTGTGTCCTGAGGTTTAAACAGTTCAGAAACCAAGAACACTTATGTCTCAGCTCATAATGACAAAGCCTACCAACTTTTCCACCATGCTCTCAGCAGAAGTTGCTATTTCAGTATAGATTTTTGTTTGTTTTTTCCCTCTGAGTCTAGACTCAGTCTCAGAATCCTTCTTACTATAGTGTTGAAGGCAGCAGCCAGGATCTTTCCAAGACATTTTTGAGTTGGATTCTTTTTACCATTCTTCATCTAAATCCTCATTTCCAAAGGCACTGGGAAGTTGTAACAAACCCTTTCTTAAAGGCTTCTCTCATAGAGTATAGACTTGGTCAGAGCCTATGATGAATATTCATACTCCAGAGAGTAGTATTTGATGAAGCGCACAGTGAAGTTAAATCTGTGAATGAGTTTTTTGAACTTTCTTTTAACCCTCTTGTGTTTGCATGTAAAATGCCTAGTGCGGTATCTGACATATTACAGGCACTAAATAAAGTAGGTATAAATTAACTGTGATGAGCATGGAGTTCATTCACTAACTTTTTTTTCTTGTTGTAGCCCCCCTACATTCTTTACCATAGAAGTAGGTCCTCTTCACCATTGAAATCGAGCTCTACACAAAAAATAGAGCTTCCCTGGAATCTTGAGTACTTAGTTCTTATTTTATCAGGAACCCCGAGAGAGTAAATCTTAGTGAAAATGACATTTTTGTCTGTGACTCCTGCCTTTCCCCCCTTCCTTCTCTTTTCCCTCTGTCTCTGTGCTTTGCTATGGATTCTGTTGACTATTTTTCTGGTTGAATTTGACAACTAATAGTCATCAACTGATTGCAGCCAATTAACAACCATTATATTCTTCAGCTACTTTCTGTTTGGACATGAGTTTATTGATCTGGTTAGATTTTATTCTTCAGGAACATAAACAGCATGTCATTTAATTTGGCCTCAGTACTGTCTCTAAGCACCATGAGAGAGGCATTTAAAGAGGGAGGGGAGAGAAAGGCTATCTATTACCTCTTTCGAAGAAGAAGGGGAAGAAATCGGGTTAAACTTTGATCACTATCATTTCACCTTTGGACTTTTATTAAAACTATTTGACACAGCCATGTTGGCAGATCGAGTAGGAAGATAAATGGGGCTGTGTGAATATGTTTCATATCAGACGTGGATATGAGACATGGCAGGTTATTTCATCCAGGAAATGTTCATGTTCGCACGATTTGCAGGTTACTGTTGGTGATCCTTTCATGCTCAGGGGGCCAAAAGGTGAATGTGAGTGAGGTACCCTTTGCTATAAATATTTTACAACCCAAGTATCCTTTTTTCACTCGGGGCTATGTGCTGACTGAGGGCTTCTTCAGGATGAGTCCTCAGTTGACTGATGAATACAAAACGCTTCTCTGAACAAAAGGCATTCAAGATTCGCTGAAGACAAGACAACCTACTTTGGTTTCTGTGTCTGGTACCGGGGTATCAACGGAGATAAAACACTGAGTGACAGGGAAGCGAAATACAGAATAACAGAATCTATTGTTCTCCCACTGACTGTAAGTATAATGGGAAAGTTAGCGAGTCACCGTAATGTCATGGACCGCTGTGAACTTGGGAGGACTCAAGGATCAGAAAGTAACATGAAACAAGGAGGGAAATGAAGATAATATTGGGTTACTGAACATTCTCAAATTGTACTGAAACGCATCCCTTCCCTTTGGAGGGGGCATGTTTTTGACAAGGAAGACAATGGGAAGAAACTGGTGGCTGTAACAATATCACTATTTTCTTTTACCACAGGCCGTAATGTGAACTTCTTAGAAGACACCTTCTTTCACCACAGCTTTGTTGTTCAGGCTATTGAGGAGCCCAGAGACCAAAGTTTTTGCCTTGTTCTGGGGCCATCTAAAACCAAGGAGCCTGCTTCTCCCAGCCAACGACAGCTGCTCAGTTGTGAATTACAGAGCAGGTCTGCAGCCAAGGGCAGAGGAAAGGGACTGAGAAGGAATGAGAGAAGCAAAGAGAGAGAAGAGATGGGGTGAAGAATTTAGAGCATATAAGTGAAAAAGTAGGGAGGAAAAAATTATGGTAGTGGAAGCAAAGGAATGAGAAAAGGAATTTTCATGGTGGGCGTTGGGGGAAAGGTGTCCACAATTCCAGGGTCTGAGCAAGGCTCCCCTCAAACAAAATAAAACAAAACAACAACAAAAAGAACTGAATCACTTTTGGAGTGATTTTGTTGGAGTCAGAAATCCACCCTTGCGTTAACTATTTTCTGGGAGAAATTTACCCAATTCTTGGTAACATTTTTTAAATCTGTGACACTCTCACACTAAAGCATCCTTTCCCAAGCAGTTACTGTGGAGAAAACACCTATTCACCTAGGGTCCTGACATAAGGTCTACTTAGAACTCACAACAGTACTGGTGAAGGCTATGGCCTCTCTCTTGCAGAAAAGGAACATAAATACACAGATACCAAATTTTGCACAAATTCAGTGTGTTCACACAATCCGGAACTCCATTCATCAATCTTTTGGAATTCCACACATAGGTTAAGAATTGCTACTCCAGAGTATCTAATAAAGAGCTGGATAGAGTAGATGATCAATAAACTTTTACAGCTTTGAATTAGGCAGTATTCTGGTTAACTGAATATTCTAGCTGGCCAAAGTTTGCTAGATGTGTCTTCACAAATAACTGATTTTCAAGGAGCTAGAGATAAGTTCAATAATTTCAATATCAAAAGGATACTCATGCAATATAACCTTTTGTGTTTTTGTTTTTTGATGATTCAGAAGACAACTGGGGAATCTTTCAATAATTAGATAGCAATCTGTACACCAGAGATCATTGTGCAGTAATGCTATGCATAGAGAGGATAAATAAGATTGGTCTGAATCTGTTGTCACCCTAACACATTCTCTAGAAGTAATTTTTCTTAATCAATTCTAGTTACCAGTATATTCCCTGGTCTTTTCTATCTCTCTTAATAAAAGAAGAGTTGAGAGTAGTTTTGAAATTTTAGCTGCTAGCTTGTCTAGAATAGTTGCATTATGAGTATTTATGTGAGAAGGGTGGAAATATACCACAGCCAGCCTCTCCTCTCTCCACCATGAATAGCATCACTTCCATCCTCTACCCTCACCGTTGACTTCTTATCATTGAAGCTGAGAAACCTTGCAGGACCGGGATGCTCAAGGATCAAGATAACATGCAATTAGACAGGTAGCTGCCTGGAGCAGTAAACCGAGGCACAGGATGAGTGTGAAGGATGGCTGAGAAGGAGGAGGATCTGAACTAGTAAAGCAATACTGGAAGTTGATCTCAAGGAATCAGTGAGAAGATGTGGTCAGTAATCCAGGGAAGAAGACCAGTTCCCAGGGATCCCTGGGGAGCATGTAGAAAAAGTCAGATTAGGTAGGAAGGGGAAGAAAGTGTCAAAATTATTCATTCTAGAAGAGTATCTGTCTTATTCCTCATTGCATGCTTGGCCCTGCAATGGGTCGCCTGGGTAAAGACACAGAGCTTGGCTGAATAGGAAAAAGAAGATCCAGAAAACTATGATGAAATGAATTTCTTTCTGACATAGCAAAATGCTACAAGGGGTTGGTTGATAAGTATGGAATGGGAACCCTGGAAGCTAAAGATGCAGAGACTTCCCAAATCACTAGGAGACTAAGTTAACAAATGAGTGCTTCCGGACACAAGCACCATTAGTAGAAATTTAATTCTGACTTGCAGGTGTGTTTGAATTATAACATCTACTCCCGCCACCATCACCACTGCTATGAGTACTCACCAGGCGGCAGGGTCTGGACTCATTTTTTTTTCCTATACTAACTTAATTCATATATTAAAGTGATCCTCATAATGATCCTATGAAGTAAATGTCACTATCCTCATTTTGAAGATGAAGAAAATGAAGCTCAGAGATATTAAGTCTCTCATCCCAGGGCATCCAGCCGGTAAATGGCTGATGTAGAATTCAAACCCAGGCTCCACTGAGGCCAAAAAGTAGCACCTCATAGGAAATGGTATTTATTTCCATGAGCAAAAAGGGGCTTCTTATGACCAAAGGCAATTCTGGATTTTAGGGAAAACAACAACAGACCCCATGCCTGATCTTCCCAGCTGGACTCTTCCCAGTTTGGTTTGTGGTTATTTATAGCACTTGACTTATAACTCTGGAGTTGTTGGTGATTTTGGACATCTTGTTTAACCTGCTCCAGCCTTGATTTCCTCTTTTCCTAGATGAGACAATTACATTTAACATTCTGATCTTTTTCACCATTAGCAGTCTTTGATTTTATTAGCATCTGTATCTGCTATGCATGGGGCATTCTAGACACTTCTGGAGATACAGAATTGAACACAGTGGGGCTTGCGACTTCAAGGCTCCCCACCAGGCCATGATCTCTTCCAGAGCAAACACCATGTCATTCATCTCTGTACTTCTTCCCAGGTCCTCCCCAGGCCTAGCTCTCTGCCCACATATTATAGATGCTTGGTGAATGTTTCTCAAAATTATGTGAAAGAAGGGAGCTGGTCATCATAAGTAGTTAATATAAAACAGAATTTGGCAAATACCTTAGAAACAATACAGCATAATGAGATAGGCCATAGGAAGGGAAACTAATACCAGCTGGAGTGAGCAGGAGGGCTCCTTGAGAGAGCTGGCTTCAGACCTTGAAGGATGGATGGGGCCTTGATAGGTAGCCATGGAGCAACATGAGGAAATTTGAGAGACAGGGAAGTTCCCTCTCGGCCAGTTTTATCTGACAAGTGGTGTGTAAGAGATGGTAGCTGCAGATAAGACTAGAAAGGAAAGTGGGGTTGAATTATTTAGATCTTAAGTTTTTAAGCTTTAGATTTTAGACTTTCTCTGGGAAATGACAAGCTATTGAAGGTTTTTAAATTAAAAAGTGGCATCAGTGTTTATGTCATGTTTATAATTCAGGCAATGTCGAGCATTGAACAGAGGCACTTTCATGCATGTTCTTTTATTTAATTATAGACTTATGACTCAAAAAACCTCTGTAAATTAGATAGTTTTATTGTATTTTAATTATATCTCAATAAAAATATGTAATAAAAATGCCTCCATTTTTGAGATGAGGCTGTACATGCTCCCACCAAAAAAACCAAACAACCAAAACCAAAAATTAGTCTTCTCCTAGAGCTTCACTTTAACTTTTGTGGGCTGGTCCTTTTCCCTCGAGAGATACAAAGAAAGAGAGGGAGAGAGAGAAAGTGGGGAGTGGGGGAGGGAGGGAGGGAGGGAGTGAGGAAGGAAGGAAAGAAGGCAGGAAGGAAGGATGGAAGGGAGGAAGGAAGGGTGGAAGGAAGGAAGGGAGGAAAACCTCAGGTTTTCCAGACTGCACAGCCTCTTTTCTGGCTGTGGGGGAAGAAATTGTGGCCGATGAAAAATCCAACTGCTGTCCAAATTAACCTGAGGTCAGGAGGACCGTCACTGAGTTTCAGGCTTGTATAACAAAAATCTGTTTCTTTCTAATGACTTCTCTTTAACCAGGCATATAAAGATTTTTTTAGGTGTCTGAACGCAATTTGGCAGTTTCTTAAACTCCATGTGCAGACATACTGCAGGAATAATTCTGCATCCAATTCCAGACCACAACAATAGAGCAAATATCACAATAAAGCAAGTCACATGAGTTTTTCGGTTTCCCAGAGCATACAAAACTTATGTTTATACTATATTGTAGTCTATTAAGTGTGCAATAGCATTATGTCTAAAAACAATGTACATACCTTAATTAAAAAATACTTTTTTGCTAAAAAATGCTAACCATAATCTGAGCCTTCAGCAAGTTGTAATCTTTTGCTGGTGGAGGGTCTTGCCTCAGTGTTGATGGCTGCTGACTGATCAGGGTAGTGATTGCCGAAGGTTGGGGTGGCTGTGGCAATTTCTTAAAATAAGACAACAGTGAAGTTTGTCACCTCGATTGACTATTCCTTTCATGAACAATTTCTTGGTAGCATGCGATGTTGTTTGACAGCATTTTACCCATAGTAGAACTTCTTTCAAAATTGGAGTCAATCCTCTCAAACCCTGCTGCTGCTTGATCAATTAAGTTTATGTCATATTCTAAATTCTCTGTTGTCATTTCAACAATCTTCACAGCATCTTCACCAGGAGTAGTTTCCATTTCAAGAAGCCACTTTCTTTGCTCATCCGTAAGAAGTAACTCCTTATTTGTTAAACTTTTATCGTGAGATTGCAGCAATTCAGTCACATCTTCAAACTCCACTTCTAATTCTACTTTCCTAGCTGTTTCCACCATGTCTGCAGTTACTTCCTCCACTGAAGTCTTGAACCCCTCAAAGTCATCCATGAGGGTTGGAATCGACTTCTCCCAAACTCCTGTTAATGTTGATATTTTGACCTCTTCCCATGAATCACAAATGTTCTTAATGGCATCTAGAATGGTGAATCCTTTCCAGAAGGTTTTCAATTTACTTTGCCAGATCCATCAGAGGAATCACTATCTATGGCAGCCATAGCCTAACGAAATGTATTTCTTCAACAATAAGACTTGAAAGTCAAAATTACTACTTGATCCATGGGCTGCAGAATGGATATTGTGTTAGCAGGCATGAAAACAACATTCATCTCATTGTACATCTCCATCAGAGCTCTTGGGTGACCAGCTGCATTGTCAATGAGCAGTAATATTTTGAAAGGCATCTTCTTTTCTGAGCAGTAGGTCTCAATGGTGGGCTTAAAATATTCAGTAAACCATGTTGTAAACAGATGTGCTGTCATCAGGCTTTGTTGTTCCATTTATAGAGCACAGGCAGAGTAGATTTAGCATCATTCTTAAGGGCCCTAGAGTTTTTGGAATAGTAAATGAGCACTGGCTTCAATTTAGAGTCACCAGCTGCATGAGCCACCAACAGGAGAGTCAGCCTGTCCTTTGAAGCTTTGATGCCTGGGGTAGACTTCTCCTCTTTAGCTATGAAAGTCCTAAATGGCATCTTTTTCCAATAGAAGGCTGTTTCATCTTGATTGAAAATCTGTTGTTTAGTGTAGCCACCTTCATTAATTAATTAGCTAGATCTTCTGGATAACTTGTTGCAGCTTCTACATCAGCACTTGCTGCTTCACCTTACACTTTTATGTTATGGAGATGGCTTCTTTCCTTAAACCCTATGAATTAACCTCTGCTAGCTTCAAACTTTTCTTCTGCAGCTTCCTCGCCTCTCTCAGCCTTCACAGAAATGAAGAGAGTTAGGGCCTTGCTCTGGATTAGGCTTTGTCTTAAGGGAATGTTGTGGCTCGTTTATCTTCTATCCAGACCACCAAAACTTTCTCCACATCAGCAATAAGGTTGTTTTGCTTTCTTACCACTAGTGTGTTCACTGGAGTAGCACTTTTAATTTCCTTCAAGAACTTTTCCTTTGCATTCACGCTTGGCTATCTGTTTGGTGCAAGAGGCCTAGCTTTTGGCCTATCTCAGCTCTGGACATGCGTTTCTCACTAACCTCAATCATTTCTAGCTTTTGATTTAAAGTGGAAGATGTGCAATTCTTCCTTTCACTTAAACACTTATAGGCCATTGTGGTCTATTGATTCACCTAATTTCAATGTTATTGTGTCTCAGGGAATAGGGATGCCTGTGGAGAGGGAAAGAGACAGGAAAATGGCCAGTAGAGCAGTCAGAACACAAAAAGCATTTATTAAGTTCGCTGTCTTACATAGGCGTGGCTTGTGGTGCCCCCCAAAATTACAATAGTAACATAAAGGTCAATGATCACAGATCACCATAACAAATATAATAATAATGACAAAGTTTGTAATATTGTGAGAATCTCCAAAATGTGACACAGAGACATGAAGTGAGCAAATGCTGTTGGAAAAATGGTGCCTATAGACTTGCTTGATGCAGGGTTGTCACAAACCTTCAGCTGGTAAAAAACACAAGATCTGTGAAACACGATAAAACAAAGTACGCCTGTCTTCTGTCTCCAAGCAGTCTATTGCTGATGTATCTTTGTCTTGAAGGCAGAAATTCCAGGATCAACAATGCTGCTGCTAAAACCTTTCTTGAGACAGTTCATTTAAGGAAGATTGGTTTCCATGGGACACACCCCTTGAAGTTTGTTGAGTGTGTTAACGAGATGTATTTCCAGACAAATTGGCTTATAAATATAAACCAGTCCATGAAAGGCAGTCCATAGGGCAAGTCTTGAGGGAACTATTCTTTCTACTTTGGGGACTGGTTTTATGAAAAACCTAAGAGGTGGTTCCTTTTCCTACTACTGGCCTTGGGTATTTCAGCTCACACTGAATGTGACCATTCCTCTTAATTTACTTAATGCAGCAGTCCCCGAGGGCTTGTAAATCCATAACTGGACAATTGAGATTAGAAGTTTAAGAAAACTTACACAGAAAGAAGCTTTATAATTCTGTAAGCAACTTTTTATTGGCTGCAGATTTCTTAAAGCACCATTTTAATTGTCTCTGAGAGGCTTCCCCTGTCCTATCAGCCACCAAGAGATAAGTGACAAGATGAAGCTGGCGAGCCTGTCTCACATTAAGTAAGCATGAGCTTCATCCTTCAACTCTTCATTAAAGAAGGACTTCTTGGAAGTAAATGGAGAAGATAAAATTGTAGTCAGGTTAACACGAAATAGAAAAATACAAAAAGCCACTCAAGGACTTTAATTTAAATCCTAATGCAAGCCTCTTATTTCAAGTGCATCGTTTAAAGTGTCCTGGAATATTGCAAGTTTCTCTTTATTTCTGGAAATTTTACTTATTGGTAGCTTCTGGCTGCTACTTACACTAAAAACCTTAGCAACCCCCTAAAGGCTGTGTTCTTCAGAAGGGAGGAGAGAATCTGTTCTACGGTGTTTGTGAGAGATGGAGCCAGAAATGGTGCTGGAAGCAGGGAAGCAGGAATGTCAATCCTCAGGGTGGGGCAGAGTTGGTCTGCGACCAGCAAGTTTGTCTCTGGAAGTCGAGAGCAAAGAATGCCCCAGCTCGCCACAGCTTCCTACTCTCTCCATGGTGACCACATCTCCCCATCTCCAAGTCCGAGATCTGAAACTCTTTACAGGTTGGAAGAACCCCAGACTCACCCAGCAGATGCTGTCAGGGCAGGAGGCTGGGGTGAGAGCAACCTGAGATGCCTGTTAAATCAATAAAACCTCCCAAGAGGGTTCAAGGTCTTTACAGCAAGGACATCTTGCTCGTGGATTTTATACAGAATTAGAACATGTGGGTGTCATACTCAAGGGCTGTTAAGGAAACCCAGAGGGAAGAGGCGCTGATGTGAGTTCCAGCCCAGTCCCTTCCACCCAGACATTTTCCCCAGTGTGCCCAGCGGAAGCGTACCCTTTGCTACCTGAGTCCTTTGCAGAATCTTCCTTTCTGCAACACTCCTGCTTGTCTTGTCTGCGGTTCCAGAAAGCTCTAGAATCCCTCCTTAGAGCAAAGACACCCTGAGGGATTTGGGAGAGTTCTGGAGGACCATAGACAGAGCAGCACACCTGTTGGGGTTGATGGCAGCAAGGACCAACCTGTGGGGCTTCTTTCAGCTGAGAGGGAGATGTGCTATCGTCCTTTCTCTGCACCAGCTGGGGAAATAGAAAGGGCTGGTGCAGAAAGGAGCTTTGGAATCATAGACTCTTAGGAGCAGAAGCAGATATATCTAAGCAGATACGTCTTCTTGCCCCATCTGGCTGTTGGTAAGGACTTAGAATAGTTTCCATCATGGGTCCCAATATATGGGCTTTGGAACTGGCCAGGCCCAAGCTGGAATGCCAGCTCCTCCACTGACCTTCCTGAACCTCCACTTCCTTTCCTTTCCTTATCCCACTTTGCTAACTAACATTTACTGAATGGTTTCTCAGGGTCAAGCACTTATAAGCACTTTACAGGCATTAACTCATGTAATCCTCAGAACTATCCTATGATGTAGATTAGAGTCTGTGAGCTTCATTCTACAGATGAAGACACTGAAGCACAGAATGGCTGAGTAACTTACCCCAGATCACACAGCTAGCAGATGACTGATCAGGGATTTGAATCCAGGTCGTCTGGCTCCATCATCCATGCTCTGGACACCACTTTACCTTGCTTCTACAGTATTAGATGAGAGAGCAGAGCTAGAGATACTCCATGACTGATAATTATTACCACTCCAAGTCTTCAGCAAAGTAAATGAGACATTACCCCTCCAGCATGGTTTATTTTTTAAAGCTAGAAATCCATGTAACCATGTTAGCATCTAGCCCAGTAGACGTCAAACTTTTTGATCATATACCCCAATGTGTAAAACATTCTTGAGCATGGGAGCATGCATCCTATAGACATACATATATTTATTTGTGTATAAATTAGATAAATGTCCTATTGTACATATGCTCATTATAAAACATACAGAAATTAGAATTAAAAAGAAGAAATGATAAAAAAAATAGAAGTTCAAATAATTATCCCTGCTTTTCAGGAGATTATCTTGCTCACTCTACTTTGAAGACCACTGAGAAGCTCACATAGTTCCATCTGGCCCACAAGGACTGAAGAGAGAGCCCTGACCATGAGATTACCCCACCTCACCGCACTGACTGACTCCTGATTCTCTCAGTCCGCGTTCTAAACCCACTCGTCCCCTGGTTGGGCACCAGGGCCAGTCATAGGCAAATCTGTGAGCTCGGCAAAGCAGCATCTGAGCCCCTCTTGTTCCCATGTCCTCCCCTCATCAGCACCCTGCTCCTGGGCCCTCCCAGATGCCCGCTGGTGACCCACTCCTGCCTCTGCCTCCCCCTGCTTGAACAAAAATAAATAATTTCCAGCAATTCACCTGAAGTTAAGTCTCTCACAGGGTTATTTGCATTTCAAGCCTTATCTCTGCTTAAATTTTCAAAGGCTCATTTTCCTTAACAGCCAAATGGGGATGTAATTCCCTGTGCACACAAGTGCTATGAAGTTTAAATGGAGAATCCCTTATGACCATGCCTAGCATAGTACCTAGAGAGCACTGGGCACTCGATATGGCCCCATACATGGCCATGGAGCTGAATCTAGAAAGGAAGGCTCTGCTCTTCCTTAGAGGGGAGCAAATGAAAAGACATATTACCCCAAAACAACACCATATCCTCCTAAACCCCATCCAAGCCAAATGGCACTAGGCTGGCTAACTTCTGGGGACTTCTGCCCCCAAGAGACTTTGGGTGAGAGGTGCCAATGGGGATGCCTCCTTTGGCTTCCTTGTTTGAAGATGGGGTCCTGACAGGGACTCCCTGTAGCTTAGTCTCCCAAACCCCACTGCGCACACAGCATTAGCTCCTTCCTCCCCAAAGCCCCTCCCGCTCCTGGACATCCCTGACCACTTATGAAGGAGGCACCACGCCGAGGCCAGAGAAGGGAGGCGGGGGAAGGCTGCCCCACAGGGCTGAAGGGCAGCTGTTTATATTATAATTAAGGTTTTACAACATAAACTGAAATGTAGCTTGACTATTCCAACAAGGCGCTGGAGGTAATTACCACTGCTAGAGGCGTTCTCCACTGCCAATTATTTCTCCCCCTAATTGAATAACTTAGGCTGCATTGCAGAGGGGCAGGAAAGGAAGAGGTTGCTTTCAAATATAGACGTGCCTTCAGAGGCTTCAGAACAGCCCAAAGCTTAACACACCTTCTCCCTAACATCCTTTCCCAGGAGTGTGGTAGGGAGGATAAGAACGTGGGTCCTGGTGTTCCACCACTTACTAGCTTGGGCAGATTACTTTAACTCTCTGAGTCTTGTCATCTGTAAAATGGGTCTAACTGAAGTATAGACTTCATAGCACTATTGTGAGAATTAAATAAATGATAATTATTTTGGCACACAGAGAACATTGAATAATTCTGGCTGAAGGACATGGTGCCAACAGAGGGTATGGCCATGGAGAGGCAGGTACTTTTGTCTTCTCTGAACAGATGGGGGAAATTGAGGCAGAAAGCACACCTCAGTCCCATGTGAAAGAGCTGCGTAAATGAGGGTGAGCACCAGATAGAAAGTGTGCCTCCTTGACTTAAAAAGAGTGAATTCCTTTGAGTTGTAGAGGAAATGGCCCCTCCCAGGAAGGTTGGACAGATCCCCAAGACATCCAGTCCTTGGGAGGGTTTGCTCTCTTCCCCTTCTCTGTATCCACACAAAGTGCCCAGCACTACGCAGATTACCCTGGGCCTCCCCAGACTCCGGGCAAACCCGTGATTAATATCACATACATTTGTAGAGCACTTTCTCCTTCTTAAATTTTATTCTGCTCTCATATACGGTATCTCCTTCAATCCTCACAACCACCTGGAAAAGAAAGGTATCACTCCTGATTTACAACTGAGAAAATGGAGGCCAAGAGAGATTAAATAAATCACATAAGCTCAATCAAGGACTAAAACACAGGTCTTCTGCCCCCAGTCTTCCCACCGCTCCACAGGAGGGAGGCCAATTCTGCTCCCAGGTTAACCACACAGTTCCTTCCCAGTGTCCAACTCCTTGGCCATTGAAATCACAGAGTGTGTTTAAAACATCTCAAAAGTCAGAGATGATAGTGAATCTCAAAATTTGGTGTGCATCGGAGTCTCTTTTTTACAAATGCAGATTCCAGGGCCACACTCTCAGGGATTCTGATTCCCTGGGCCTAAGAGGTTTCTGAAGTTTAACAAAGTTCCCAGGTCTTTCTGATTTCAGTGGTTCAAGGGCCACATTCTGAAAAACACTGGCCTAAGAGAACCTAGGATAGGCAGGAGGCCTCTGAAATACCACCTGGGTGATCTCAGTTAATTGATTTAAACTTTCTGAACATTAGTTTCCTTAAATGCAAATGAAGATAATAATATTTACCTTCGAGGGGTTTTGTGAGAATTAAATGAGATAGTGCAAGTAAGGTGCTGAGGACAACTCCTGGCACATATGAAGTGCCAATGTTAGTAATTGTTAGCATGACTGCTGCTGTTGTCATTAATGTTGAAATACAGCCAAGCCCTGTGCTACTCAAGGGATAAATTACTGTAGCTTAAAACCTTATCATTTGGAGTCATTAAATCTATAGAAAATTGCGATATAAAAGAGACATAAATAGAATTTGATAAACAAATCATTTTTTAATTAGTGACTCATTTATACTCATTTAGCTGCCTTGGGGTGGGGGTGTTGGTAGATAAGCAACCGGACAAACAGGAGTTTGTTCTCTAATTAGCAGACACTGATTAACAGTAGGAAAGGGAGGCAATTGATGGATATGTCAAGAGGGGCTTCTTGAGAACTAGCTTTGGATTGACGTGATCCATGCAAAAAATCAACAGCAGACAGTGCTGATGTGGACAAGGACGTCAGACACCATGCCCCATCATGCCAGATTCCTCCTAACCCATCTCTGTTCTCTCGGCACTTTGGCAAGCGCATCCGGGGACCCCAGGCTGCCTCCAACAGGTCCAACGTCTGGGCAGAGGGGGACACTGCCCTCTTCCTGGAAAAAGCTTGCCCTGAGACTGCCCTAAGACTGCTTCCCATGGTCTCTCCTGGGGGAAAGGAAGAACAAATATCAGGAGAAAGTAAAATAAATGGAGCTAAGTGGATGGCATACAGAAAATGGGTGGTGGGACCTCTCTCTCTCCCCCAGTCTCTCTGTATCTCTCTCTCCCCTTTGGAGTTTGGCAGAGGGTCCTGGTGAGGTGTGAAGTGACTGTGTCAGCAAGGACTACACAGGCTCACTCACCGGGTGCTGGGGGCCTGGATTTTGTCACAAAGCCTCCTAGAAATCTGTCATTTCACGCAGGCCACCTCCCTCCCACACGTTATCCTGGCCAACTTGACACACGAAACCTAATTTTTGATTAGAGAAGGCCCAGAGACATTCTTGGGTGTGTTTTGGCAATTTGGGGAAGGTGTTCTGAGAGAGAAACCCTAGCATTCCCACGGCCCATCAGGATGGGGGCAGGTGCACGTCAGTGCTGAGGTGAGGGGAGTCAGGCTTCAGCCGTCCCTTTGGAAACTTGGATCCCACAACACATTGTTGGGTGAAAGCAAACTACTCCAGAGAATTGTCTTACATTTAAGCTATGCAGTCAGCTCCTGCATAGTGGGAATTGAGAGATCCTGAACATCCCACCCCCCAAAAACCCCTCTACCCCAGGACAAGAACTTCTGTCTCCAATGGTCCTCTTCTGGCCCAAAATAGTCAGTCTCTAAGCTCCCTCTCTGATCCAGGCCCCTGAGATGCCCCAGGAGCAGAAGGGTTACTGCAGTGGGGAAAATGTCTACAGAAATGAGGGACTCGGGTCAGCCTCACTCTAACTTCTTCTCTAGACTGCCCCCACCCCGTTTTATCTTCCCTTATTAGCTTGCTATCTTTCATTTGTCTCTGTCACCTGCTCCCTGTGGCTTCTTTCATCTCTGAATTCCATGCATGCCAGTTCAGTGCCAAGTACACACTGGGCTCCATCTATGCCTGAGGAATGACTAGGGACTGAAGAACAACACAGAGAAGCATGGGAGAGCCACTCAGCATGAGGGAGCAGGCTCATCCATTCCAGTCCTCCTTTCCCAACTATGGAAGCCCAGAGGGAAACAGACACTACAGAGGAAAGACTGTTCATCTTATACCCAAAGTCCAGCTCCGCATTAATGTTCTCTGTTTGTGCTAACTGATGGTGGTAAATGTGGTGAAATTACATATTTGCCTGGTAATCTGCTGTTTTTTATGTAGCAACATTCAATGCTGTCTCCTGTTTTGTCCTCATTTTCTCTCCCTTTCCCTGTATCTTTTCTATAATCCCCTTTCTCTCACACATCCAAACAACTTAACCAACCACTCTGTTGCCTTGATACCCTGCAAAGGCAACTTGCCCCCTGACCGTCCCCTTCCCCACCCACTCCTTCCCCAGCTAGTCCCTCTGGGGCAGCAGGCTAGTGAGGCCACAGTCCCTGGGGCCACTCAGATTTCATTTTCGTTATTATTCATGTCCTAGGAGGTGACATTACCAAGAACAGGAAATGCACGTATGATACTGCTGGGGAAATGAGGCTTCGGACAAGACAGGGATGGGCAGGAATAGAGGTTACCCACTTCACTGGAAGCAAGCAGCTGGAGAGGGGTTGCACTAGATGGGGAATTTTATTTGTTTAATGTTATCATTGGGAGCAAATACAACAATACCACTCTTACTTTCCCTCAAGGAAGAGCCTCTTCATGATAGGTTTGTAGTGCTCTTAACGAGTTGCCATCCTCCAACATCAACGCATCAAGGTTGCGTTCAGGCACCAAAGAACTGCTGGTTGCAGGAAGTGCCCCTGTTGGTCTGACATTCCTCACAGTCAGGAACTTTCACCGGGTGACCCAGAGACCAACGTCTCATGATCCACTCTGTGCCCTCCCCTGACCACTCCGCAGCAGTTGACACAGTATACATTCCATCTCTCCTTCTTGAAGCACTCTCCTTATTTGGTTTCCAGGGACTAAAAGCTCCTGGTTTTCTTCCTACATCCCATGACAATCCTTCGCTGGGTTTTCCTCCTCTTCCTAATTCCTAGTAGTTGGAGTTACTCAGAGCTTACTTCTTGGCCCTCTACTCTACCTCCCTTTGTCATCGCTCTCACTTATTTAAATATCAGGTTGAATCATAAGAAACATCTGATATCCAATCTTTTTCTCCTATGAAAATGGCAATTTCAATGGTTCCACCTAATGCTATGTCTACACTAACTCTCAAATCCATATATCCATCCCCTGACCTCACCTGGAGCTCCAGACTCACTTATCCAGCTGCCTACTTGACATCTCACTTGGATGTCTGATAGGATTCTCCAAATTAACCAAAGCAGCTGAGAGCAGGAATCGAGACTTCCTTGCCAGGTTTGCTCTGCTCCCAGTCTCCTCCACCTCAACCAAGGAAAATTTCACTCTTCCAATTGCACAGATCAAAAACCTCGTAGTCATATTTGCTTCCTCTTTTTCTTTCACATGCTACAGAAGTAAGTCCTGTTAGACCTAACCTCACTTCTCACCTCTCCACTCCTCTCATCCTGGAGTTGTTGCCTAGATTCGTGTAACAGCATCCTAACTGGTTTCTGCTGTGACTTTTGGACCCCCTATAATCTGTTCTCTGTACAGCAGTCATAGTGATCTTTCCAAAGCATAAGTCATACCAAGAACTCCCCCACCCCAAATCCTCCAATGTCTTCCCATCACACTAGAATAAAATCTAAACTCCATACCCTGCCTATTTCCCCTTCCCTGCCTCTCTCTCTAATCCTCATGCCCTTTACCTTCTCCACTCAGCTGTAAATCAAGGCCTATGTACCTCCTCTTCCCCCTGCCTCTAACACTCTCATTCCCCTCCTTCAAGTCTCGATTCACGTATCACCTCCTCTGGACAGGCTTTCCCTGACCATCCCATTCTCAGTAATACTTATCCCTTCACCCTGCTTTATTTCATATACTTACCACATGATAGTATATTATATAATCATGTGTTTATTGTCTATCTCCCAACTAGAATCTAAATTCTCTGAGGGCAAGGATTTTTGCTGGCTTGGTCAGTGCCCTATCCTCGTGTCTGGCATGTAGTTGATGCTCAATAAACATTTGCTACATAAGTGAATGAACTGATGAATGAATGTGCCAGGCCCTCAGCTCTATACCCTGTGAGAACTCCGTCTACACTCAATGATTGACAACCTGGGCCAACAGTTCAATAATGATGTGGGATTAGGATTGTACTGCTACGTGAGTCTAATTCTTAGAATATTTTCCTTAAATCTGATAACTCTTACCTCCTTTTCCCATCAGGATGGAGGGTCACAGAGCAAGGGTTCAATTTCTCTCCTTCTATTCTGTCTATCTAAAACATTAAGACTTTGCTCTTCGTGCAGTCAGTAAGACATCTTTGGTGCTGGCTATCACCACCACACACACGCACACACACACAGACATACCCCAATGATGATAAAAAACAATCACCGACTTTTATTAGGACCTTGTGACGTACCAAGCACTATTTCAAAGTTTTTATATAAAGTATCTCATTTAGATGACTTAACAACCCTATGAAGCAGGTACAAATTTGATCCCCACATTTCCTTCCCACAGGTGAGGAAATTGAGGTACAAAAGGGATGCAGTAACTTTTCAAGGTTGACACAGCTGTTAGAGAAAGGCCAAGTGTCTCTGAGATTTTTAGTTTTGGAAAAGGTCTGTTTTGAGCTACTATCCATAGAAAGTCTCCCTCTCTCACCCTCCCTCCTGTCCAGATTCAGCTTGGATTGTTCAGAGCGCTGAAGAATCCCATAGAGACAAGGGCAACAAGTGTTAAAGACACCCTATGTTGCAGTGAGAAAGACCCCAGATCCCCATACCTACTAACGGGATGTGATCCCACCAAAACGGAATGGTCAGGGACAAGATGTGGATCTGTTCCCTCGTTTCCCTACACGGGTCCTCTGAATTCTCACAGCTGATCCTCTTTCTTAGCCCAGTTGAAAGACATGTATTTGCCACACACCCACAAGTGAACAACCAGCATCTATGTAGCAATTAATTCACCCCCAGCTTCACCTGCTAGCTCAGCTCCATCTGGTAAACAGGAGTCTTGATGCCCCAGGTTTTCAACCCCCTCACCTGACAAGTAGCACCTAAAGAAAAATGCCTTCTGAAAAAGTCACAGTGTCCACACTGCCAAGAAACAGGGTCCCCCATGCCTGTGTGTTGATGCCCTCCTCCTGCAGTCCTGGCAGCGGTACCAACGGGCTGCTTGGAGGCCTGTTGCTTCTCTCCCAGGGATAGATGATGCGAGACACTGGAGCCGTCTCCCAGCAGGCCTCCGCCCTCTGCCTGGCAGTGCCAGACCGGATAAAAAGGAGTGAGGAAGAGAAAGGGATGTCTCTCCAAGCAGGAGAGCAAGTGAAAAGATAAATGGAACCGATTTCAAAAGGAGTTCTAGGGCATCTGGGGAAGCAAGACTCCTGGTTATAGCTAAGGCTCTGAAGCATCAATAATATGCTTCATACCCATCCCCCCTTCTCTTGGACTCACCAAATGCTTTCAGGGCTCCCCCTGGGTCCCCTCCTCACAGCTAGACAGGACTCACTTTTTACAGCACCAGAAACAAAGACTGCCAATACTCATACATAGTCTAAATGTGGATACAGAAAGATTTGAAGGGACACTTACAGGTCTCCCAGAGAACATGTGGATAAAAAGTAGACATGAACTGGGAGAGAGAAAACATTAACTTAAGAAATCTCCAGTTTCTGCCCCAGTGAGCTCCCCAGCTCTAGATGGAAGCTGAGTTGAGACTGAGATGTCCTTGCCCCTGTCCTCTGAGGTAGTCAATGTGAGCCCTTCATACTGTGCCCAGCCCATTATCACTGGGTTTTCCAGACTGGAGTAACTTCTCTGGCCCTGGACTCTGCCCCACCACATGGCTCATCCCCTGTCCAATGACCTAGGACATTGGGGAACCCCTTGCTAAGCACCAATGAACTGCGTGACTTTCAGAAATCACTATCTTTGTGGGTATCAGTCTCCTCCACTGCAAAAATGAAGCACTGAGAAAATGATTTCTGTGGCCCTATGCAGCTCCAATATTCTGGAATTTAATAAGGGCCTATAGTGGAATACCATCAGGAAAAATCCTTTGCTCTTCATGGCATTGTTGCTAGCAATTTCTACAAAAATAAGCAGTCGCATCCCCCATATAATCTGGTTCTTAAATTTTAATCAAAGCCCAATCAAAACATGTGATGGGGGAAGAGGATGATTGTACATTAACTTCATTGTTCCCCAGATATGTTCACCATCTCTCATGAGCCGTGTGATCATCTTATTGATCATCTTTAAAATTATTTACTAACTAATGACTAGTTGCCCAGGGCTATGATGGGCAGTTTGGAGAATACAGAAGACTAATAATATATTATCTCTATCTTTAGAAGAAAAAAAATGAATCTACTTTAAAAAACTAGAAATTAATACATGAAATTTAGACTCATACCATTATCTTTAAAGTTTAAGATCTGACTACTGTTCATTTTAGTGTTGACAAACTACAGCAATCCAGCTAATGCTAAACCTTTGAAGCACAAATAGAAGTGAGCAACATTATTATTGTTAATCAGTAAAGACAAGTAATCACTGGTTCCATGCAAATGTGCATAGAATATTTACCTTAGCTCAATTATCAAACAAATTCTCCTCAGGGAAAATCTGACCTTTCTCGATAAGATAATGGTAAGGTTGGTCATTTTAGTATCAACATTATATAGACTTTAGATTTTAGCACAACCACCTTGTAGACAGGACTAGCTACATAATTTGTGGAGTCCAGTGCAAAATGAAGATGTGTAGTTTCTTGCTCAAAAATTACTAAGAACTTCAAGACAGCAACAACAGAGCATTAAACCAAGCATGGGGCGCTTCTGAGCTCAGGCCCTTTGCTGCTGCACAGATCATATGCCCCCATGTCACCTGCTCATGGATGATCCAGAGTTAACCATGGCTAACATTTAACATTTAACCAGTGCTTGCTAAGAACATTACATCTATTAACTCATTTAATCCTCACAACAGCCTTAGGGGGGAAGTACGATTATTTTCTCCCTATAATAAGGAAACTGAGGCACAGAAAAGTTAAGCATCTTGCCCATGGATCCATAGACATGAGGTAGAGCCAGGATTTGAACAGAGGCAGACTGGGTCCAGGTTCTATTACATCACTATACCACACTGCTTCTAGTAATCGTGGTCCAGAACTGTCTGGAAATTATATTAATAGATTTCCACTCCACAGAATCTTAATTTTCTTCTCTCCTAAGATTAACACCGGGCTTGAGTAACACTGAGGTTGTCACAGTTCCAACAACCTGTGATGACTGGGGGCCTTTTGTCCATGTGTCAGTGGATGTAGGTGAGCAAAGTAGTAGAAGGGAGCTGAGAACCATTTTTCTTGGACCCCCACATGTGACTGAAACCCTACAACTGAAGCCTACTGAAGCAGGCTGGGTAAAAGAGATTCAGATCAAGAAAATCCATCAGGCTCCAATTACAGAAAAGAGTCTTATGCTGGAAGGATGGGATCTCTGGGCAGAACTGGGCTTGCCTGCAACAACCTTGACCTCTAGCTCATGGTTGTGACTTTGCTCTTGGGGAGGTCCCGTGGGAGGAACCTCCATGCTGGGCCTCCCACCTTCCCCATAGGAGGTTGTGAGTCAGTCACACTGAGTGGGAAATGAAGAGCACTGTTCCTGAAGCAAAATACGCTAGGTGCCTGGCCTTCTGCCTTCTAGAACTGTGGTTCTTCAACCTCAGTTGTGCATAAGAACCACCTGAGGAGCTTTTGAAAAAAATGGAGGTTCCTGTGTTCAATCTCCTGGGGTCCTGAGTACACAGGTCTGGGGTATAGCCCAGGAATCTGACTTTTTAACAAGCCCTTCAGGAATTTTGATGGAGGCAGTTCATTCCTTGGGAAACATCGTCCACAGAATGATGGAAATGTTCGCAGCGATCACTCCCGACCACACTTCCTTCACCCCAGGAGCATAGCGAGCTGCAGTGCAGCTTCAAGGAGAGTTCGAGCAAGTCAGATGCTGCATCTAAAGAAAAAGGGAATGCAACTCCAAGACTCGCAAGTGGATGGTAGATTCCAAGGCCAATTGTTTTTTCTTTGGCTAATAATCTTAACCAGTATTTTCCTTTTTGCTGGAGAATAAGTCATGCTCCACACCATGACTCGCCATCCGCAACATGATGAGGCTCTCTCAGGCAAACTTTTCTCCTGTAAATGGCTTTCATGGCCCCTCTTTCTTCCTCTACCTGCTGGTTCCTCTAAACACCTATTTGGCTTCTAAGGCTCTAATTTCGAGGAAATTCCTTTCTGTCAGAATGAATGAGAGTCATCAAACATTGTTGCTGAAACAGACCTTAGAGAGCAGTCAACCCAGCACTTTCACTCTATAGACAAGGAAATGAGGGCCCGAGGAGGCCAGATGGCTGACCAGTGACATACAGTGGAGTCCACTCTTACAGGCATAGGTGAGGCCACGTGAGCAGACCCCACATACTCACAGTTCATAGAGCCCCCAGGACATCCCTTCTCCCTACAGTGCCACATCACATCAAGTAAGCTGACACTGCAGGGCATGTCTAGACTTTCTTCCCTGGATTTCCCATTAAAGAGATGCTGAAACACTTTTTTAAAATTTCTACAAATGAATGGATATATCATATAACAAAAATACACAGCAAAGGGGCTGGAAAAATCCACTGTGCACTTATGAAAAAAAGTTATAAATAAACAGGTTGGTCAGAAACCAGATTAAACTTCCAAGTTGAAAACGGGAAGTGGAAGATAAAAGACCTAGCCTACTGCTAACTGTTGCTCTGGCTCAGTTGTAGTATCCTTTCCTGGCTACACAGCACTTGGGTTCATAGAACTGTGGACTGTCAGAGCTAAGAAAGATCTTAGAGGTCAGAGATAGTCTAGGCCCACTTCTCACCTTGAGGAGGATGAAATGAGGCTCAGGGAAGTAAGGACACTTGCCCGAAGTCACACAGCTCATATCTGTTCATCAACCAGGACTCTTCCAGCCACTGAAGGAACCACAATGGATGGGTTATTTGGTCTCGGGCAAAGAAAACTTATTACCTAATAGTTTGATATCTTTTCTGCATGATATAAAAATCTCAAACAGATGACCTAGCAGGGAAATGTAATCACAGTTTTTAATTAATATAAAGTCTCTGCGACATTTTTTTTATTATATAACTTCTATACAGTGTAAATCAATTAGCCGAAATGGGCTAGTGGGTGCAGAGAGTGGCGGTCGGTCACTGGACGGATAATTGCTCTGTTGCCGAGATTAACACCTTATCATGCTATTAGGACTGCTTATGAATCTTGTAGTCCTGATGAAGCCTACAATTTAGGAACTATCCATTCCAGCTGTCTCCATTTCCGTAGCCTCCTACATGCAAACAATTGTTGCACTAAGTGCTGCATTTAATTAAAGGCCCTTCCCATGTCACAGCTATAGTCACAGGAAAGACAAGAGACCTCATTTGTTTAAAAAAAAAAACAAACACACCTCTTGCTAGTGATTAGTTAGCTTTAAAGCAATCAGGATTAAAGTCAGGGAGGCCACCAAAGAAGGATAAGATATTGATGACTTTTGAATTGGAAAATTGCAAAGTACTCACTTACTTCTACTTTTATGAGTTAGCATTAAGTCACAAAAAAAATACAACCCTGGGTTTTTTCTCACTTTAAAGGGCCATTTCATCAAAGCTTGGGGTCCTCTGTCTCTTCCCAAAAGTCAGAACAAGCATTTCACCCGAATTGTTCTTAACTACTAGATTCTGATGTGAGAGGCCAGAAATCGGTGACGGATGACACAGATCGAGTATAACGTGCACAGAGGCATCCAGATTGGCTGTTATATCAGAATAAAGAGAGAAACCCATCTACAATACAGCTTTGCTTCTATTTTAACAAAGGGAAGCTTTTCCTGGGACAGTTCTTACTAGAATGGGAGACAACCAAAAAAGAAAAAAAAAAAAATCAAGCAGGCAACAAATAATTTTACCATTACCAGGTAATATGTGCTAATTGCTCAGTTTATATACTCAGAATGACATACCATTAGAGACTGTGTATGCATTGTAACTAGAGCATTAATAAATTTAAAATGTGCCTATTAGGATGACAGCTTTGGAGGTGCAAAGGAATAACAGTTATCACTTGGCAGAAGCTGCTCTCACCCCATCTGCCGAGACTTTGCATACATTTTCAGCTTCCTGAGCAATGATTAGGCCTGTCAGAACCTCTTTAACCTTCTAACTGCTGGTCCCCACTGGCCGTAATTAGAGACTAATGAATTCAGAAGATGCAGGCCGTGAGGAAAACTGCCTTGACAGTTTGTGTACAAATTAAGCCCCAATTACTTCATGCATCTTTTGCATCGCTGATACAAGTCTCTGTTATTATTTTTGAATATGGTCATTTTAGCAGAAACGAAGAACTTGGCAAATGTATTTTGTCATTTTTATGGCTCGTCATAAAGAAAGAACATACTGGGCGGGTCATGAATATGTGAAATAAACTACGGCAGATTATAAAAAGAAATTAATTTTCCTCTTGGGAATACCCTACCACCTTTTTATCCCCCCTGCTGGATGTACTTATTAATATGGTTATTGTTATTTGGATAATATCTGCCATCCAAGGAGCCTGACTAACTAGCAGGTTGTCTGGTTAGGTTTAAACCCGGGGTAAGGAGGATTTGGAAGTGAGATCCCCTTCTTCTTTAGTACCAGCTATAGAGATTGCCTGGAGCACGGGCAGAAATGTCTTTGTTCTCTGCCCTCACCTGCCCCTCCACCTTCTATGGCCATGGCAAAAGTTTATAACTCCAAGAGGTATGACTTTCAAATCACAATACTAAGGTCCAATGTCACATTCCCTTAAAAACTCTTTAAATATTTAATCTTGTTTCAGTCCCCACTGGTCAGCTTAACCAGATATTCAATCTCAGTCACTTGAGGGACCCTTTCCCCTACTCTATGGGATCACACAGGAATGCTGGCTTATGTTTCCAGAAAGCCAGGGGAGTAGGTAGGGATTTCTGCATGATGGTCATCAGCTTTACGGCTTTTTCTTTAGCTTCAAGATGCTGCTACTGAAAGGTGGTCCTGCCATCTGTCTGTGGACCATGCTGTTCCAGGCAGCTCAGAGATCCCTCTGCCGGTGGTCCTTCCCCACTGAGAACCAATCTCCTGCTGCCATCCTCCACTGAAGTTCCTGCATGCGGAGGGACTCCTGTCGGCTCCCTGTCCCTGCTCCACACCAGCCCCAGAGAAAGTGAAAACTCTCCCTTCTGACCGGCCACCTTCACCTCCTCAGCTCAAAGCACTTCCTTCTATGCCCTCCACAATAACGGCCCCCCTTATGAACATTTATCTTACATGGTAAAAGAGAATTTGCAGATGTGATAAGTTAAGGATTTTGAGATGGGGAGATTATCTAGGTGGGCCAATCTAATCACAAGAGTCCTTATAAGAGGGAGACAACAGGATTAGAATCAGTAGTGGGAGGCGAAGAAGGAAGCAAGAGCTTGTAGTGATGCAAGGAGTGGGCCACAAGCCAAGGAATGCAGGTGGCCTCTAGAAGCTAAAAAATGCCAAGCAATTCTCCCCTTAAGTCTCCAGAAGGAACCAGCCCCGCCAGCACCTTGATTTTAAACTTCTGACCTCCAGAACTATAAGGGAATAAATGTGTGTTGTTTTAAGCCACTAAATTTGTGGTAATTTGTTAGAGCAGCAACACATACACCTTCTCCCACGGAAACATGAAGAATCGGGTTTGTGTTCCATTGCAGTAGTATGTGGAACAATACTATATGTTCAAATAGTTATTATTCCAACAAAAATAATTATCCTAATAATTTATCTCAGATAAGTTATCATACTCTCTGTCTTCTCATCTCTAAGCCTGAAATCATAAACGATCCTCATGAAGTTGTTATGAGAATTAAGGGAATTAAAGAACTATTTTGATATGTGGAACATAGTAGATACTCAATAAAAAGTTGACAAAGTGCAACTAGAAACTGAGTCTTAGTGTGAGCATGAGCCAAGTGTGTCAGCGCCGACCTGGTTTCCTCTGTATCTTCATCACAGCTCCTCACAACTAGATCTATTGATGGTCTCCACATGCAGGCTCCAGCCTCTCTGTTCCCAAATGGCAGGAAGCAATGGTCTCTGTCCAGTAGATTTGAACTTGACCTACTGTCTTAGGCTCTGAGTCCTGTGAGCCAGACTCATCTGTCTGGTTTCTAGTCTCACCTCCAGGTCTCTTTTTTAGCCAAAAATTATGTGGGTCTGAAATCTGCTGAGGAAGATTCTGGTGCTTAAGTAGCTCTGAAGTTCTAGCTGAACCTGCCTTTTATGTTGGCTTCATCTTGGGATTGGGTATCAGCCTAAGCACTTCAACCTTAGGAGGAAGAAACCTTAGTTGTCTTTGCTTGCCCTGATGAGGACTCCTGTTCTAAGGCCAGAAGCCACACCCTCAACCCAACACACCCTCAATAAAACACACTTAGCTCTTAGTCATCTCCTTTCTGGACTTATTTCCTTCCCTTCTACCCCCAGATTTAACCGCATACATCAGCCACGCTTGGAAAGAGTCCAGGATAAAGACTAAAAGCCAGCTTAACTCATAGTATTTGACCCACACCTTAACGCCTTACTGTTATACTCCAAGCGACTCATCAGATGTCTTGGGGCCAACAGTATTCAGAATTAGGACTGAGGTTCTTGTACTTAGTCAGGGTTCCTGGACCTCTGAATTGCTCTCTCCATACCTACCTAGGTAGCAAATTTCCCCCAGATCAGCAAGATCCACCCCCCTACATTCTCCTCTCCTCATGTTCTAGGTCTCCATCAGCACATTGTAACGGTGGCTCTGAGTTCTAATCATTAAAGAGATAGGCTAAATAAAAACTTGATCCACAGCTGAAACACTGACTTATAAACTCATTTCATTAGAGAGAAATGTTAAAAAGGTATACTTAGAAGAAGAAGAATATTCATTTCTTTATTCTATTCTATTTTATATAGGAAATGTGGCATGAATTGCAAATGAATGGCTTCTCCTGGCTCAATAGGATTCACGGTTGGTGGGAGGCTTTACAACATTCTTAGGGTAGGCAACAACAGGTTAGGTTAATCATATGAAATTGCTGATAATGCAACTGTTTTTGACCTACAAAAACAGCAGTTTCATATAGTTCAACTTAATATAATGTTGTTTGCTGAAGAGTGGATTAGGTCACTACTAACTGAATTACTTGAAAACTTGCCAGTGAAACTAACCCTTGTGGACTTTCCTCCTTTCCTTAGATGTTATGGTAGGTCAAATTCAAAATTCCTACAGAGAAAGTAAAAACTGAAATTAACAGAAGTTACATAATTAATGTAATATTTGCAGACTTAGAGATCTTCATCTGGCTTTGTTGCTTGTTAATATAAAACCCCTATTGCAGAGTCGACTGCCTTTAGTTGTTGAAAGCCAATAGGAATCATAATCCTCCTTCTCTGCTTTGCTATCACGTGAGTGTGGCCCAAGTGTGTGAGGTGATAAAAACAGCTACACGCAGTTATACACAGAGGATGTCTCATTAGCAAATTTCCCTTTAAGTCTATCCTCACTGACTTTGCACAAAAATTTCTCTAATCACCACTTAGAAGCTTTGCCAAAGACAGTTCATGAAAATCCTATACAGTTCAATTTTAAACTTTTTTTTTAAGGGTTTGGATGGTTTACAAATAAAAAGGATAAGATCTGTAGGCACAATTACAGGTAAGCCATGTCCAAAACAGCGTGATCTGGGAAACACCTACAGTGGCCCTCTCTTAGCTGAAATTCCTACCGTTCAATACTCTCCTTAATTAAGGTTTTGAGGGCTTAATAAAATTTCAGGTATGCCATATGGGAGAGATACCACACAAATTTACAAGCAGACATGTATTTATACCTTAGTGTGAGTTGTTTGCTATATCAACTATTTTGATAATTTGGTATGATGGTACACAATACAGTTAGGGTTCAGTAGACAGTGAGTGGAAAGGACAAGTTCAACTGATATGCCACCACGGAGGGCCTATGGTCATTGGGGTGAGGGTAGAGGGCCAAAGAAGAAAGGAGATTCCAAAATGGTGGATATTCAACAAAGCTTTTCCTACATCGCAATTTTCATAAAGTTCTACTCTTTCTTATGGGGCAGACTGCCTGCCTTATGAAGCAATATATTTCAGAGGAATAAATCTTCTGAGCCATCTTGACACAGTATGGCTGGTGTATAGTGAAGGCTCTATGATGAATACCTATCAAACACTTCCTGGGGCACACTGGCACCCCCACACAAAAGGATCACTTGAAAACCCAAACCCAGACAAGGATCAAGGGTCCCAGGTTATTCTTACTTGTGTTAGAGTGATTTTTCTAGTGATAGTTTTGAAGTTAGGTTTACAGAAGAATAGACTCAGTCTAGTGGAAAATTATGCCCAGAGACCTGGCCTGCAGTGACAAGGTACAGGTTGCCACAAACCAGTCCTTCTCATAGACCTTTGAACTCCAAACTTGGCTACTTCTTGGCAGAGTGATAATGAGAAGCATTAGAGTTGGGGAGGGGGAGTGGGACCGCTCTCCAGCTTTCCTCCGACAAGATTTAGGGAGGGCTGAGGAGAAGGGGGAAGACTAAATGACATAGTTTGGAGCTGTGTGTTGGATTCACAGAGCCCCAGAGTGGGAAATTGTGGCCCAGAAAGGCCAAGTCATGACCACTTTTTTCCCTCTACAATAGAGACATGGCAGACCCCACTCCCCCACTAAATACTTGATGCTTAATTGGCAACTCAAGACACTCCTTATGTAAACATATCTTCATGATGATGGTCTTGAAATGAACTTCACAGAGTGATACTGTGGTCCGGGCCAGAAAACTGCACCCCACTGATACCCAGGGCACAATGTTCTTACACAGTCTCTAGCAGGCCAGGTGTTACACCTACCTTTGTTCTCCCTCCTAGGAAAAATGAAAATAATTTCAGATGATTCCTACTCAAATCTGGGATCATTCATTCATTTGTTAGACTGACATTTACTAGGATTTTAATAGAGCTCAACCACTGATGAGGCCCTGGGGTAACGGCCCCTCCGTGCTGTCCGGAAGAGCTTCTCTTTGTGTCTCTTCTATTCCCCACCCTCCCACCTCTTGGCTCTGAGATTTCCACACTCATTCGACTTGGGATCTCTTTATTTCAGAGGAGATTCTGTGGCCTTTATAAATGTAAAGTTAATTTACATGGAAGCGTGGTAAACAACTTAGGCTCCAATGGGGAAATACGCCTGGCCCCTCCACATCCTGGCACTACTCTACACAGAAACATCATCAATTCCAAGGCTAAAGGATTCCCCAGGCAGGTGGACTCAAGTGGCAGGACACAGTACACATGCAGGACACTGAGCCACAGGTTCTAATTCTGTCTCATTCTATCTCAGCCACTGGAGGTGTGAGGAGTCAGAGCAGCCTGCTACTATGTGGGTGGGAAGCTTTTTAATCTCATTCATGTTATATCCATTTTTAGAACATACCACAAGACTTTCCTTAGAAAGCCTCATTCATTCTGTGGGGCTTCCAAATTATGTATCAAATTACTATTACTTCTTTTAGGGGAAGAATATTAAATTCATCCAAAATGATTTTAAATAAATTAAACTGTGATTGGCCGGTAACTGTTTATTATGAAAAAGCAAAGAACGTTCACCACCATACTGGACAGCCCAAGCCATGGCCAATGTCCCATAACTGCCCTCACAAGAGCATCCTTTCCACTGCTGTTCAAGTGCACTGTCCTATTTTGTTTTTATAAATCTCTTTATCTCACTAAAAACATCCTCCTTCAAGGATGGACATTGGTTTATTCATCTGAAAATCTCTCCAGAGTTCCCAGTTGACCTACAGCAGTCTTCAAAACACATCATAAAATCAAATTAAAATCTATCCTTAAAATGAACATGTTCTTAATAAAGTTAAAATGTATCTTTAGCAGTTAAAATATATTCTTTGTGTGTGTGTGTGAGGAAGACGAGCCCTGAGGTAACATCCGTTGCCAATCCTCCTCTTTCTTGCTGAGGAAGACTGGCCCTGGGCTAACATCCACGCCCATCTTTCTCTACATTATATGGGACATCGCCACAGCATGGCTGACAAGTGGTGCATCTGTCCGGGCCCAGGATACAAACCTGCAAACCTTGGGCCCCCAAAGTGGAGCGCGTGAACTTAATTAACCGCTATGCCACTGAGCCGGCTCCTAAAATATATTCTTAAGAGTTAATTTCTGAAAGTCTCCCTTCCATATAGCCCTGCTTGTACACACACACACACTCACACACACACACATACACTCATTCACTCAGGCACTGAAATAATTTCCTAAAACTGAGTAGGTAGTTTTCACAACATCACTGCCTTCAGAGTATAGGCTTTCTGAAGATAAGGACTGAGTGTTCTCTGTACTCTATGTTTGGTATGGCACCTAGTTTATGGAACTACCCATTAATTCAACAAATATTTATTTAGTGCTTTTGTAGGGCTAGGGAGAGAGCAGTCACTGAAAAAGTCTCCACTCTCATGGTGTTTGCTTTCTAGCGTGTGGTGGGGAGATGTGGAATGAGAAATAGAAAATAAAGAAGCAAATAAGAAAATAGTAGATACTATAAAGTCTTTTTAAAAAGAAGGTGATGGATACTGACTAGATGCATGGAGAGTGCCATTTTATGTTCATTCAGAAAAGGTCTTTCAAAATCAAAATTAAATTAAAAAATTTATTTGGTGTCCACACAAGAAGAAGGAGGCAGCCATCTGAACACCTGGAACAGGAGCATCCTAGGATTCTAGGAGGTGGTGAGAGCCAATGTGCCAAAGGAGGGACGAGCTTGGAATGCTGAGGGCACAAAGGAAAGCCAGTGTGGCTGAAGCATCATGAGCGATGAGGAAAAGTTCAGGAGATGAGATCAGAGAAGTGGGCAGGGCCAGGTCACGGGGAGCCCTGTGGGTCTGGAAACATGTTTGGATTTTTGCAAAGGCAACAGAAGCCATTAGATGTCTCATGGGGAAAAGTGGCGTGACCTGATTTGTGTTTTTAAAGATCACCCCAATGGTTATGGGGAGAATGGTAGGAGGTAAGAGGAGAAACGGAGTGACTACTGAGGAGGCTACTGCAGGAGTCCCCCTGAGAGACAGCTTTGCCTGCGGGGGAGGCAGCAGTAGTAACAGTTGCACAAATATTCTTCAAAAGATGCAGGGAAAGGCTTTCTGCACAGAGGAACAGCATGAGCAGAGGCAGGAATGCACGGAAGACAACAAAAAGTTCAGTGAGACTGAAAGTTCAGTACATCTGAATAAAACAGTGTCAAAACAGAAAAAAGAAACATATATATACTCACAATAGAACCAAAACATGCCAAACACATAGGAGTCAACAAGAAAGTAAAAAATGAAAAGCTTTTTAAAAAGTAGTATAAATAGAACTAAGGGATATAGAAAAAGACCAGAATGAGTGTAAATACACCCCACATGCTTGGATTGGCAGATTCAACTAAGATGTCAATTCTCCCCAAATTATTTTATAAATGTAATGCAATCCCAATCAAATTCCAAATGGTGTTTCTGGGTGAGTAACTTGGTAAAAATTTTCTCAACTTCCAGTGGAAGAATATCAACGTGAAAATAATGAAGACATACACACCCACAGTTAAATGTGTTATTAGCCATGGCATGTATTAACAGGGACAGGAGGACCCCAGAGATTCTACATCCCCAGCACCCTGCCACCCCTCCACCTCTTCCTTCTCCTTCTAACTGACGTTGTAAACTAAAGAGCAACCGCCCTTTTATACTTGGCCCTGAAGCAGTATTTTTCAAACTTTTTTGACCCTAACCCCTGTAAAGAAATATGATTTCTATAAAGACACACATTCATTATTGAAACAAAAATTTCATATGTATATATCCTGACTAGACGTGACTCATATTTATATTTTTTAATCTACTTTATTCTATTTTGTGCAACTATCTTTGGTTAAGAAATAATATGCGGTCAGAACCCTCTTAATTGATTTCACGACTCAGTAATGTGTCAGGACCCACAGTTTGAAAAACGCTGCCCTGTTTTTAAACAGGGTGTCTGGGTGCCTGTTCTGCTTCCTCCTCCTCTGAGATGAGCTCATCACCAACCCCATCCTACTGGCCAAGCAGCGACCCCTTTCGCTGCAGATCTCACTCACTTTGCTTAAATATGAGATTTAAATACAAGACAGCACTTCCTTTAGATTTCCCTCTGGCCTGAGAATGGAGAGAACAAGTAAATCGCAACTGATTGGGAAACAAGAGAAGGGAGATGGAATTTATCGTTTGTTTTTTCATATAATGCTGATGATGATTAAATCAAGCTCCCAGCCCTTCCTTGCAGGATCTCTGAGGTGGCTTTTCTCGTCCACGTGGCAGGCTCTCCCAGCTCTTCTATTCCATCAGACCAGTTTTTTAAACAACACAAGGGGGATTTAAGAATATATTCAACACTATTGCATGGAAGACAGTAACCTTCTGATGCAAGATATTTGTTTTTAACTGCACAGAACTAAAGTAGCTCATAAAAAAAGTCCAAGCTACAACTCTGTTCTCTCTCTGTAAAAATTTAAAATCACATTGATTCCCCATCTGGCATATCTTCTAATGATGCATCTCTTAGTGGACTGAAACTCCCTTCAGAAGAAACAGTAAATATACAAAGGGAAACGTGATTAATAATTTCTTTTTGTTCTGTTTTTCAGAACACGTCTCCATTCATTCATGCTCTCCACTGAAAGTGTTTCATAACTATACCCAAAGACAGCCGTGAGCAACTGTCCCCTGGTCATCTGCTTAACGGGAAGGGAGAGACATGGGGGCAAAACTCACTTTTCAGCAGAAAAGCAGTGATGGAGCAGGCACCCTGTACTGGTTTTTATCTATACATATGTGTCTGTGCATACGTGTATGTGTATATGTGTGTACATGTGTGTGTGCGTGTGTGTGTTTTGAAACACATTTTACTGAGTTAACTTTTACCTCTATTCTGTCATGCATCAAAGTTCAGTTTTCCCTCAACAAATCAGTTTTCTGGATAATTAGGCAAATGTAGTTGGTTGAACAAGCTGCACTACTTACACTTGGGACAAAATGCTATTTTTTAAGAAGCTGTATCATATTAGGCTCATTATTCCAGAATATCTGATATCCTACTAGCTGAATTATGTACACTCAGTCAAAATTGCATGGAGTACCCTATGAATTTATCTTTAATGCTTTTCTATCATTTTCTTTGCACCTTTGTCCCCTTTCGGCTCCCTTTCTCCATCAACGACCTACAGGAAACTATACTCTCCCTTGCTCCCATCACAAGAGAAGTCACTAGTTTCCTAGTATACGTTAATTTTAAGTGCAATTTCTATCATGAAAACTTCAAAATGTAATATTTCTCTTCATAAAGTACATAAAGAGAACAATCAGGCTATGGCTTTCACTGTTAGTTATCTATTCAATAGCCTATATTCTTCCTTCAGAATAGAGCCCCAATATTCTTTGGAGTGGCAATATGGCTAACAAAATATTTGTTTTCCCAGAACCCTTTGCATCTTAGAATGACCATGTGACATATTCCAGGCCAACAAGATCTAAGCAGAAGTCTACTGGAAGTTTCCAAAAAAGTCTTTATCTTCTTAAGTTTAGGGAGCAGATACGGCTGGCACTGCCTTTCCATCTTCTTGCCCTGAGCAAAAATGCGTGTGATGCCTGGAGCTGTCGCAACCTTCTTTAGATGGTGAGCAAAAAGCAAGAAAAATCACAGACATTGGCTCTGAGCCACTGAACTAACACTGGCAGCCCACTCCCTTTAGACTTCTATTTTTATGAGAAAAATGACTACTTATTTGTTTAAGCCACAGGTTAGTCAGGTATTCTGTTACTTGCATCCTAACTGAGATGCATGAAAGATTTCATATTAAGTTCCAGAGCCCAAAGACTCTAGGGGGAGTGGATGGGGGGGCTCAGGGGCTAATGTGCAGAACAAGGCAAAGGCTAAGCCAGCAGGAGGAACTCCTCTCCTTACTGTCACCTGACTTCCCCAGACTAGCTCGCCTTTTCTCCTACATATTGAGGTTATACTTAAGAATATATTTGAGAAAAATTAATTATTCTGTTTAAGACTCTATGTTTAAAACCACTGGATTAGATACTTTTTCCGTTAGAAGATTTGTTGGCCTTATTACAGAAAGAAGTCCAAAGAAATGAATCATTACTAATGGGATTTTAGCAATATGGTGTCTATAAGAGGAAGGCACTTTGATAAGGAAAAACTAGGCTGGATCATCCCTGATTAAATCACTTTCTCTTTCTCCCCATATGGCCTGTTCTGAGTACCAACCTGATATCAGATATTTTTTCCAATTACTTTGGTTGTTCCAGGAAGAGATGCAAAGAGGGCTCACATAATCCTGTATCTTCACTGAATTCCAGGGATCGAAGCCTGTGTAGGAGGTAAATATAGAGACCTAAGGAATGTTTTTAAATTAATAACGAGTACTTCATAGGAGAAGAAGCTGCACAGAGGTGGGGAGGTGTCTATCTGCTTTTGTATCTCTTCTCCAGTGACCCTGGCCTTGGGGAAGGCCGGATTGTCGGGAAGTCTTGAGACCAACATTCTGCTGAGTTTCCTTCTGCACTGAAAGGGCTTGATGCATATTTAATATAATGTTGGTGTCCTGAAATGGTTTGCATACCCGAGGTTTTGGTGTTCAGGCTCACATGTTAAATTCATTATGAGCTCTCACAAGTTAAAACAAAGAATTGTTTGAGATGAGAATAATGCCTGTCCACTCCTCCTCACCTCTCACACGCACACCCTCTCCCACCTTGAACTTCATCCCTCCTGCAAGGTCAATATTATTTTGCTCACCACGCTTCTCCTCTCCTCACACATCCAGTATCTTAGAGTGTGGGCTTTAGAACTAGAGAGGCTTGGGTTTCATCCTAGGCTAGCCACTTACTGCCTCTGTGACCTTGGGCTAGCTACTTAATGTCTCTGGGCTTCAGTTTCCTCATGCCTAAAGGGGTGTAAGAATAGTACCTACCTGGCAGAGTTGTTATGAGGCTTAAATAATTTAAAATATGCAAAGCGCCTAGAACAGTTTTGGAACCCAGTAAGTGTTAAATGAGTGTTCGCTATGATTGTTGTTACTTCCCTGTCACCAAGTGTCATCTCCCCATTGGTGAATGGGGATAACAGTGCCCCAGATGACTAGCTTTCAGCAAGTGGACAAGCAACTGACACAATAAGTGTTGTTGCTAGCTCGTGTGATCTCCTCCACTGGAAATGCTTCTTGCCTGAGCTCTGTCTGCCCAGAGCTTCTCAGCACCTGAGATCCCACATGATTCAAGCTTCTTTTCTGAAGCCTTCTCTAGCTTCGGTAGTCCACTGTCTTCCCCTATTACAAATAACCACAACTGCTAATATTGGTAGCTTGCAATTTAGTACCAAACCATAGGTTGTCTTTTATTGTTCTTTGTCACTTCAATTTCCCATGAAAATTTTAAGCTCCCTATGTGCAGGGATCCATTCCTGCACACTTCTTAATACACTTTGGTATATCGCCCAGTGCTGGGCACATGGGATGTGCATGATAAATATTTGTTGATTGCTCCACTCATCTTTACTCTAAGTTCATATTTTTATATGCATACATGGAGTTTCTTTCAAAGCAGGTTACATCGGTAGTACAGCAAAGTACCAGAAAAAGGATCCACATGATCTCACGTACACTAGAATTGGGCATAAACCCAGTATCAGAGGAAACTTGGAAACAGTTTCCTTCCTCTGTAATGCCGAAAGGAGACAGGCTTTATACTCCCTGAAATAGAAAAAAAAAAAAAAAGAATGAGGCAGCATCTTCTTGATCTTATTTCATCAATCGAAATTCCCCCTTCCCCTAGGTCTTACCATGGCCAAATTAAAGAAACAGATGTTTGCACAAAAAAATCTCCCTGGAGTCGGGGTGACTGTTTATCCAATTTTCACCCTGCCATCCAGACTCAGGTTATGTCCAACAGAGCCCAAACAACAAGTTGGAATGTATGAACTTCAGCCTGAGGAAGAGTTCAAGGAGAGGTGAAATGGCCCTACACCAGAGATGCTGGAGAGAAGCTCTCGCCAGGATGAGAAGTGGAACAGGAGAACTTCATTTCCCACTAAGAGAAAAACTTCTTTTCTCAAATCCGGATCCATAATCCCTTGAGCCCTATTGTTTTCTAAGTGAAGACACTGTCTGTGGGCTGTCCCTGTCAGCTTCTGTCACCTCTTTATAGTCCCCCAACACTAAAAGTAATGTTTAAACTTGGTCTGGACCTAATAGATCCACAAAGCTGTTGCACATTGATGAACTAGTGTGCGTATCATTTCTTGTTGATTTCCCTGTTGAGTTTGTACACTTTGACTGTCACACGAGCTGTGAGTAATTGCATTGGTGCAGATGATGGCTCTGTCTTAGTGATCCACAAATCTGTTAAGTTTGTCTATTTTGACTTTTCTCCAACATTAACTTAATAAGATGCATGTGAAACATGAAGAGGGTAGGAGAGAAGCTTCCTACTGCAAGTTATAACATCTCAGAGGTGAGAATTGAAAGCCCAGCTCTGATTGCAACATCTGCTCTGAACAAGGGCATCAAGGGACCCGCCATCAGATTTTTTGTCTTAAGGATGATCACCATGTACGTTCACAAATAAAAATGTGAAGCGTTCTGACAGCCAAGCAAACCGTGAAGAATTAAACTTCCCAAACTGGAACACACACGGCAACATCCTTGCTGCTATTTATCTGAGGAAACTCCTTCATTCAGAGTCTATTCACTTCCTTCCCCTGACTGCCTCCCCACCCCCCATCAGGTTTATCCCTCACAGACATGTTTCTGCACAAGGGCAAGTTTCCATTTGGAGAGGGAATGGTCCAATTTTGAAGGAATCAGTTTCTTAATGATAAAATCAGACTTTTCCAGTAAAGACGTTTGAGGCAGTGTGTTCAGTAGCAGCGAAAGGAAGTTTATAAAATAACCAGCACCTCCCTAGGCAAAAGTTTACAGTGACTCACCAACGCCTTCCCAGCAAGTCCCTCGGAATTTCATCCCTCTGTTCTCTGGCCTCGGTCTGTCCTTCTTACCGCAGTTCCTGCTACACTTCAGTAAGCTCTGGACGACCTAGACTGGCCTGTCTTCCCTGACCATTTTCATCCTCATGTTCGTCTCCCACTGCTTTTCCTAAGCCAACTTTTTCACTGCAAATCCTCTCTCCGCCCTGCCACTAACCAAAATCCTACCTCCCTTCAATGCCTAATGCAAGGGCTCCTTCTTCAGGAGCCTCTCCTGATCATTCAGCTGGATGTGACTGCTCCATCCCTTATGGTCCTGCAGACCCTTGCTAAACCATTTGTCATATTCTGCCTCATGTTATAGACATTTGTACACTTGCCTAGTACCCCCTACAACATTGCAGTCTCCAGGAGAGTACCCAGTAAAGAAATATCTTGAGTACAAAACAGAGTGCCTTGTTGCTTTGGACTGAATTGTGTCCCCCACCCCCAAATTGATGTGTTGAAGCCCCAACCCCCAATGTGACTGTACATGGAGACAGGGCCTTTAGGAGGTAATTAAAGTTAAATGAGGTCATAAGCATGGGGTCTCTCTCTCCACACACATGCAATGAAGAAAGGCCATATGAGGCCACAGCAAAAAGGTGGCCATCTGCAAGCCAGGAAGAGAGCCCTCAAAAGAAACCGAACCCTGCTGGACCTTGATCGTGGACTTCCCAGTCTCCAGAACTGTGAGAAAATAAGTTTCTGCTGTTTAAGCCACGCAGTCTATGGTACTTTTTATGGCAGCTGAGCTGAGTAAGACACTCATATATGATGAACCATCAATAAACATATTGATTTTGTAGAATGGCTCTATGAATGGGGGTATCAGGAAGGCAGGAGAGGTGATATCTGTGGGGTTTCATCCCCTCTATCCATCATATTTGTGCCCCTTTCGCTGGGTAACTGGTAGTGTGAGATATTTGGGGCAAGAGAGTGTAGGCTAAAGGGACCATTAGATGCCTTCCATTTAATTTTGACTTTTAAACCACGTACATGGTTCAAAACTTAAAATAATATTAAAAGGTGTGTATTACAAACTCAATGTGAGAACTGCTGTTTGGTATTTCCAGAAGCCAAGCCTCACTGGGGTGATTCAGTCAATTCTAATAACAGCCCCTCAACACTTCCATGGTCTTCAGAAATCAAAAACTGCACACAATTGACAAATTCTCAGGGACTTATTCTAACCAGATTGACCAGTAAAAATTATGTATATATTTATCAAATAGGTTATCTGGTATCACGTAGGCAAAATCACAAAGTGATTAGCTCTTTCATCACTTTGTTACATCATGAAAACCTGGCCCCAAACCACTTCTATTTTAGAGGCCAAGTAGTTAAGAGAATATATTTTGTGCTAGAAACTTATTACCAGTTTTACCTAAATGGTATATTGGATTAGTCAGGGTTTTCCAGAGAAACAGAACCAATAGGATGGAGATATATAGATAGATAGATACAGAGATAGATACAGAGATTATTTATTTCATATGGTTGTGGGGGCTGGCAAGTCTCTAGAGCAGGTCATCAGGTAGGAAATTCAGGGAAGAGTTGGTGTAGCAGTCTTGACTCCAAAATCTGCAGGGTAGAAACTCAGGAAGGGTTTCCACGTTGCTGTCTTGAGGCAGAGCTTCTTTTTCTTTGTGAAACCTCAGTCATTGCTCTTAAGGTCTTCAACTGATTGGATGAGGCTCACCCACTTTATTGAGAGTAATCTGCTTTACTCAAACTTTACTGATTTAAATGTTAATCACACCTAAAAAGCATCTTCATAGTGACATTTAGACATTTTTTTTGACCAAACAACTGGACACTGCAGGGGAGTAGAATTTGCCACCTCAAGATGTGTCTCTTTGGCATGAGGATTATTTTGGGCTGGTTATTTAAAAAAAAAACTGCAGACATGGGAGAAGCTCTGAAAACTAAATAGAAGTTACCCTTTGTAAGGGACATTTACATTTGTAAGGGAAATCTCCATTTGTAAAGGTGGCTCCCTCTCTGTACCAGGAAGAGGCGGATGACCTTATCTCTAGAAACTCTTATAAATGTGGAAGGTAAGGACTTAAATCTACACAATAATCTTACCCTTGTTTACTGTGCTTTTTCTGGTAATCTCCCATAACTGACTTCCCCCAACCCCAACATCTTCCTTGTCTTTGACTGAAGATGGTATTTAAGGTGGCGACCTCAGCCATTCTGGTGAGTTACTCAGTTTTTCTGGCTTTCTCCCATGTATACATGTTATAAAGCTTTGTTTAATTTTCTCCTGTTGTTCTGTCTCATGTCAATTTAATTCTTAGACCAGCCAGAAGGACCTAGAGGGTAGAGGAATTGTGTCCCTCCCCTACAACACCATAACCTAGCCAAGTTGATGCATAAAATTAACCATCAAAAATGAAGACAAAACTGCAACTAAATGTATTTAGCTAAGAGAAATTTTTAGCATAGGGTAATATTGTTTCCCAACTATCCTTGGGAATACCTTCATCTTGGCTAAGTTTCTTCAAACATTTAAGCCAAAAAACCTACCAAACCCCAAATTGAAACAGTGGAAAGTTCTAGAAGTCCCTCCAGTGCAGAATAGTAGAACAAAGTCCCAACATGCTTTTACTTATCTGGAAGACATTTTAGGACCATCTCAATGAATCCTAGGAAAGTACTGGCCCACCCAGTTTTCAAAGAAAAATTCCTGATTGATTTGATTTGAAATAAAGTCAGTTTAGGTAAATAATTCTTAAATACTATAACAAGAAGTTGATGAGAGAATAAAGTGGATGACAGAACAAAACTTAATGAATGGATGTTCTGCTCAATAAAAGAAAGATTATTTTCTCTTCTCTCTCTCTCTGACTTTTAAATATCATTTTTTATGGCTTCTTCACAGGAGAAAAAGACTCTCTAAAACTATGACCCAATGTCAGGGAGAAAACAGACTAGTCTCTTAAACTAATGGCTGTTGTTGAGGACTCCTTTAGTGATATTCAGCTAGAAAAAAAAGGAAAAAAAAAAGAACTTTGCAATAAACGACCTTCACGGAAGAAGACTATTCACATTAATTAGTAGCTCTTTTCAAATATGATTCATATATGCATTAGGCCATGCCATGCTAAACAATGCACTTATTGTAGTAAACACCAAGATAAGTCTCAAGTATGGTTATCAAAATTTTAGAAAACTCTAGCTAGCGTCTTTTTTCTTCATAAGATTGTGACTTACCGTTCCTAGTGCATTGCACAATAGTCTCTCTCCTAATGGCTTTTAGCTTTGCCACTGCCAACTTTCATATTTAAAATCCATACAATTATGGACAATTTATGAACATTATGAGGCTTTTCTTTTTTGCACTGATTCTTACTGATTCAAGCCAGCTTTTATCCTTAGCAAATCAAATGCATTTTGCTTACAACACTAGATTCATTCTCACATATTCCACTTTATTCTTATTATTAGTATTCCTTATTATGCATATTTAATTTAAGAATGCATTTTCTCCATTAAAAAATTAGAATATGCTGAAAGAAGTACTAGAAGGTGATTATTTGCTTTAGTTTGCTTTTATTAACTATGTAAGCCCTGATACATTCTTCCCAAAGTTACAAGCAAGAGACAAAAATGCTAAAAAGCAAAAAAAAATTAAAATCTTCTTAAATATCACAGACCTTCTTTATGTATTGATGGTATATAAGGTATCAAACTCGAATAAGAGAATGACTAAAAATCTTTTAATACTCTGTGAATGCAGAAAGGATATATATTTGCTAGAGTTCCTTAGGCAAAAACACCACTAAGTATCGTTCTTCAGAGACTCGTCCAGCAAGATGCACCTTGAAAAAAGCAAAAATTATGAAGTCAGGTGTGCATCTTACCTCCCTCCACACAGCACCCCTCCTCTGCCACCCCAATCTCCCCATTAAAACAGGAAAATTAATGGCCAAATATTAGCATTTGTCCTTACACTAAACTCTTTAACAAAATAGTTGGGTCTAAAAGAAAATAAGTAACCAGTTAGAGTTCCTTTCTTAATTCTGCAAGCATTGATTGGAGGCCATCAGCCAAGCAATTTGGTTGTTTTTTCTATGTGTTGCCTAACAAGTTTGAATCTCCCCACTTCCACTCCGAAGTTTTTGCTTGGTTGTTTTAAAATTGTGAGGGCAAACCAAGTAACCGAGGTCCCATCTCTATGTGATTGATGGGAGCAGTTTCCTCTTCCTCCCACCTCAATGGCACGGCTTCACCACCCTGCACACCTGTGTAATTTTGGTTTGCAGACCAGGAGTCCTGTATGGACCCCACTGACTCTAGCAGGGAAGAACAAAGAGCATGTTTGTTAATTTCTTGCCTACAGTGTGTCTAAGGGTTATCATTTGCTATTGAAATCCAAAGAAATTAATATGGTCTAACATTTTTTGGCACCTATTAAGCATCTACATCAAAGTAGCATCTAGCTACTTCTGATGTATTACTAATCATGACACACCATCAGCCCACATTGCATGGATGAAAATCCTTGTTCCTCTACTTACAGCTCTGCGAATACCCACGTATTACTTAATATCTCTGTGCCTCAGTTTTCTCATCTGAAAAATAGAGACAATAATAATACCTACCTCATAGAGTTGTTGTGAGGATTAAATGTAATGCCTGTGAAACCCTCAGAACAGAGCTTTCTAAGCCCAATTCCTCCCTATGTATCCTGGATCCTATGCCTCTAGGGGCCTCTGGGATATTTCTCTTCACCTAGAAATCCCTAGTATTTTGGAATTTTTAATCTTTTAGCTAAAATAAAGGATAGCGCGCAGCCAGCTCTGCAGGACTCCATACTCCCTGCTCTCCCAGCTCAAAAATGGTGCCTCTATTTGATGGACTCACTGCCCCTCAGTGGGCCCTATTGTCTGGAATGAAAATAGAATATTTAGTTAAGACCAATAAATCCCTTGAAAGTAAAAATATAAACAGAACTTAATTAATTAGCTTGCTAATTATTCTCTTGCTCTTGCTATTTTTTTTCCAGTTCTTCTACAACCATGATCAAAAACAAAACATCAAAAAATAGTAACAGTGCTTTTTTTTGGCTCTCTTGGCAATTAAAGTTAATCAAGTGCACAATTGATTACACAGAGATTGGTTACTAATATTTGGAAAGTATCATTCAGCAATATCATATATAAGTTTTCTATCTAGTTTTTAAAAATAGAAGTAAGGGTAAGGTGGGAGGGAACGCTTTCTGTAGTCTCAGTAATGATGCAGTGATGAATGTCAGCAGCTCAAGTTTAAATTCTGAAACCCCAAGTTAAAATGTCAGAAGTGTACCCCATTTATGACCTGTTAATTGCCCTCCCAAAGATCCAAGTGTTTGTTTTCATTGTGTGTTATGTTTTCGTTGCATGTTATTTTTTAACAATATATTTTAGGATTGATGCCTCACCCCCAAATGCTGTGTTGATGTATCATTTTACAGTAGTTCTAGAAGTCTGTGAATTTGTATCTCTTGACCCTCCAGTGAGGGCTACATCTGATTAATCATGGCATTATTATGTCATGCTTTCTAACAGTCTGCCTCTGGAAGAAAGTCATGTCTGCTGCAGTACAATTATCTAAGACTGATGATACAGACCAAAGTCATTATAATAAATTTTATTTGGCATAAATCTTCTCACACCGTTCCAATCTCACAACCCCCTTAGTAGGCACATAGGATTCTCCTTAGCAAGACTAGGAGAATTTTCACCATGCCAACAGAAAGCAAAGGATCTTTAATGCGCAGATTATATGCAAAATAATATAATCCTTTTAGCAAAGGAAGACCAAGGATCTTGCTTGTTGGAGATGAATCTACATCATGGGTAGATTCTTCTCATGCTTCCATCAGCTGGAGAGAGAACAGATTCAGTGATACTTAAGAAAACCAGACAAAGACCTATCATAATCACGGCATAAGCCCTTCCATTTCCTAATTTCTCCACATTGAAATTCTAGACAGTTGCCAAATATCTGTGAGGTTTGGATGAGGAATTGAAGTGTGGATGATAATGAATGGTCAGGAGTGCGCTGTCCTTCATGCACATCATAGGAGAAGATGAGGCCTGCAAACCCACTGAGAGCACGGAGAGGGTTCCTCTTGAATTTTCTGCTCATCCCTTGACCCACCCGTTTCAAGTGAATCCTTCATTCATCTCTTGTCGACTTCTATAGTACACCCCACTCTTCTCAACTACCAGCCCATCCAGGACTCTCTCTCAGAAAATGTCATTTTACGTTTGTGGAACATTTGAAGTCATCAGACATGGCCACTTCAGACACCTCAAATTTCCCAGTGTCCTGGCCTTACTCCTCTCCAGGCACCATCATTCCATCTGTATTTGGACTCCATGCCTCTGGGACTTTCTCTCCACCAAAAATCCCCTAGCATTTTGGAATCTTCAATCTCTTTCTCAGTTCTTGCTCTCTTCCTGTCTCTCTCTCTCTTTCTCTCACACACACACAGAAGCAATTATAGTTGTGTCCCTAAGTCTATTTTGATAGAACAATATAAAGTAGGAAAAGAGACAAAAAGCAAAGAAGAAATCATGATCCAATAGATCTGATCTGTCAAGGAACACAGGAAGAAAATAATTCTTTTTACTAACTTGATTGACATATAACTTATATATTATTAACTATATCTATTTAAAGTATACAATTCAATGAGTTTTGACAAAAGTACATATGCATGAAACTGCCACCACTATCAAGGTATAGAACATTTTCATAATTTCCCCAAATTATCTTGTGCTCTTTGACCATCCATCCCTCCTCTACTCCTGGCTATGGCAGCGACTGAGCTGCTTTTTCCCATATAGATTAGTTTGCACTCTCTAGCATTTTATGTAAACGTAATCACACAGTATGTGCTCTTTTGTATGTGGCTTTTTTCATTTATTATATTTTGAGATTCATCTATATTGGTGTGTATATCAGTAATTCGTTCTTTTCTATTGCTGATTAATATTCATTTGTATTGACATACCACCATTTGCTTATTTATTCACCTGTTGATGGACATTTGGGGCTATTTCAAATAAACTGTCATGAACATTCTACATAATATTTTGTGTGAGCATATATTCTTATTTCTTTTGTGTAAATACCTAGGATAGAACAGCTGGTGGTATGGCAGGTATATGTTTAAGTTTTTAAGAAACTGACAGTTTTCCAAAATAGTGACACCATTTTACATTCCCACAGCAATATATGAGAGTTCTGGTTATTCCCTATCCTTGCCAACATTTCATATTATCAGTCTTAAATTTCAACCATTCTAGTGAGTATGTAGTGATATCTCATTGTGGTTTTAATTTGCAGTTCCCTGATAAATGATGATTTTGATCATCTTTTCATGTGCTTACTGGCCATCTGTAGATCTTCTTTTGTAAAATGTGTGTTCAAATCTTTTTTTCTATTTTCAAAATTGAATTGTCCTCTTATTATTGAGTTATGAGTTCTTTGCATATTTTAGATACAATTTCTTTGTTAAAAATGTGTATTGTCAATATCTTCTTTCATTTGGCCTTGTCTTTTCCTTTCTTAATAGTGTCTTTTGAAAAGCAAAAGTTTTAAATTTTGATAAAGTCCAGTTGTCACTTTTTTTCTTTTATAATTTGAGCTCTTTATATCCCAAGAAACCTTTGCCTGCCTCAAGGTCCCAAAGATTTGATCCTATGTTTTATTCTAGAATTTTTATAGTTTCATTTTTTACATTTAGGTCTATGGTCCAAAATAATTTTAAAATAATATCTTATGATTATGAGATCAAAAATTATTCTAGAAAAAAACCACTGAGTGACTCACCATGATTACGAAAGCAAAAATTATTCTAGGGGAAAAAAATACAGAGTAACTTGCCATTAATTTTTTAATGTTTGTGCTTCTAGCTCTCATTGAGTTTAGTTTAGTTTTGCCATGGAGAAGAAGTGAAAGGAGAGACAAGAGTTGCCTGTACTAGGTAAGCCCTTGGATTTTTTTACTTAAAATTTTATTTTGCATAATTTTTATAAGCAGTTTTTTAAAGTCTTGTATACATTAGAATATTTTCCCACAACCTTTCATATTTTCAGAACCATAATTTGAAATAGGTGAAGAGAATCCCACCTCATTAATATGAAAAAATGTATTTAGCCAGTTCCTTTCTTTGGTATTTATCTTGTATCCAGTTGTTTATTAGTATAAACAATGTTGCTCTGAATGTCCTTCGATGTAAGTCTTACATCTCTGATTATTTCCTTAGCATAACTTTGTATATGTAGATTTATTAGTTTAAAAAATAAAGACACCTTTAGGGGCCGCCCAGTGGTGCAGCGGTTTAGTCTGCGCTTGGCAGCCGGGGGCTCCCAGGTTCGGATCTCAGGCGTCCGCCGATGCACTGCTCGTCAGCCACGCCCTGGCAGAGTCCCATATAAAGTAGAGGAAGATGGGCACGATGTTGGCCCAGGGCCAGTCTCCCTCAGCAAAAAGAGGAGGATTGGCGACGGATGTTAGCTCAGGGCTGGTCTTCCTCACAAAAAAATAAAAACACCTTGGCTGGTCTTCCTCACAAAAAAAAAATAAATAAATAAAAACACCTTTAAAGCTTTTGATACACATTGCCAGAAAGAATTTACCAATTTCCAGAGCTCCCAGTAGTTTGTGAAAGCACAGCTGCATCCTCCCCAATTTGGGGCATTGCCTTTGGTTTTAATCTTAGCAAATCTATCAGGGGAAAATAATAAATCTTGTTTTCATTTTTATTTACTTGACTTTAGTAAGCCTGAACATTTTTTTCATATACTTTTTGATCATTTGTGTTTCTTCTTTGTGGATTACTTGTTCAAGTCCTTAGTGTATTTCTTCTAATGAGATTTATTTTATTAATTTGTAAGAGCTCTTTACATATTAACCATACCAATCTATTAACATACATTAATCTATTTATGCCAAAGTCATTTCAAATATTTTATTGTTTGTCATTTAATTTTGTTTATTATATTTCTAACCTGCAGACTTTTAAAATTCTATCAAACCTATCAAATTCTTGCATTAAAAAGATTTTCCACACCTCAATAACATACATGTTTATGGATAGACAAACTTACATTTTCTTTTTCATCTTTTAATTCATTATGTTTACATTGTAATGCTCTAATGTATCTCTGGTGTATTTTAGTATGAAGAGTGAAGAAAGAATGTGTCTTAGCCCCAGTTCCTTGCAAAGCAGAGCCTGAGGAAAAGTTTACATGTTAAAGGTTAAAGGTTTGGGGGAAGAGGCATCCAGGGTCATCAAGAGTGAGAGGAAAGGGAAAGGCAGGAGGAAAGAAAATCAAAGGTGGTGCATCATTACCAGGCTGGCCATAGCTTCACAGGAAAACACAGCCATTCAGTCATGCAGGATGTCAACAGAGAAGCTGACAGAGCCAATGCATGAGTCCAGTGGAGCAGAGGGGTGGTGAGGAGAGAGGAACTGATCTGTCAATTCTCCGTCTCCTTTCTTTGAATGGTCAAGGTTTGTGCTTCTGAGTTGTGTTATGCAAACACTCCAGGCAGCTGCTAGGGACATCTGGGCTCCATGGACTCAGCTAGGCCAGACCTGGGTGCTGGAACTGCTGTGGCTCCTGTGTACAGACAGGAGCAGTGGAATCTGGGCCCTGGAGGCTGGAAGAGCAGGGCTGCTAGGAGATGAGCAACAGTGGCTCAGGGGGCTGGTGGAGCCTGGCAAATCCAGACAGGCACTTACACAGGTCTAGTAGAGGATGTGCTTTAACAGTTAGCCATTTCTCCTTGCTTCATATAATGGATAATCAATACTTTCTTCACCAATTTAAATTTCACCTTCACCATATTCTAAGTTCTTAATTATACTAGGGTTTGTTTCTGGTTCTATCTCTATCTAGGAATCTGCAAATGTACATTTATGATAATTTTTGGATTTCTGGTGGTATAAATTCCCTCTCATTTTTTTTCAGATTTTTCTTGACTCACAGGAGAATAAGCTTATACGTGTAGGTAAAGTCATAATAATTTTAACTAATTTCATAACACAGTTGGGGATTTATACAAAAATCACATTAAATTAATACATCTGTTTGGGGACTATCAATATTTTTATACTGTTATATCTTACCATTCATGAATACTGCAGCAATGTCAACTTAAGTTTTTTTATGTTCCTCAATAAAATTTTCCAATTGTTTTTCAGGTAGCTCCTGCAGAAATTTTATTGAATTTATTCTAGATATTCTAAATTATGTTACTCTGGTGAGCAGGACTTTTTTTATTATGTTTTTTAATTGATAAGTTCTGGCATGTGGTAAACTTTTTATATATTAATTTCATAACTGATCATTTTTCTAAACTCCCTAACGAGTTCAAATAATTTTTCAATTTATTCTCATGGGTTTTCTAGGCAGGAAATCATATTGCCTATAAATCATATAGTTTTTCTTTCCTCTCCAATAATTACATTTCTTATTTCTCTTTTTTGCCCTTTTTTATTGGCTGTAACTTCAGAACAGTGTAATGTGAATAATTATGATGTCATCTTTACCTTGCTCTTACCTTTAATAAGAATGTTCCTGCTATTTTATTTTTAAATATTATAGTGGCTATTGGTTTCAGAGAGAAATTTTAAATCATACCAAGGTAGTACATTTCTATTACTTGATTACAAAGAGTTTTTTAAATCGACGATTGATGTTTAATTTATATCTTTTTGTCTTGATCAGACCGATGAGAACGTTGTCTGTTTTAGTGGGAAAAGGAGGCTGAAGCTTTTGATCCAACGCTCTTCTTAATTGGACACGGGCCTTTCACTAAGGACTCAGCTGCTTCTCCGGGGAAGGAGCCCGTGCTCCGTCCTTCTGCTACGTAGGACACAAAAACCCTCTGCTTCGGGTCAGACTGGCCATCTACCATCTGACAGGGCTCTTATAGCTGGGCTGCCAAGCACTCATACAACTGTTTAAATTTGTGTCACTGCAAACTTACCTTGCCACCAGCAGAGCAGTGTAATCTGTTTATACTTAGGCTTGGAGTATTTTTCATTTGTTTGTCTGTTAGTTAGGGGGCACCATAACAGTGATTTTTATCCATGCTCCATGCTAGTTGTTTCTCTCATCTTTGATCTTTGGACACTAGTGATTCCAGTCCCAACATCTCCCAATGCTTAGTTTGCTTGGCTTGTATTTTTTACTTTGATATAAAAACTTAGTGAATTTTCATACTTCATTAAAATAGAATATGGTTTCTGTTTCACAATTTATTTTTATTTATTTATTTATTTATTTATTTTTGTGAGGAAGACCAGCCCTGAGCTAACATCTGTTGCTAATCTTCCTCTTTTTGCTGAGGAAGACTGGCCCTGGGCTAACATCCGTGCCCATCTTCCTCTACTTTATATGGGACGCCGCCACGGCGTGGCTGACAGGCAGTGCGTCGGCGGGCGCCCGGGATCCGAACCGGCGAACCCCGGGCTGCCAAGCGCGGACTAAGCCGCTGCGCCACCGGGCCGGCCCCATGTTTCACAATTTAGTTAGCCAATTTCATGTACTTTAGAAATTTCTATTCTTTTTCTGACAGTTGGAAACGTGGTTTCTCTCAAGGAAGTTAGGTGGTGCACAGGACTCCATTAACTTCCTCCAGTTCTCTATTATATGTACTGACACCTGGTCAAGTCCCTCTCCCAATTCCCAGAGCTGCTATTCCACCCCTTTATCAATGTTCTTATTCCTTTCCAACCATCAATACCCCTCCCCCCTTTCAGCAACTGAACTTGCCTCTTCCTTTACTGAGAAAATCAAGGTTAACAGGTGGGAATTCCCAACCTTGAATCTATAGCTAATTCTGGGGTCCTCCCTACCTCCTCCCCAACTTACTCCCCTTTCCCCCATTCCATGGGAAGAACCATCTGCCCTTCAGTATGAGATCAACCCTTTCATCTATTCTTCATCCAATTCCATCATCTCTCCACAGTATTTACCTCTGTTGTATTTTACACCTCTCCCTCTTTGTTGATTTGTAAACATTAAATTTCTTTAAGTCTTCACTTTGGTTTTGAATCTCTCTAGTTTCTTGCTACTTTATCTCTCTCCTTCCCAATCAGAAATGTAGAAACTCAGCAGTTCCTTCTCCTTCTCTGTCTCCTCTTTCCTTGCTTGTTTCTTAGATATTGACACCATCCCTCTATCCCAGAGTTTTAATTTCAGTACTGTTTTTATTTAGGAAGTGAATGAGTTGCCCCTAGGTAATCTCATTCACTTCTTGAACTTCTACTGATCCATATGCTGCTGATGCCAATGTTTTCATTTCTGTTTCAAATCTTATTCCTAAATTGCACACTTACCTACTGGACCATCTTAACCTGGTGTTCCACAGGCACCTCCAAACAATATACACAAAACTCCACTGATCAAATCCCCTCCCCCAAATCTGCCCCTTCTACCATCTCTTTTATTGTCATAAGTGGCATTACTGTTCACCCAGTTATCCAAGCCAACCTGGGTTCACCTGAGCCTCCTCCCTTATCCATATATCGAGTTAGTGCCTGCACTTTTTTCTAAGTTCTCCTGTGTCATTCTTCTCTCTTCCATGCCCCCTGCTGCAGCTTGACCCTCATCATTTCTCTTTGGATCTCCTGGTAGGGTCTCTCTGCTCTGGATTTTTTTTCCCGCATAAACCAAGCTTTTTCTGATCTCTTGCTTTCCCACATTCTTCCCACTTTGCCCTCTCCCTAAAACACTTGTCTACTCTGATCTTGACCTTGTCAAACATTCCTAAACAGAAGCATCAATTGAGATCTTCCTTAACAACAACAAAAATAATTCTATTTAAATCACTTTTGTGCTTAAAACCCTCTAATAGACTTCCATTGATCTTGAGATAAAGTTCAAACTCCTTAGCATGACATACAGATCCCCTTCTCTAGCTTTCCTCTACCAAACTTGTGCCCACTCCTTATGTTCTCATCACAAAAAATTTCTCACACCGCACATCTCTGTCATTCACAATGCTATTCCACGCCACCATGATCCATATCGTTGCTCAACTTTTTTTTCTACCTGCAATACTTCTAATACCTCCTCTCCCATCCCTGTCTAGCAAACCAACATCTATTTATCTTTTTAAAGTGATCTCAAAAATCACCAACTCTTTGAATCTTTTTCGTGCCACCGCCTACTACTTAAAACTAATCACCTTTCTTTTTTGCACTCCTGTGTAGACTTCTGTCACAGCGCCTTTAATAGACATATTTGTTTTCAAGTCTACTTGTCTCCTTGTAATAATACATAAACTTGTTATAGTCTTTCCCTTATTTCTTTATCCAAAAATGAATATCTTTATCCAGAAACGATTTTTAAGCACTGCGCTAATCATTAGGAGCACAAAAATTAATAACATAGACTCTGTTCCGAGGAGCACATGCAAAGAAATGAGGAGAGACAAACATAGACATACAACGTAGCAAGTACCTGGACAGTGAGATTCACCATCTATCTCAGGGGCACAAGGAAAGAATATCTAATTCAGTTAGTATTGCCAGACCCTCATACTGTGCTTGACACATTTCCTCAGTAAGTGTGTACAGCTTATTAAGTGCATCATAGTTTGTGGGAAGAAGAAAAGGAGTGAGCAGCCAGCTCATGGAATGGCCCAAAGGAAGTCCCCATTGAGTCAGTTTGTTTTCTCTCCAATTCGTACCTTCATATTCACTCAATTTTGCGTCTGGACCATCCATTCTGGGAGCATGAGGAACTCAAGGAAATTGCCAAAGAGTAGAGGAACTAATCCGTGTTCCACCACTAAGTTTATGGAAGTTCCTGCCAGCCTCTGCCTCAGCCTGGAATTGAAATCCCTTGCTTGAAATTGTGACCAGCAGATGAGTGGCAAGAAATAACTAATCAAGCCATGGCATTCAGCTTCCTGGTGGAGCCCAGTGCAGTAAACTACATCCCCCTTCCATTCTGCTCAGAATTTGTCACTCATCAAACCCAATGAAGCCAAAATGATTCGTAACCTTTTCCAGTCGATGAGCACCTGAAGAATTTATCATCAGAGAGATCTGTATTTCAATCTTGGCATTACTACTTAACAAGGTGTGACAATGACACAGTCTCCAACCTCTCTGAGCTCCAAATGCTTCATCTGTAAAATGAGAACTATAGCTTTCTTAAAGTGCTGCTATCCAGAATAAAGTGATCTAAAATGCCTCATTCAGTATCTACCACACAATAATCATAAGCTCCCCTTAACTGAGGGCTTACTCTGTGCTAAAAGAAGAAATGGTTCCTTTTCCAGGGTTTGTCTTTTGAGTTTTGCTCTGTTTTGTTTTCCTTTAATAATGCCAAGTCCTCTTCTACTTCTCCTGGGCTTAGCATTTGTCTTCTCTTCAAGACAAATTTAAAAAATACTGAATTCAATGTGGTCATAAATACCCACCATCACTTACAGTCTTTTGTGATCTAATTAACCAACCTAGAAAAAGGGGATTTGGGTTGGATTGACCATTCTAGCTAGCCTGGAGCTAGCATATGGCTGAATTTACTCCTGATGCTCTAAATTCCAAGCTCGCCGCAACATATTTACTTACCAACATAAATGCACATGCTTCATTTGTGATTTTACTCAGCCCTACTACATCTTTTTTTTCTTCACCACAAAGGACTCTAATTAGTTCAAATATATCACCAACATTGAGAAAAGTGGGACTAAAATGGCTTCTTTTTATGGTTTTTATTAAAAATAATTTATATCTCACTTTTTAAGAGGAGGCAAAGAGCAAAGAAAGACAATAAAGTGGAAGAAGGCAGAAAATCAGAGGTGATATCATCAAGATGGTGACATAGATCACTCCCAACTTCAGTCCCTCTCACAAGGCCAACTAGCAACTATCCATAGACAAGACATCATTACGAAAATCCCAGAATCTGGAGGAAAGGCTGAAGTACTTACTTGGAATTTGCTATTGGATACACAATATAAAAAAGGAGTAAAGTGTAACATCAATACCCTAAAATGTGAGGGAAGAGAACTGAAAGTATAGTTTCTATAAACTATCAAAGGTAAGTTGTTATCAGCTTAAAATGGATGTTCTAACTATAAATTTTTTTTATGTAAGCCTCATGGTAACAACAAAGGAAAAACTTGTAGTAGGTACACCAAAGATTATGATAAAAGAGTCAAAGCATACCACCACAAAAAGTCATCAAACCACAAAGGAAGACAGCAAGAGAAAAAGCAAAGAACAAAGGATCTACATAATGGTCAGAAAATAATTAGCAAAATGGCACCAGTAAGTCCTTACCTATCAATAATTACTTTAAATGTAATGGATTAAATTCTCCAATCAAGAGACACAGAACAGCTGAATGGATAAAAAAATGAGATCCAACAATACGCTGCATACAAGAAATTCACTTTAGCTTTAAGGACACACATAGACTGACAGTGAAGGGATGGAAAAAGATATTTCAAGCAAATGGTAACCAAAAGAAAGCAGAGGTAGCTATACTTATGTCACATAAAATAGACTTTATGTCAGATAAAATAGACTTTAAGCTAAAAATGGTTATAAGAGACAAAGACGTTCATTATATAGTGATAAAAAGATCAATTCATCAAGAAGATATAACAATTATAAATATTTATGCACCCAACATTGGACCACCTAAATATATAAAGCAAATACTAACATAACTAAAAGGAGAAATACAATAATACAATAATGCAATACAATAATAGTTGGGGACTTTATTACCCCACTCTCAACAATGGATAGATCACCCAGACAGAGAATCAGTAAGGAAACAGTGGATTTGAACACTATAGACCAAATGGACCTAACAGACTTATAAGAACACTCTACGTAACAGCAGCAGAATACACATTCTCAAGTGCACACAGAAAATTTTCTAGGATAGATCATGTGTTAGGCCACAAAACAAGTCTCAATTAATTCAAGAAGACAGAAATTATATCAGGTATTTTTTCCAACCACAATGGTATGAAACTAGAAATCAACAATAGGAGGAAAGCTGGAAAATTCACAAAAAAGTGGGGGTTAAACAACACACTCTTGAACAACCAATGGGTCAAAGAAGAAATAAAGAGGGAAATCAAAAAATATCTTGAGACAAATGAAGATGGAAACACAACATACCAAAACTTATAGGATGCAGCAAAAACAGTTCTAAGAAGAGAGTTTATAACTATAAACACACACATCAAGAAAAGAAAAAAAAGATCTCAAAAAACCTAACATTACACTGCAAGGAACTAGAAAAAGAAAGACAAACTAAACCCAAAGTTAACAGAAGGAAGGAAATAATAAAGATTAGAGCAGAAGGAAATGAAATAGAGAACAGGAAAACAATAGAAAAGATTAACAAAACTAAGAATTAGTTCTTTGAAGAGATAAACAAAATTGACAAATCTTTACTTATACTAACCAAGAAAAAGAGAGGACTCAAATAAAATTATAAATGAAATAAAATTATAAATGAAAGAGGAGACATTACAACTAATACCACAGAAATACAAATGACCATAAGAGACTACAATAAACAATTATACACCATAAGTTGGACAGCTTAGAAGAAATAGATAAATAACTACAAATATACAATCTTCTGAGACCGAATCATAAATAGATAAAAAATCTGAATAGACCAATAATGAGTAAGGAGATTGAATCAGAATCAAAAACCTCCAAAGAAAAGTGCAGGACCAGATTATTTCACTAGTTAATCCTACCAAATATTTAAAGAAGAACTAATGACAATTCTTCTCAAACTCTCCCAAAAAATTAAAGGAGAGGGAACACTCCCAAACTCATCCTATGATGCTAGCATTATCTTGAAACCAAAGCCAGACAAGGAAACTACAAGAGAAAAACTACAGGCCAATATCCCCAATGAATACAGATGCAAAATTCTCAAGAAAATACTAGCAAATTGAATTCAACAGCATATTAAAAGGATCACACATCATGATCAAGTGGGATTTATCTCTGGGAGGTAAGGAAGGTTCAACATATGCAAATCAATAAATGTAATACATTAATAGAATGAAAATAAAAATCATATGGTCATCTCAATAGATGGAAAAAAGCATCTAAAAAAATCCAACATCTTTTCATGATAAAAACTCTCAACAAATTGGGTATAGAAGGAACATACTTCAACATAATAAAGGCCATAAATGACAAGAGCACAGCTGACGTCATACTCAATGGTGAAAGGTTGAAAGCTTTTCCTCTGAGATCGGGAACAAGACAAAGGGGCCCACTCTCACTATTCTTATTTAACATAGTACTGGAAGTCCTAGCCAGTGCAATCAAGCAAGAAAAAAGAAATAAAGGGCATCCTAATCAGAAAGGAAGAAGTAAAATTGTCTCTGTTTGCAGATGACATGATCCTATACAGACAAAACTCTAAAACTTTTTTTCCAAGTGTTAAAGCAGAAATTTATTAAAATCTATTTATATAATGTATTACAGACAAAAAAATGTACCACATCCTCAACATTCAAGCAATCAACTCTATTCTCAGAAGGGCTTCAAGAGAAAACAGGTTTCTTTGCTTTCCACCTAAAAAGATACTTCTGTTTATATTCCTGAAAAATGATGTATTTATTACATCACATCCTATAAGAATAATCCCACTGAGATCCAAAAACCTCCACAGAGGGTGAAGAGATATTAACAAAGAACCTCCTCCAGAATTCAATGCCTCATCACAGAGGTGTAATGTAAGAGACACATTAAATGGTGATTGCGTCAGAGGATGTGTATACCCAGTGGGTAGGCTATGAGAAGAGCCTGAGGGCCTAGCAGGGCAGTCCCTAACTGTGGAGTATGGCCTCTTCCTACTCCTCATCGTCTGAGGCAGCCATCTCTCCTGGAAGTTCAGTCTTCGGAAGTATGTCATTTGCATTACTAGGTGCTTTGCCCAAGGCCCCTGCTGTAATTTCAAATGGAATTTTATCAGTTTCCATTTCTGCTGCTTCTTCCATATCTTCCTGATAGCCTTTGCTTTCAAAAGTGTCCTCTAACATCTCTTCCACGATCCCAGGCTCCCTCATCTCTTTAACTCCCACTTGATGGCCCGGATTTATGGAATCTTCACAAGACTCTGAAAGGCCTTCATCACTTATGTGCTTTTCTGCAGGGAACCGGCCACTGGGAAACCATCAGCTGGTTCTTCATCCCCATGAGCACAGAGTTCATGTGAGCTTTGGATGCCTACAGCTTGCTCACAGTCTTCCTTGACATGATCATCTCCTTGGCCAGAACCATACAGATATCCTTCTGGCCCTTCTTGGCAGCATCTCTCACAGAGAGTTTCATGTTTTCTTCTTCTCTTTGAATATCTCTTATTTGCCTGCCAACAAAGCTCATTTCCTGTCTTAATCAACAAAATCAACATACAAAAATCAGTTGCATTTCTCTACACTAACAAAGAACTATCTGGAAAAGAAATAAAGAAAACACCCCCACTTACAATAGCATCAAAGAGAATAAGAATACTTAGGGATAAATTTAACCAAGGAGGTAAAAGATCTGTACACTGAAAACTACAAAACATTGATGAAAGAAATTGAAGAAAACACAAATAAATGAAAAGATATTCTGTGTTCATGGATTTGAAGAATTGATATTGTTAAATTGTCCATACTACTCAAAGTGATCTACAGATTGAATGCAATCCCTGTCAAGATTCCAATGGCATTATTTACAGAAATAAAAAAGAAAATCTTAAAATTTGTATGGAACCACAAAAGACCCTAAAAGATTACCAAAGTAATCTTGAGAAAGAAGAACAAAGCTGAATGCATCACACTTCTTGATTTTGAATTGTATTGCAAAGCTATAGTAATCAAAACAGTATGGTACTGGCATAAAAACAGACACATAGACCAATGGAACAGAATTGAGAATCCAGAAATAAACCTATGCATATACAGTCAACTTATATTTAACAAGGGAGCCAAGAATACACAAGAGGGCAAAGACAGTCTCTTCGGTCATGGTGTTGGGAAAACTGGATGCAAGAGAATGAAACTGGACCCCTATCTTACACTACTTACAAAAATTAACTTGAAATGGCTTAAGACTTAAATGTAAGACCTGAAGCTATAAAAGTCCTAGAAGAAACATAGGGGGTAAGCTCCTTGACGTTGGTCTTCGCAATGAATTTTTGGATTTGACAACAAAAGCACATACAACGAAAGTAAAAATAAACAACTGGGACTACATCAAACTAAAATACTGCACAGCAAACAAAATAAAAAAAATGAAAAGACAACCTATGGAATGGGGGAAAATATTTGCAAACCATATATCTGATAAGGGGACAATGTCCAGAATATATAAGGAACTCAGACAACTCAACAGCAAAAACAAAAAACAAACCAAAAAACAAATAACCCAATTAAAAATGGGCAAAGGACCCAAATAGACATTTTCCCAAAGAAGATACACAAATGGCCAACACGTACATGGAAAGGTCTGTTACTTTCATCACATCACTAATCATCTGGGAAATGCAAATCAAAACCACAATGAGATACCACCTCATACCTGTTAGTATGGCTATTATCAAAAAGATAAGATACAAGTGCTGGTGAGGATGTGGAGAAAAGGGAACATTTGTACATTGTTATTGGGAATATAAATCAGTATAGCTACTATGAAAACAGTACAAAGGTTCCTCAAAAAATAAACTACTATATGATCCAGAAATTCTACTTCTTGGTATACATCTGAAGGAAATGAAATGACTATCTTGAAGAGATATCTGCACCCTCATGTTCATTTTAGCATTATTTACAATAGCCAAGACATGAAAACCACCTGTGTGTGCACTGACAGATGAATGGATAAAGAAAATGTATGATTAGATAGATAGATAAATGGATAGAGAGAGAGAGAGAGAGAGAGAGAGAGAGAGAGAGAGATAAATATGAAATATTATTCAGCCATACAAAAGAAGGAAATTCTGCCATTTGTGGCAACATGGATAAACCTTGAGGGCGTTATGCTAATTGAAGTACATCAGAGAAAGACACATATTGTATGATCTCACTTATATGTAGAATCTAAAAAAAACTGAACTCATAGAAACAGAGAGTAGATTGGTGGTTGCCAGGGGTGGGACAGGGGGGAGGGTGAAGGTGGTCAAAGGGTACATACCTCCAGTTTTGAGATTAATAATATCTGGGGTTCTAATGTACAGTATGGTGACATAGTTAACAATACTGTACTGTATGCTTGAAAGTTGCTAAGAGAATTGATCTTTAAAGTTCTCACCACACACACAAAAACTTCACTATGTGAGGTGACAGATGTGTTCACTAACCTTTTGTTGTAATCATCTTGCAATACATACATATAACAAATCAAATCATCACATAGTACACCTTAAACTTACACAACGTCATGTGTCAATTATATCTCAATAAAGATGGAAAAAAATCAAGTGAATATAAACAAGGGGGGAAAAAAGAAAACAAAATCAATAAGGCAAGAAAGCAGGAGATATATTCCATATAAGTCTGTACCTTTTCTAGGACAAGGGGACAGGAGGCAGAGAGCTTCCCATTCCTCTCCTCTACTGCAAACACAAATCCAATATTATAATTCATCTCTTCTAGGAGACCAGAGAACCACTGCCTCCAACAGGAACTGGATTTCCCACCAGTCTCTGAGACTGTACATTTTTGTAACTATACCTAACAAATCATTGAATTAATTTCCTTTTTATTTCCTTATGAGAAAACTAAATTACTAATATTACCAAAATGCTCTCCCTCACTGGAAAAATTCCCCTGATTCTAGTGTTTGGGTTTTTATGACTCCAGTTGGAATTGGCTTTAGGATACGTGATTTTTTTTAAGAGGAAATATTCAGTTCTAAAGTTGGTCTAAGCATTCTACTCTCTGTAGGCCAATATAAGCATTTTTTTGGTTCTCAAGTTCCTTCTCTCATTTTTTTATTCACCCTCTGCTTTAATAGTGTTACTTTCCATACAGCACTTTTCATCTTCAAAAATGTTTACAGATTTTTCACAATAAATGTCGGTCCCCCAGATGCAAACCCTGGAGCTCAGATGAACCATTTGGGGTAACTCCTCAGCCCCATAGAGAAGCCAAAGATTTATGAACAGCCTCTGGCTTTACAGTCTTCTCTGAGCACAGGTTACAGGAAATGGGGCTTGCAGATAAATAAAGTTTTTCATTTTCCCCCCTTTCTCAGTCTACTCGGGCTGCCATAACATATACCGCAGCTGTGTAGCTTAAACAACAGGAATTTATTTTCTCATAGTTCTGGAGGCTGGGTAGTCCAAGACCAAGGTGACAGTCAATTCCGTTTCTGCTGAGAGCTCTTTCGTGGCTTGCAGACGGCCGCCTTTTCACTGTGTTCTCACATGATGGAGAGAGAGAAGGAACTCTGGTGTCTCTTCTTATTAGGACACTCTAACCTTGCATAACCTTAATTACATCCTTCTCCAAATACAGTCACATGGGGGTTAGGGCTTCAACATATGAATTTGTGGGGGGACAATTCAGTCCATAGCACCCCTGAAAAAACAGTACTACAAAGTCAAAATGGACAAAAACACACAGCAGATGTCCATTTCATTAAGTCAATTACCCAGTGGCAGAAATTAACTATGTAAAAGACTTAACAAATTGTATCATCCACCACCACTCTTGCCACTTGGGAGGTTGGTAACACTTTCTCTCATATTTCAAAGCACTCTAGGAGAGTTCTTTTGCTCGGTTCAGTCTAACTCTACAACCCTGGCACCTGACACTGCTTGGGAACTTTAGAATAGACTACACGTGCTCCTTCTGCCCACCATGCATACCTCCCTCTCCACTGGAACAGCTAAAAAGCCTTTTCAGGAGACAAGTGTCTCTCCTTGGGTGCCTTCCATTTTCTCTCTCTTCTCTGGGGGCCCATGTGCCCCATGCTTCTTTCTCTCAGGCTGAAATCTCCCCTTTCATCTTTCTTGCAACTCTCCTAGATGTTGGAGACCATCCAATCCCTCTGCAAAGTGCTATCCAAGAGCTGGCTACCTGGTCCACTGTAAAGCACCGCTCCTTGGCCTCCCAGCTCTGTGTAACACATCCACAACCAGCCTCTCCGGCACAATAGCAGCCTTGCGTCCCTCTGTGTGGTCTACCTTGCAGGCAGAGCTGTAATAGCCTCAGGTTTAGGAGGGGTTCTTCACCTTGGTGTGATCTTCCACATCCATTGCTAAGCAGAGGCCACTGGATGCCTGCAAACTCCTCATCTTCTCCAGGCCCCCTCTCTTGCAAGGAGCTGAGAAAATCTGAACCCCTGAGATCTGACTGGATGATGAGAGAGTCTGGCTATCATTCACTCCTTCTCCCACGCTTAAGGGAACTGCCTACTGGAGCTTTCCCTTTGGTGCCTGGAGTGGAGTTGCTCACATGTGAACACTGTCATTAATTCTGTAATTCTGCGGACCCCCTTCTTGCCCCCTGCTGGGAGGATATAAAACTATGCTCAAGATATGGTAGTTATAATGTGTTGGGTCACTGTTAGACACTTCTCTGAGAAGAGCACACTACAAAGGAGCAGGAAGCATGAGGAAAGAAAATATGAGATCTTAAAATGGAAGGTTGCTTTCATTCATCTCCTTACTGCCTCCAAAGAGAACCCACACTCACTCACTCTACTGCCTCCATAGAGAACATTCACTCACTCACTGTTTCTATCTAGACCATCAAATCAGTTTCATATGTTTCCTTCTTTCTCCCTCTGCCTCTCTCCTCCCTCTCCCTCTCTCTCCCCTTCCTTATTTCCTTCCTTCCTTTTCTTTCTTCCTTCCATGGCCTCAGACCAATCACCAAGTGCTTGCTCTACATGCTATAATCTACTTGTTGTGCATAATTTTTACTAAAGTTATACCCATACAAAATCAAAGTGTTGAGCCATGAATTAAAATGCAATCACTTAAAGAAACATTTTAAGTAGATATCCCTCTAATTTAGGTGTCGTTTCTCTTTAAAGATGCACGTTCCTTTTAAATCGACTCTGTAGTGCCAGCATATGGTTTAATGGGCTCAGAGTCTGTCCCCCTGGGTGGAATCCTAGCTTCACCACTCCTAACTTTGTGACCTTGAACAAGTTACATTCTCAAAGGCTACATTTCTTCATCACTAAAAATGGTGATAAGCATGCTAACTATCTCCTTAGGCTATTGTGAGGCTAATCTTAATCAACACATAAAAAGCCCTTCCAAAAAGACCTGGCATCTAGTATGTGTTTAACAAATATTATATATTACTATTATATTAGTCTTAAGTTTGATACCCATTATGTGCCTAGAACTTTGCTGGGCACGTGAGGTGTGTGGGAACATGCTAGTTACCGATGACTGACCTGACTTCTTACTGAATTGCTTGACCCAGGTGAGTGTTTCAGAGTGGTACGACAAGGCCTTGAGGGCACATGTGGACATCTCAACTGTGAGGCATGGGATACCAGAGTTTCTGAGACACCATTGTCATGACAAGTGGCTGTCATTTTGAGTATCCGGGATTTCTTCCAGTTGCATTTAAAGCTCCTCATAAAAATCTGGTAGAGAACACTGTGCAATAATGTTTCCTCACGAAGCAACATTGTGATGTGGTTATAAAAAATAACAGACTTTAATAAATCTACACCTTCCCATTATTTTCAAGGGCAGCCTTGATTTCTTCCATCTTGTCATGTTACAACCAGGAGGAAGATAATTTCACCCATAGCCCCTTTACACTGGTCTAGGTACACTAGGAAAGCAATAAATGCCTGTTGAATGAAACCATTAGGCTCACAGGCAAATTGATGTAACACATTTCCAACATATCAGGAAATCATTTCTCTGTCCCAACGCTCCTCCAGGTAGATGACTCACACGCTTGCTGCCATCTCACACTCCCCCTCTGGTAGAAATCCTCTTGCATTCCCTTAGTGATTGCTTCAATATGCAACAAGAAGTGCAGTCCAGGCAGCCTCTGGGCCCCACCCTGGTTCTGCTCAGGAATATTCCCACCAACACATCAGCTACCTCCTCACTGATACACAGCACATCAGAACAACTGCTTACCAATGGATAGGCCATCGGTCTCTCAAGGGCTCAGAAAAATGGACAGTAGCTCCTTATTTCAAAAATATTAGGGACTCTTGGCCAAAGAGTCATGTTGAAATGTGCCGTGACAGATAGACTCTATAGGTCATTACCCTCTGAAACAATCGTTCCTCACATCTGCCAAGTTTTGCATATTCACAGAGCACTTGAACATCAGTTATTTCATTTGACCTTCACAGCTACCATGTACATTAAGCAAGATGTGCATATCAATACTTATGATAATAATAGGAATAATAAAAACTATTATTGTGAGCTTACTTGGTGCCAGTTACTGTGCCAAATGGTTTATATGGACTAGCTTGGTTGTCATAACAACTCCAATTATCCCTGTTGAAAGATGAGGAGACCAAAGCTCAGAGAAAGGAATTCATTCCCATTTTATAGATGAGAGCTCCAGTGACTAGCCCCAGCAAGTGGTATTCCCAGGTCTAGAACCAAGCTCCCCAAGGCCCTTTCTAAGGCACCAAGCACCACCAAAGTTTTTCAGCATCTCCAAGTCACACATGGTGTCTGAGACCATGTTGGTGCTGTTTTGGGGGCTTCCTTGTCCCAGCCCAGAAAAGGTCAGTCACAGTGGTCAATCAGCTGTGCTTGCAGGCCACGGTTTGTGCACAGACACAAAGATATCTCATAACCAAAGGCAAAGGGCATGATCCCAGTTGGAAATGACTAACAGGGACCCTTTGCCTCTGAGGAGAGAGCTTGAATCTACAACTAGTTAGCGCCAGTTCCACTGGCACGCTGTCTACATAATGTGAACCATGGCATTTGGCAATGGCTCTTAAATTTGGCACACTCCACACTCCTCCTGGACCCATGAGATAACATAACCAAATGTTTTCTGATGCTGTAAGAAATGAGTGTTTTGCAGGTAGGAGGAAATGCAAACATCATCCCTGCAGGGGGCTTGCTCCATCCAATCCCAAGGGCAAAATGGCTCACTCCCTCCCAAACCTTCGAAAGGTTAAATGTGAGCAAGGGCCCAGATAAATGGCCACAATGCAAACAAAGTCATGTAAATAAATGCATCTCTGATCTATGCAGGCTGGGGATGCCAAATATACCATCTGCACAATTTCTCATGATGAGTTAAATTTTTTTTTCCTGCATGTCCCAAGCAATGAGAAGATGACCATGTTTATGCAGACCAAGGCATGCATCATTTGACACTCTTGGAAATTTTTTTAAAATTTCAGATCCACAAAGAATCCATAGCATTTGTGTTTTTCTAGGTTCGGTTGAAGTTGGAAGAAAGAAAGAGATCTCAATAGAAAGTAACAGAGCACGTGTTCAGCGCCTGAGAGGGTACTTGCAATTTACTGTGATTTTTAGTGGGTTCTAGTTGCGTCTGCAATCTAAGACTCGTCACCTTGTCCATTCACTCATTCACTTAGCAAAAGTATCATCAGCACCTATTTGTGTTGGGAACTGTGTTAGGTGTCATGGATGCAAAGATAAGTACAATATGATGCTTAACTAAGAGGGACATTCCTCGTGCTGTGAGAATTTGCTTGGCACAATTTATGGATAACTTCTTGAAAAACAAAAATTAAGAGCCTGTAATCAGAACCACATGTGGAGATTCTTAAAAATACAAATGATCAGGATTGATTCCTTTAATTACTAATAGATCTAAGATAGGGCTCAGGCATCTGTATTATTTAAAAAGAAACAAAACTAAACTGAAATTTCTAGGTCAAGAGTCGGCAAATGTTCTCTATAAAAAACTGTAATAGAATAAATATTATATTTTTAGTAATATATTTTCTAGTATATATTCAGTTTTCTGGGTCCTCCAGTTTTTGTTGCAACTATTCTCCCCCATCATTGTAGCCTGAAAGCAGCCACAGACAACATGAGAACAAGAGGGTGTGGCTGGGTTCCAACAGAACTTTGTTATTACAAAAACAGGCAGCATGCTGGATTTAGCCTGTGGGCTGTAGTTTTCCACCTCCTGTTCTAGATGATTCTTATGGGCAACTAGGCTTGAGATCTGCTTGTTTGGAAAATATTGTGATTTTGGAGGGTGTGTCACAGGCACCACCATAGATATGAGTAATTACTGCTTTCCCCATCCACATCACAGTACAGAAAACTGTATTTTTATCATTCCTTCAATGCAATCTATGTATGCTCATGTTGAATCTGATCAAATACTTTTCAGAGATCCATATTTAAGTGCCACTCTTGTTGAGTTTTACTAGATAAACAGTCTAAACCAAGAAATCAATCTACTTACATTCTAAGCTTTTCTGAGATGACAAAAAAATAGATATTTTGTGATTATGATGTATCACTGTATCTTATGGTCTGCTGTAGAAAAAAGAGAAATATATATCTCTTGGGAAAAAGTTCTTAAATTTCAAGAGTAGGTCTAACCTCTTAATTTATATATTATTATATTTGATGGACTCAAGGAAAAGAAATCAACTTTTGATGATAAACTCTTTGATATTCTTTCAGTTCTAAGATGGTTGAAATAGACAGTGCTTATTGGAGGGCAAAGTCACTTCGACAAATATTTATGAAATAACAACTTTGGAGGTAGTATTCCAACTTTTACATAATACACAATTTTGTAGGAGAAACAACAACAAAAATATCTATAGCATAATTGATAAATGCTATAGTAGGGGGAGTAAAGCTACAAGTGCGATTAATTCTTCTTGAGGGGGGATAGGGTAGAGGAGGTGAAAGGAGGAGAGAGCACCAGGGGAGTTCAGGAAAAGCCATAGAGAGAAGGTGGCATTTGAGCTGGGCACTAAAGGATGAGTAGGGGCCCTCCATGCAGGCAAAGGGCAAAGGAGGGGGTGTTCTTTGAGCAAGTGCACATAGTCAGGAAAAGCACTTATGTTTAAGGAGTGACATCTAGGCTACTCTGACTTGAGTGCAAGGTGTCTGGGGATAGTGTAAGAAAAGAAGAAGGTGCAGCTGGAGGAGTGGTCTGGGGTCAGATAGTGGAGGCATGGTTGGTAATGCTAAAGCTTTGGGATTTCTTTTAATAGGCTAGAGGAAACTGTTTACATTTTAAAGGAAGGAATTGACCTAATCTTGTCTAAGTTTTAGAAATAGTATACTGGGCTAAGAGTAGAGTGAGCCTTGAGCCTGTCAAGATATTCATAATTTGCCCCCAAAACAGGCGTGGTGCAATCTTCCCTCAGGAAGCTAAACAAACAAATTCCCCAAATGCCAGGATCCTGGGAAAGTGTATCCAGGGAGCAGGCCCTCATTGCCCCATTCCCCCTAGGAGAGGGCAGGGTATGCTCTGGGGCCTAGGGTCCTGCTCTGCCATCTACCTCTCTGACACCCACATACAGAAAAGAAACATTACAGAGCAAGGAAAACAAACCAACAAACTAAAACATTTTCAACCATCTGAGAAAGAGACTTTTGAAACACAGACTCCTATTAGAAAGACAGGAGCTTCGGCCCTCACTCTCTCTCCATTCAAACGCACTCCCAACCTCCTCCACAAACATACTCAGTTTGTGGGTAAACTTGCATTCGCCACCGATACTTCCCTGATGCTTCACTGTTTTTTGGGCTTTATGTTTTTAACTTCCTCGTTAATGTAACATGCCTGTAGTTTCATGTATGATGCAAATGCTTCACTGTCCAGTCATAGCCTAAACACTAAATGCTTTTGTTCTCTTGACTCTCTCTGTCCGTGTTCAGCGTCCTGGTCAGAAGCCGACATCCCGTCCATTTCCTCCCCCTCCCCCACCCGGGGCCTTAGTCCCCCTTTTGCATTTCCCTCTCTCTCTATCTCAGAGCAGTCATGGGACTTCAAAGAGACGGAAAGAGGCTGCTCCTCAAGGAGAAGCAGGGACCCCTCTGCTGGAAAAGAGGGCCAGGTGAGTGAAAGTCCTGAGAGAAAACCAGGACAACCATGGCAGGCGGGCAGGCACTTAATTAAGGCTTTTAAAGGGATTCTCTCTATAAGCATTTATTGACCATTTGCTGTGCCTGCTACAGAATCCTAATAAAGTCCAGCAGTGATAAGAATTTACTCTGCAGTGTCTACTGCTCTATCATGGAAACTAAGAGACTTTTCTAAAATTGTGCAAGGGGAAGTATAAAATCCTTCCAGGCCACTGTGGCCCCATGAAGACCTTTCTCTCTCCTGATGGTCAACAGTGTCAGACTGGGTCTCAGTAGAGGAAAAGCAGTTAGCCCCAGGCCAGAGAGCAAGCCGCTGGTCTAAGGAGAGAGAAAACTGACAGAAGCACGTGCACACTTGACTTTATTTCTGGTCATAAGGCAACCAATTAGGCTACTAGGATAAAACAGCATTATTTTTTATTCTACCTTCACAATCATCTTTCTTCTCTGTTTCTAAAATTGATTTCATTCCCATTTAGCTATAAGCCGAACAGAGCCCTCAGTCCACCGTTTCCCAGTTCATTTTCCATCATGTCATTCTATTTTAAATTTATAGCCTAAATCCTTGTTTGCATGTAAATAACTCAGTGCTATTTATACTTATTTAAAAAACAAATTAAAAGAAACCACTAATTATCAATATTGCTTGACATATACCATTTATGGCAAAAAGATGCTATTACTATCGATCATTTTTCATTATTTAAACATAGTTTTTAGCTCTTTTTCTTCTGAGGACTGGGTTTGGATAATTGAGCTTTGAAGAAAGATTGAAAACTCTTTGGATATAAATTAGGGGAAAAAACTGGAATGTTAAGTACTAAGCTGTAGTCCACTATTGCCCTTATCTTTAATAATGGAAATACAGTTTAGTGCACCGTGCAAAAGAGCATCCTTATATTTTTAAATTGCAAGTGTCCAATTATGTACAAGGGTCAAGGCAAAATTGATCTGAAGGAGCTCAATTTTAAAATCCCTTTAAAAATCAGGACAAAGGATGCTGTATTATTAAACTAAAATGTTTAAAAATGAAAAGAATTATGTGTACCGCATGGCGGAAGATCAGATTTTTATTAATGCAAGTTTTAAATGCTGATTAATCCTCTCGAGAGTCAGTTTCCCAAAGCATTGGACTGTAGTCAAGTCTTTTTCAAAACGGCACATCACTTCCATTATTCTGAATATTAATTGAACAACATCATAACTAAGGATACAAAGAAAGATTTAAAACATGATTACAGCTGTCAGTGCTTACAGCTAAATAAGTCATTGGAAATTCAAGCTTAGAAGAAAAAAATGTTGTAAATCAGTCTTAGAACAGCAAAGCTTCTCTCTTAGCCTTTTTCAAAAATGAATTTGGCCCTTTCGGACTCGAGAAAGCTTCATTTTTGACTTGGTCTTAATATATTTATATGGGCAATTCTCAATCAGAAATGAGAGTTATATTTTTGACTTGTGATGTGGGACAATGTCAAGGACAGTTTCTTTGGGGGAGAAGGAGAGGGAGAGCAAAAGAATAGTATTAGTTGATAGAATGTTCCCATTTCCTTATTTTAAATTTCTATTTCAGTCTCTTGTCTACACTCAAAAATCAAAGACTTAGCCAAATTGAGTCAAATAAAACATTATCATGGTTTCAAAACTACTCGTTAAACTCAAAGTCAAGCAACTGCAAGTAACCAATGACTTATTTTCACAATAACCAATTGTCTAAATTCAACTTCTTTTATCTCCCAAATCCAGTTTGGGGGTAGATAAAATCCCCATTTTCCCACCAGAAGCAATGTAAAATATTGGCTTCTATTACCACCTTGGGGAATTTTAGTTTTGTTTTGTTTCCTTAAATGGTTGCTGTGTGTTTGAGTGATAGCTCTTTGTTCAAAAAGATGCAAAAGCCACTCACATCTAATTCTAGTGAGATAAATGGCATTATGAAGGGAATATTAAAAATTTACAGCCCTCTTTACCAAGTTTATCTGTCAGCCGAACGTGCTGAATATTGCATAGCGCGCACACGCATGCTGTCCTGATGATGAAAAAGACATGAGGAAATAATGATGCAGTGACACCAAGTCCGACAGAGTTTGCATATCTCGGTTGCTGTTTGGCACATCATTTAATTGTATTGCGCCAAACTGGCAGAATCACCCAATATGTTAGTGCAAAGGGCCCACAGTTTAAGGGGAAAATCTAGAAGTGTTAACTATACACTGTCTAATTATACAACCTTACTGTCCCAGAATTGATTTCAGAAACCATTTCTGACATATGGGAAAAGGGTAGAACAGCTGGTCATTATGGTTTTCTCAAGACTATTTAGCAACACACTTGAATGTAATTAAAGTGAGACACTAAATACTGCACTTGTGGTACAATGTATTTTTAATTTTTATGGCATGTGGTAAAAGTAAATAGATGCAAAGCATTCAAGTTTCTCCATTCAGCATCCAACTTGTCAAAGATGCAGTATGTGTTTGGCTGATTGCAAGCAGGGTCCTTGTGTAAGTCACAGACATCCATTTGGGGTGTTTAAGGTGGTCTTAAAGGGACTGAATTTGACAGTACTCAGAGGGATGTGTAATTGGAACTTTCAGACAAAGCATGAGATGAATTCATTCATTTATTTATTCACCATTCATCAAACATGACCTGGAATTATTCTAGATGATAAAGACATGAGCCCTGCCCTTGAGTTGCTCGCAGCTAACTGTGCTTAAAACACAGAGCGATGGAAGGTGATTAATAGGAGCACCAAGAAGGAGTACCTGGCCCAAACTGGAGATGTCAAACAAAGCCCCCTGAATAGGAATCATCTTAGGCAGCTAGAAAATAGGGAGCTGGGGTGAGGGGTGGGGCAGAACAATCCAAGTAGAGGGAGCAGCTCACACAAAGGCTTGGAGACGAAAAAGAACATTGTAGTATGAATATAATCTTTACATTTATTGAACATTCACAACATCCTGGCACTAGGCTAAGCCTTTGATATATATTATCTCATTTAATCCTCACAGCAACCCTACGTGGTAAGTACTATTATTATCTACACTTTATAGATGAGGAAACTAACCGGATAGTCCATGGCAAAGCAGTTAATGGGTGACGGAATCAGGATTCAAACCCAAGTTTGTCTGAGTCCCAAATCAAACTTTTCTCCACATTGCCTTCCCCAATTGACATGTAAATAGCATGTCTATTTAGTTTTCAAAGAACTTAGTGTATAAATTCATTAGTCCTTATAAAAACTCTATGATTAAGAGAAATGAAAAGACAAGCGACAGATTAGGAGAAAATATTTGCAAATCACATATCTGATTAAGGACTTGTATACAGAATATATAAAGAACTCTCAAAACTCAACAATCAGAAAATAAATCACCCAATTAAGTGAGCAAAAGATTTGAACAGGCACTTCACCAAGGAAGAAATATAATGGCAAATAAGCACATGAAAAACTGCTCAACATCATTAGCCACTAGGGAAATGCAAATTAAAACCACAAAGAAATACCACTATATCCCTATTGGAATAGCTAAAATAATAAGAATAATGACACCACCAAGTGCTGGCAAGGATATGGAGAAACTAGGACTCTCACACATTGCTGGTGGGAGTGCAAGATTGCATATCCATTCTGGAAAAGTTTGGCAGTTTCTTCTAAAGTTAAATATGCACTTACCATGTGACCCAGCAAACCCATTCCTAGATATTTACCCTAGAGCAATGAAAACCTATGTGAATATTTAGGGCAACGTTATTGGCAATCGTTGAAAACAGGAAACAATCCAAATATCCTTCAACAAGTGAATTGATAAACAAACTGTCTTACGTCTGTACAAAGGAATACTGCTCAGCCATGAAAAGGAATGAACTAGTGAGGCACACACAACATGGATGAATCTCAAAGGCATTATGCTGAAGAAAGAAGCTGGTGTCAAAAGTTTACACACTGTATGACATTCTGAAAAAGGAAACCTTGTAGAGTTGGTTGCTACGGGTTAGGGGTGGAGGAACGTTCTGACTACAAAGGGGCAGTGGGATGGAATTTTTCGGGCGATGGAACTCTGATTGTGGTGATAGTTACATGACCATATGCATTGTTAAGATTCATAGAACTACACACCAAAAAATAAAGTTAATTTTACTGCATATAAATTAAAAATAAAAATAAAAAACTCTAAGAGGTAGACGTTTTTAGTTTAGGTTCCCCATAAAGCAAACCCTGAGTTAAGAAATTGGAGGCGAGGAATATATTTGCAAAGTGAATCCAAGAATCACAAGAGAAGATGTGAGGAAAGTCAGACAGAGAAAGGAGAAAAATCAAAAAAGCTACATTAATGAGTGGGTTTCTACTCTGAACACCTTCAGCTCAGTCCTGCCGAGAACCTTCTGAGAAGCCACGTGGAGTATGTGTCAGAATCACTCCACCTGTAGATGTCTTTCATTTGGTCAAGGCTGAGGTTGCTGCTAGGAGTGTGAACTCTTACACTTCTAGGTTTTACAAGTGTCTTTGAAAGCCCTCAAGCAAAGAAGAGGAAAGACGCAGGTCCTCGAGGCGGGAAGATGTCAGCTGTCTATTGCAGCTGCTTGTGAATTCAGCTGGCTGAGGGCTATGGGAAGGCAATCAATAGCATCTGCTAATGAGGTAGTAATGGATGCTCTACACATTTGGCTTTGTAATAAAGTAGGAAAAATTTGCCAAACAGTTAAAATAAATACATGCAATGTTGATAATAAGAACTCTAGTCATTAGGGAAAATACTTACAATATTCCAGGTATCACACTAGGCTTGCCAGACTTCTTCATATTCTATCATATAATTCTTCCAACAGCCCTGTGAGATAAACGATAATATCCCCACTTCACAAGCAAGGAAACTGAAGCTCAAAGCAGTTAAGTAGCTTTCCCAAGGATGCCCACACACGTACATACACACAAAGCTAAGGAGTCACATGATCAACTTAGAAGCCCACAGTTTCTCCATCATGCTTAGTTAGTGCCTACCTTGATTTATGTTGCTGCATAGCATTACAGAATACATAGTAATTCTGAGAAAATAGTGCATAGCATGGGGAAGTATGAATTGTGATTCAAACGCCAGATGTAAGTCACTCCAGGACTGGAGACCTACTTGTGGGAATACTCAAGCCTTCTCTTTCTGGCTATCTATGGGCATTTAATTGCACATTAGATTTGTCAATAGATAGTGGCTGAGAGAAAAAAAAAGAGACATGAAACTCAAATCAATCCACTTCACTCCTTACACAAACGTCTAGAAAATATTGAAACGTTGGCTAATAAGAAATTGATAATTGGCCATGGATAATAATTACCTTTGCTGCTGCTGTCTTCTCATCAGCATAAATAACCAAGCTGATGCTCTGGCTGTAAACATTGCTTCTCTAGTTCAGCCTCCTTAACATCACTGTGAAACTATACCTTTCACTTTCCTTTCTGCTTCTTAATGGGCAGTCCTTCAACCCTGAAGATGACTTTGCTGCAAAAGGACATGAATTTGGAGTTGTTTTCCACTGTAGGAAGAATAGGATTAGAGAGTCATCCACATTCTCCCACTCTCCCAATCTCTATTGTCATCATAGGAGCTGGACACCGTGAGAGGATACAGACTTTTGGCCAAAGAACAAAGGAAAGCTAACTGACCCACGTGGGCGTTGAACCCCTGACCTCATTAGCATTGTTTTCTCACCACCTCTGCTAACAGACAGCCCAATTATGAACACTGAATCAAAGAGGGAAGTCACCTCTTCACCTGGAGCCAAGAAAAACCTACGACTGCTGGTTGTTAAGAAGAGAATATTTCTCCAGTCAAATAGCCACAGTATGAATATCCAAAAGTGATTTCTAAGAATCTTCCCTCCTTGCATGTCTCAGTCTAAAAGAATTGCTGTCAATGTGGTTTCCAGTCTGGAAGGTGATGAAGGCTTTGGGAGCATCACCCTGGGACAGATGTGCTAGAGTGTGCTGGAGTGCACCTTCCTACAAAGATTCTCAGGTCTGAGCCAACTTGAATCTTCTGCAGTTGTGACCCCCCATCCCTAGCCCCGTCTTTGAAACCCCTCCGCACTGTCAGTCCTGACACTTGAAGCTCTGCCTATGAACAGAACACTTCTTTGGAGTGTCCACTGAGGGATCTACGGCAGAGATAGTTCCACAACGGGTTTTACAATTGAAATGACTCTTGTTACTCTATGACAGTATAGCGGTTCTTCAAAGTGGTTCTTAAACTGTTAAGTACAACTTCCTTGTTCTGAAAGGTAGCAAATTTGTATGATTTGTGTCTCTGTGTGCAAGAGTATATGTGTGTACATAATTGTTTAGGAATTTTTTTAAAACTTAAGTTGAATTGCATCTAATTAGTTGTATTCCTCTTTTTGAAAACTGAAGTTACTTCAATAAGCTCCTGGGATGCAGTGACTGAGCTGGCCAGTCAAGGCACGATGTTAATAAAACCAAAGAAGATGTCTCAATTCCCGGACCCATTAAAGAGCTTCTCTGTAGCCACAGGCCACAACCCTAAGCAGGGCCAACCAGCTTATATATGGTGTGATTTACATAATGAGGACAAGGAGAGATAGAGCATGGACAGTTCACTGCAGAGACATCTTCTCTACCGGAAAAAAAAAAATCCAATTCTGATGGCAGTGGTTTAGCCTTATATTGTCCTCATACACTAAAGGCAGCACTAATTAATGAATGAGAAGACACATGCCCAGAAGCTAGAGCTGGCCCATCCAAAGGTGAATCACAGTTCCAGGTTTCAAACTGTGGCCATATTTCAGAATATATTTTACTCTATAGAATATTTTTTGATCCTATGGGTTTAGCTGCTAACCATTCCTTCCCCTCTATTCTGCCCAGCACGAGACAACAATGAAGCTTCCCCTCGCCTCCCACCAAACACACACATGCAATTTACAGCCATAGAAAAACCCAGTTTATGAGTCAATTCTGCCTCAGTTTGATAGGCATTTCAAGTGTCCCAACATCTCATTCTCCTCCACTTCCAGGCATAAGGAAGACTACATAGCCCTACCCTTTGAACTTAGGTGTGCCCATGTGAGTAGTTTGGCCAATGAAATGTGAGCAGAAGAGTGCAAAACATTTAATTGCTTATATTTAACTCTCTAGACTTTGTGGCAACAAATTCAGAGGCAAACCTGAGCCTCCTGTGAGATGTCAGTATCAGAAGTGATGGCATCTCCTCAGCCTGGGATTCTGAGTGATGTCTATGTGGAACAGAGCTTCCCCCAACCCTATACAACCACCTCTAGATGGTAGGGTAAGCAGGAAATCAACCTTTGTTAAGTCATGGAAAGTCTGGGGTTGTTTCTTTCTACACTCTATCCTGACTGCCTCACCAGAGAAGAAAGTATTTCAGCATCTCAGCCTTTCAGACAGTGGGAATCAGGGATCTGAAGTCTTGGCAAGAGTCCGGGGAATTCAAGTGCTCATTAAGTCACTCCCTACAACACTGGCCTTGACTGTGTAACTGGGTTCATGCCTCAGTTTCCCCTCTGAGTAGGGACTAGACCCTACTCTAGCCTAGCACTCTCCAGCCCTCCATAACATCACTATCAATGTAGCTTTAAGTATAGCCTGCCTCCACCTGTACGCTGACACCATTGCCTGCCACTTGGCTTGAGTTTAGACCCCTATCTGAACCTCTCCCGGTTTGCCTCACTCCCTGCTACATCTTCATTTGGCTGTTCTCTTGAGTTCAGACATAGGTTTTTCCTCTCCCTGCTTGTCCTCTCCCTTCACATCTTGGTTGTCAAGTTGCCAACACACCTTATGCTGAACCCACCTGAGTTTTGATGACACTTGCTCTTCTCGTGCCCCAGGATATGGTTAAGTTATAGGTTAAGAGCCCAGAGCAACCTGAGAAGGATGAATTTCAGAACAAATCCCATTCCTACAGTAGAGCAGGCAGGGACCAGATTCAACAACAAGCCTGAAAGAAGATTAATCCAATAGGCAGAGTGTGGAATTAGGTGGAAATTAGGAAAAGATTGGTGTCAAAAGACTTAATATGGCTTACAAAGGTAAGCTTTACTGGGAAATCCAGTTGAGATCAATACCAGGAGGCCCAGAGAGGCAAGGAGAATCAGAAAAATGTACAAGGTAGTACAAACCCTCAAAAAGATCCTGTCACCTCATGCCCATCAGAATGGCTGTTATTAAAAAGACAAAGAAATAACAAGCATTAGTGTAGGAACCCTCCTACACTACTGGTGGAATGTAAATTGGTGCAGCTGCTGTGGAAGACAGCATGGAGATGACTCGAAAACTTAAAAATAGAACTACCATATAATCCAGCTATTCTTCTTCTGGGTATTTATCCAAAGGACACAAAAACCCTAATTTGAAAAGATATATGCACTCCATGTTCATTGCAGCATTATGCACAATAGCCAAGACTTGGAATCAACCTAAGTACCTATAAACAGATGAATGGATAAGGAAGATATGGTGTACACACACACACACACACACACACACACACACACAATGGAATACTACTCAGCCATGAAAAAGGATGAAATCTTGCCATTTGCTACAACATGGATGGACCTTGAGGATATTAGGCTAAGTGAAATAAGTCAGACAGAGGAAATCAAATTCCATATAATTTCACTCTAGTGGAAGATAAAACAACAACAACAAACAAACACATAGGCACAGAAAACAGATTGGTGGTTACCAGGGAGGAAGGGAAGAGTTGGGGAGGGTGAAGGGATAAGAGGGGACATGTATACCATGATGGATAGAAACTAAACTTTTGGTGATGAACACGATGCAGCCTATACAGAAGTCAAAATATAATGATGTACACCTGGAGTTTATATAATGTTATAAACCAATATTACCTCAATAAGAAAAAAAGACAGATCTTGGAGTATTGGTTGCATTTCTGAAACAGAGAGCGCAACAGGATCCAGCTCTCAGACCCAGGGAAAATGTGAAGCCCAAGACTCAGAAAAAAGACCAAGGTCATCTATTCAACTTTCTAGCCCAAGCTATGGGGGATTTGAATCTCAAATAACTGTTGTAGTTGCTTAAATTTTTCATGGGTAAACTTAAGGTTTGTCCTGAAGTTTGAGAGAGGGATATGCCTATAAGTGGGGTTAAGGGCACTTGACACGAGGCAAAGAGGCTGAGAACCCAGCAGGATCTGACTGTCTTCATAAGTGAAGTACATTGGCAGCATGATCAGACCACTGTGCAAAGCAGGGAGTCAAAACTTCCTGATTGAAACAATTTGATGGGACAACTAACAAGTGATGGTCTTGCATAAATGTTGACAAGTTTTTCTATGCATAGAACCTTTCTGGGTTGGGTGGAGGGGGTCATAAGTGTGGATTTTAGTGTATCCTCAGCCCCCAGGGTATGTGTGGGGTGGTGCTACTAGCTTAGATAGTTTTGGCTGAGAGATAAGGAGAGAATAGCTCCATCCGTGTCCACCAAGAACTAGCTGTGTGCCTACCAAAAGTGTAAGAAGATAACCCTTCCTTAAGGAGTCCTTATTTTTAGGACAAAAACAATGAATGCACACGGAACACTGTGCAAGCATTAATAAACCACAGGTACTTTTGTGTCAACTTACATTGATGTATCTCTAGATACCACAGGATTGCAGAGAAGAGAAAGATGAATTGCTGGGAAAAGTCAATGAATTTTCACAAAGAAGGTAGGATTTTATGTGGAACTTAAAGGAAGGGTAGAAATTGGATAGAACTAAAGAAAGAGTAACCTGACAAGAGAAACAGAATGAGCAAAGGTCTTGAAGTAAGGAGAGAGAGTAGTGTTAGACAGTAGGAGGCCAGCTGATGTGAGAACAGGGGCGTTGATCAGGAAAAATAATTTGAGGCAGGTAGGTCATCTAGAATGTAGCAAAACTTGGCAAGCAGAGTAGTTAAAACTTGCTGGGGTAGAAATTAGAAATCCATAGTATAATTCACGCAGAAGACAGAGATATCAAAGGAAAGGAAGTAGCTATGAACCAGATGACCTGGATCATAGTGGGAGACCTTGGGCAAGTAACCACACGCTCGGAGTGCTCGCCAAGGGGTGTTCTGGCTTTTGATATCTTGTGCCTCTGTGACTGTGAATGACTCGCACAGTACTAAGAAATAAACCTCTGCTGAATGTCTCATCTCAGCTTAGACACCAGGCTCATGAAGATGCTAAGCAACTCCAGAGGCCACTCTGCCTGGTGACTGAGAACAGACCTGGGTTTTCGGCATTTGAACACATGGTGTTTCCATACTAGTAAGAAGCAGAGCCTTAGCAGAAATTAGCATCATTCTTGCCTAGCCCTCTCCAGCCTCTTCATAACATTACCACCCAAGCAGCTGTAGGTGTCTCCTGTCACCTGTACTCTGATACCATTCCATGGAGTAAGCCAAGTGACTGTGTCCCAATATTGGGGCTGTGACAGGTTGGAAATAGACATTCCCACCCCATTAACTATGGGCCCCTATTCCTGGACACCTACAAAATTCATCTTTCCATCCTTGTTTGGAGCCCCAGGGCAGGCCAGGTCCTCCTTTTGCTTCCTGTTTTCAGAGGCCATTCAGGAGGGATCAAAACAAGCCTGTAGGCCAGAGCTAAACAGGGCTCTGGAAACTTTCCAAGAGGGACTCTGCCTCAATTTGTTGTCAAATTCTTGTTTGTTGATTTAAGAGTCTGTGGTCTCTAAAACATACAAATCTAAGTTCCAGAATTCACTCTCTCTTTATATGATAAACACCACGTAACTCAGTTTGAGTTAAAGTGGAAAATCAGTCACTCAGCTATTTAGTCTTTATCAATTTGCACATATCTGAACACTTGTAGGAAATGTTTTTAATCCAAATTTTTCTGCAAATTGGTGAAGTAGAAATCCCAGACTGTGGTGGCAGATGGTAGACAAAGGAACCAAAAGGCTCAGAGAACTGGGCATGTAAGAATGGCTTTACTAGGTGTGGTGGACGCCGTGGTGCACCTCCCAGATGGTCTTTAGGAACCAAGGGCTTATTCCCCAGCTGACTAGAGTACTCTCAGCTGACTGTTCTCAGCTGTCTGCTCTTACTGGAATTGTCTACAGCTGAACAAAGGGGCCTTTCCCAGGGTCATGGCCCCTTCCCAGGGGCAGTCTGCATACAGTGACTATGAGGTAGGAGTATAAATGCCTGACCCACTTGCTTCAACTCAGGACAACGCAGAAGGGCTGGCCCAGCCTGAAAGCCCCATGAGGAGATAACTGAGGCCTGCTTGGAAAATGTCAGAGGCCAACTTTTCCCTTTGCCTCCTTTCTCCCCGCTGCTGATCCCAAAAGCATCTCAAATAAACTTCCAATGCACTAAACTCCATCTCAGAGTCAGAGTTAGAGTCTGCTTCCCGAGGACCCCAACCTCCAACACCAGGTAAGTGTAAAACATCTGGTCAACCGGAGAACCCAGAGCATACTCCATTTACCAAAACATTAAGGAATACATTCGTGAGAGAGGCAGCAGCATCATTGAGAAACTCAGTAGTGGCTGTCCTCTGTTGACCAGAGGAGATGATAGGAATTGCTTTTATAAAACTGGGCTCCCTGACAACAGTGGGAATGACTGAATGGCTGTATAATAGAAGTCAGGTTGTCACATGTAATTGTCAGAAGCAAGGTGGGTACAATTATAATAATGAGCATCCAGGTCAGCAAGCTATGAGATGACTATGACAGAGCTATGACAGAGAGCTATGAGATGACTGCTAGAACACAGCATTCCTAAGGGCATACTACAGAAGCAGCCGGCTAACTGCTTAGTTTATACAACCAAAGGAATTAAGGATGGACGATCAAGAGATTGAGGGCAGCTGCCCCAGGAAAAGCTGTGATTCCTTGCTCAGTTTCTGGACCTGAGCCCATCACCTGAAGGAGATGCCAGGTCCCATGAGAAAGGACCCTGCAATACCAAATGGCAAAGTTTTGCAATAATTATTCCCCCAGTCCTTCTCTAAAGGTACCTACGGCTATTGATTCAGGTAACCATACACTAGGGAAAGGGGAATACCCAGATATTTGAGGCACAAATTTGTCACACAGGTTCTGAGGTGATCTTGATATTTGGGGGCCCAAAGTGTCATGGCCCTGAGTAGGATCAGATGGGGCCAGGTAATAAATAGAGCCCTAGTCAGGTCTGGTTCACTGAGTCAATGGATCCACCCTGTGGTCTTCTTTATTTCTTGTCTGTTGATTGTATAATTGAAATGGATACACTTGGTAGTTGGGAGAAACCCCATACAGGCTCCTTGGCCTAAAGATTAAGAGGTATTATAGTGGGGAAGGGCATGTGGAAGGCTGTAAAACTGTCCTCACCCCAGGCCAAGGTAGTATGGCTTTCTATGGGGGAATTGTGAACACTAAAGCCAGCCCTAAAACCCACGGTCCCCATAATATCCCTATTTAATTCTCCAGTATGGCCCCTACAAAAAACAGAGGGATCATGTTGGATGATGTAAACTCAACCAAGTCATAAACTCAACTGGAACGGTTGCACCAGATGTGGTATCTTTCTAGAGATTAACACAGCTTCAGGTGCATGGTGTAAGGGCATTGACCTGACAAATCAACACTTTTCCATCTCTATCAGAAAGGAGTATTAGAAGCAATTCAAATTCAAATGGAACTGATAATAGTATATGGTCTTGCCCCAAGGTGAAGTGAACTCCCCCATCCTCTGTGTCAACAGAGTCTGAAGAGACCAGTGCTGTCTGGGCAGTGTACAGAATATATATGTTCACTATATCCATAACATCTTGCTAATTCCCCTGGATGAGCAAAAACTGGCAAGGACATTGGAGGCTTTGTGGAAAATATATACACATCTCCATATCCAGAAAGTGGAATATAAACCTTATATCAGTATTAAATGATCTGAGGCATGCCAAGACATCCCACTGCCTCACACCCCCACGGAGATGTTATTGTACCTCATACCTCCCAAAGCCAAAAAGAAAGCACAATGCTTGGTAGGCCTCTTTAGGTTCCTGACTTGAGAATATACTCTAACCCATTTACCAAGTGACATGAAAGGCTCTCAGCTTTCATGGGGCTCAGAGAAGAAAAGGACTCTGCAGCAGGTTCAGACTGTGGTACAAGCAGCCCACCACTTGATCTACACAACCTGTTGGATCTTACAGTACAAAAAGATGTTGTGCAGGGTGTATGGCAAACCCCACAGAAGAATCAGAATGCAGATCCCTGAGGTTCTGGAGCAGGCTATGTCATCTGCATCAGAGAACAAAACACCATGCTACTGGACCCTGGTAGAGACAGAGCATCTGACCATAAGACATCAAGTGACCACGCAGCCAGAGCTACCCATCATGGGGTGAGTTTCATAAGACTCACCAAGTGGTAAGGTTGGGCAGGCACAATTGTAAGATGGAAGTAGTACACAGCTAGGATCAGGCATGAGCAGGGTTAGAGGGCACAAATTGCAGAAGCAGGTGTTCCAGAAGCCTGTGTCATCCACCACTGTTGCATTTGCCCTCATATCACATCTATGACCACATGGGAGGCCCCTTATGACCAACTGATGGAAGTGGGAAAAGGCCAAACTTGGTTTATGGATGGCTTAGTATGTGGGTGCTAGCTGAAAATGAACTCCTGCTGAACTACAGCCCCATTCAGTGGTGGCCTGAATCAGTGAGGGGAAATCCTCCCAGTAGGCAAAGCTTTAGGTGGTATATCTGATCATAAACTGTGTATGCAAAGAGAAGTCAGCTGAGGTAAGAACATACTTAGACTTATGAGTGGTAGTGAATGGCATGGCTGGACAGGAACCTAGAAAGAAGTTTGGAAGATCAGGGACAAGAAAATCTGGGAATGAAGCACGTTGATGGATCTAAAGGAGTAGGCATGAAACATGAAAATATTTTTATAGTATGCTAATGCCCATCAGAAAGTAACCACCATGGAACAAATAGCCAAGTAAATAACCCACTAAACATAATAACCAGGCCAGTCGATGTCAGCCAGCCTTTGTCATTAGTCACCCTAATCCTGGTGTGATAGGTTCATGAATGCGATAGCCATTGTGACAGGTATAGAGGCCATGCATGGGCCCTAAAGTATGGGCTCCCACTCACCAAAGCCAACTTAGTTATTGTCATTGTCACATGTCCAATTTGACACTCACAAAGACCAGTGCTGAGGGCACTACATGGCACCATTCCTCAAGGAGACCAACCAGCCACTTGGTGGTAAATTGATCAAACTGGATCCCTTTCACCCTGGATGGGGCAGCAATTCTTGACTGAAATCAACATATATCCTGCTCGCAAGGCTTTGGCAAGCTTGACTACAGATGTTTAATTCTACTGACATTCACTCAATGTGTCACTTAATTATCCACTTAATATGCCACTTACTATCCACTTAATATTCCACTTAATGTTAGCTCTGACTAAGGGGCCCACTTTAGAGAAAAGGAGGTGTACCAGTGGGCACACAAGCAAAGGATCCATTGGTCATTGCTCCTATCAAATATCACAACACACAGAATCTGTAGACCTGATAAATCAATGAAATGTTTGAGGGCAGAGCTGAAGTGCTAGCTTAGAGGTGATATCTGCAAGAATGGGGCACTATCCTCCAGAATGAGATACGTATCTGAAATCAATAGCTGTTATGTGATGCTGTGCTCTGACAAGGAGAATTCATGGGAAAGGAGACCAAGAAGTGGAAGTAACAGTGGCCCTGCTCACCGTCACTCCCAGCGGCCCACTTGAGAAATCTGAGTTTTCCATCCCCATAACTTTAGGCTCGATGGGTCTAGAGATCCTAGTTCCCAGAGGAGGAATGCTTTTATTAAGAACATGGTAAGAATCTCATTTAACTTTAAGCTACAGCTGCCACCTGGTCACTTTAGGATCCTTGTACCCAGAGACAAGCAGGCAAGGAAAGGAGTCACTATACTGATAGGGATAATCGACCCTGATTACGAGGAGGAGGTAGAGTTCTTACAATGGCAGCGAGAAAGAATAGGTTTGGCACCCAGCTGATCCACTGGGCCACTTTTTTCATACTCTTCTGCCTGATTCCAATGGCAAATAGACAAATACAGCAGTCACAGTCTGAGGAGGACACAGTCTGAGGAGGACATGTCAGGAATAATGGCCTGGCTCATTCCATCAGGTAAGCCACCTATTTAGGCAACTGAGAGCAGAGGTGCTGATGTTAAGGGAAAACATGAAGCGGGAAGTAGAGGATGGAGATGATGAGTATCAGTTGTGGCATCAAGAGCAGCTATAGCAGTGGGAACTGTAGTTAGTCCCATTAATCTTATCTCATCAATTTTCCCAGGCAAAGAGACCATCCAGAATCCTGGAGGAACTATTCCCAGAGTGGGCAGATTTACTAGACAAGTGAAGTGTATCTGAGCTGCTGAAGGGGTGGACTATAGTATTTGCCATGGTGTGCCACTCAGCCTTACTTACATACACACGCACGTGCGGGCATGCTGTTAAAGAAACAGGACACCTATTCCTCCAGCAATTGTGAGTTGGGTCCTGACAGTTCACAGCTGAGTTCCTCTCTGGGGATTGCCTTTAACTGAAGGGAGCCACCTTGCTGAGGATACGCCCCTTCACCAGGGGTAGCCCTCATCTACAGCCAAAAGCTGCCATAGAGACTGGCTTATGCTGAATTCCTCAAGCTCCCCAGGACCAGGAATTCCAAATTTCTGGCACACTTGCCTCAATTCAGGACAACTCTGAAGGGCCACCCTAACTCTAGAGCTCACTGTGAGGTTGGCCACGCCTCTGTTATAACTGCCTCACAATTCCACTTCCTCCTCTGCCCAATCCTGCTTCCCTTGGTCCCTTACAGGATGTTTCTGAGAGTACTCCCCAGTAAACTACATACACACAAATCTCTACCTCAGAGTCTGTTTCCTAGAGAACCCCATCTAGAAACAACAAGGAGCAAGTATCAGAGATCCAGGCAAACATAAACTATCTGGACAATCAGGACAGGATGTAGGCCTGGTTCTGGGCAGCTGGATATTATGCCATTCATCTTCAGAAGCAGATCAGCCCTCCCCCTGCTCAGGGTCAGAGACAGCCTTGAGGTGTGGGTGGGCCTGACCTACTCACGTGATAATCATGTAGATTATCCAGTGAGTCCAAGTAATGTCCAATCATACCCAATAATACCCGATAACGATCACGTAGAATCATACAGGCAAGGCCTCAAGGAATCCATATGTAACTGAATTTCCCTAAAGTAGAAGAATCTTGTGACTAATTTCTTGGGAGCTTTGGAGGCAGCCCTTAAAGGTCGGAGCATCAGGGAGAGGCTAGCAATCAGACATTCAGAGCTATGAATAAAACAGTGTCCCTTTCCATTCAGAGATCCTCCCAACAAGCACATCTGGGTAGAGAAGAGTAGTGCTTCCTCACAGGTGTGTCATAACACACCCCTGTGTCATGAATGGGTTCCAGGTGTGCTGGGAGATACTGGTCTCTGAGACTGCAGGGCAGCTAGGTGGGATCTGGGGCAGCCAGATAGCCCTCCAGCAGAAATCAGCATCCTCCAGACCTCCTCAGAAAGTCTCCCAGAAGAAGCAAGATCTGATGCTGCTTCCCTCATGAAAAACTCAGGAAGCATCTGAGTGGAAGAACGAAGGGCACAGGAAGCCAGGTGAGTCCTAAAAAGATCTGGTTTTGATGTTTGCCAACTTACGCATACCTTCTAGTGGCCATATTAGAAGGGATCAATGTGCGAATGGATTTTATTTAGATTTTCCTAAACAATTCTCCATAGAGCTGTATTGTTTCTCTATCCTGTGGTCCCAGCGGCCAGTTAAATGGGCCATCAAACCTTATTATAAAGAAAAATTAAAAATGAACAAACAAAACAGAAACAAACTCATAGATACAGAGAACAAACTGGTGGTCACCAGAGGGGTGGAGGGTAGGGGGATGAGCAAAATAGGTGAGGGGATTAAGCGGTACAAACTTCCAGTTATAAAATAAATGAGTCACAGGGATGTAATGTACAGCATAGGGAATATAGTCAATAATATTGTAATAACTTTGTATCGTGACCAATGGTTACTAGACTTGTGGTGGTGATCACTTCTTAACGTACCTAAATGTTGAATCACTATGTTGTACTCCCGAAACTAATATAACATTCTTTGTCAATTATACTTCAATAAAAAAAATTCACCTGAAAGGGTGTCACCTGGGTCAGCAAGTGCCCTTGAAAGAGAAGAGCTGAGTCAATTTAGAGCTGGCTTTCAGTCAGGCAGGCATTCTCCCCTCCTGGGGTGAAGAGCTGTTTAGACATTGCCCAAGAAAGCATCTTCTTCTCTTATACTACTTGTCCCTCAAGGTATAAACCAACATGCTTTGAATCTTTCCAGGCATGCTTCTCCCCACCCTCTCTTGATGGCACTGTATGCTTTCATCCTATAAAGAAATGCTGGTTTTCTTCTTTCCCTTTATTTGCTGCAGGGCAGTGTCAGATAGAGTGTCTACCCGGGTAGTGAGATTCAAGGAGACTGTAGGGGAGAGGCGTTGTCTCTGGCAGGAAGCCAGGCCTACTGGTCTTGCATCTACCTGGGCCCTCCATCATGGCCTTGGGCAGGCAACTTGACCTAGTCCTCAGAGGGATTCAGCTCATAATGTGGAGCTGCTCATGGTTTAGGGTGAGCTACTCTGACACCCAAGGAGAAAAGCCCAGCAATTACCAAGACCTGCTGCTGTGAGAGGCTCACGTGAACCCCTCCCAGCTCACCTCAGAACAGGAAGTTTCTCAATTCTTTGTGGGAGAGTTTTCTCTGGTGTTTGAGTCAGAAGCAAATTCAGGCTCCAAAGCAAAATTACCCTGGGTCCTCCAGGCTCACCAGTGTTGGCTCTGAGAGCAAAGCAGTGGCTGTTCAGAGTTTTCACCTCAAAAACAGAGCCAACGATTTTTCTTCCCTCTGCTGGGTGGCAGGCTGAGCAGGGAGCAGGACGCTGAAGGGTCTTTTGTGTTTATCACCTCTTGTTTTTTGTGATAACTTTACATAGTCTTTCTCGGCTACTGAAGTCACACAGATCAGGGCAAGGTCTCTTTGCTTCTCCTCTTTTCCTTTATAACAGCAAACAGATTCTCCTGAGACTGGAAACATTTGTTTTCTCAGCCCACTAACTCCAACTACAGTACATTTCCTCCTTATCATCACTATTTAGTCTGTAATTATTCCAGTCTACTAACTGCCACAGAGGTTGGGGAGAGCCATGGCTAAACTGCATAAATCACTGATTTCGGGTCCTTCATTGTCATTAATAAACTCAGGACATGGGAGTCCTCAGAGGTCCAGCTCTTCAAATTTGATGAGCATTTATGTTTACTATCCAAGGCCAGAAAGGGAAGCTGTTGGCAAGGACCTTGCCATGAAGATCAGAAGTTTCATTGAAGTCCATTGTGACTACAGGTTCTATTTATTCTTGTGTTGTACAATGGCTAATAATAAGCTAATTTGGCTAAGTTATGAGAATGGCATCTAAAACAATGAAGAAATGAAATTCTAATTAGGCACAAACCACCTAGTCCCAAAGCTCCAGATCACTGTATCTCAAGCTGCCCCGATGTCTGACTCCACAGGGGACTGAAGGGAATCAACCTAAAAGACAGTTGCTAAAAATATCCTATCCCCAAAATATTTTCACTAAACCTCACAGACCAAAGCTGTGATTCATTGAATGGCCAGTGAACATCAGCACCTGGTGGTGGCAACATGGGGACAGGGGGAGACCTTTAGAGTGTGCCCTCACTCTCAATTAGAAATCACACTGGCTTGCAGGCCTACATTACCTTATAGGACTAATTAAGCTATGTCAGGTTAGATGTGCACATGGAGAGGCACTGAAATGAGCAGCTCTGCTCTTCAATAGCCATCTTCATCATCAGCCAGTCAAGACACACAAATTGCATCAAAGCCCTGGATACAGAGAGAACAAGATCAAAAACTGCACAAGACCACTGATGCTATAGACTTATTTATCCTGTAGAAAGCTAGACATTTCCCTTCTGTATCTTAAGTGAACTCATGCATTAGAAATTGTGGTATAGCGGCAGAGGCCTGGGCTGTTACTTGGCTTTGAGTTGGTAATCCATAGTAGGAAGAAGAGGGCCTACGGAGCCCCTGCAGGGCTCCATGGAAGTCATTTACATATGATCTTTAGAAGTGTTCCTCTTTCATCAGCCCTTGGGGATGTCACAGATGGCAAACAGGGAAGGTTCCCTGAACCCCAACATCTGGTCAAATGGTTCCATGTAAGGAAGGAAACTTAAGTCCTTCTTTTTAGAGTACGTTACACCCCATCCCAGGACCTCCATCCCCTCTGCCTCAGGAGGAATTATCTTAAAGTTTTACACAGATTTTGAAAACATTCAAAACCCAAAAATAGCTGTCTCAGTTTGAAGAACGTATTAACACAGAGTTTTACATATTTGCATCTAGTCAATAAGAGAAGAGACTTTGTGGGAGGATAAAAGGAAATTCAATGAAGAGAAAAGGGGGTGAATAACTAAATAGTTCTAGTCAGAGTTTTATTTCCCATTCTGTCCCTCCCCTTCCTAAACGAAGATTTTTACACATTGGGTCTACCGATAAGAACTAGTTAAAAAATAAGGGAGAGGAGAGCCTTAAGTAAATGGTAAAGCTAATGGAGACCCAGGGACAGAACCTTCTCTCAAATGCACAGCTTGCTGCTCCACTTATAGTATCCTAAAAAATCTTTACTGCCTTCAAAGATACAGCCCTTGGCACTGAGTACCATCTCTCCAAGTTTAGAATCTGGACCTCCATATTTATGTTCCCCAGATGGTGGAATTTGTAAATGCACCATGGGGTGCTATTGAAATTAATAATTTAATTCATTTCCGTGATTGTGGAGTGATTGCTAGTCATTATGGCAATAGCAGTGAGCAGAGTCTCTCAGTACTGGGACGTAGCTGAAGGGTAATCTCAGTGAGAGTGATTCCTCAGTCATCCTATTTCAAATGCAGTCAATCCCTTCTGCATGGGGAATAGCCAAAGTTTCTGGAATGAAAATCAAGGCAGTATCAACCTAGTTAGATGACAATGGCTTTAATTTATGTGATTTCAAAAGTTTGAAATCAGCCCTCTAAGGAACACTGAAATGATTTATGATTGTTTAGCTTGGAGAAGGAACAGATAAGAAGAGACCAAATCACTGTTTCCAGATGCACAAATCTCTCACTCTATGTCTGTGGACAATCTACATCCAAATACTTGAGAATTAACTGCACTTTTACTTTATATTCCCATTTGTCTGCTTATCAAGGGAATATACTGGCAGCTGGACTAAATGACTTCTGAAGTCCCTTCCAGAGATTCTCAGAGATTCCCTGAATCAATGGCAGGATTGGGGGAGTAGGGGAGTAGTAACTCTGTATTTCCTCAAGGGAAGAACTTGCTTCTCCTAGCCTAACGATCTGGAAGGCTTAAATGTGCAAGAGGGAAAATTATTGGGCACTGGCACACACATGCGTGGCCAATGTGGATGAGCCCATTGGAATTTTCAACCCAAGAGGCTGTAACTGCCTTGGATTTATAAAGTGCCTTTTCTTTTTTGAGAGGTCAAAACACTTTTCCATATTTCCCTCATTATCCTCAAAGTTTTTATTAATCACAGAAGTAAGGCCTGACCTATAGATCCTCATCTAATAGCTGAAGAAACTAATACATGAATAATAAAATAATCCAGAAAAAGTTGGAAGTAGATTATTACCCTGACTCAGCCATTGCTCCATCCATTAGATTTCCCCTTTGGATGCCTCTCTTTCTGCCCCACCCTTACAGCCTGAGTGAGTAAAAAGAATCAGAATGACTTCCCACATCATTTTCACCAACAATAACCCTGCACAGGGCCCAAGCTCAGACTGCTCACGACTGGGCCGAAGAGAGAGGAAGGGACAGATGGGATACAGAGAGCAGCAGATGAATGCAGCCACTTCCCGCTCCCAAGAGGAGGGCAGGAACTCAGCACTGAAGACCAGAACACCCTTCCCTTCCGCTTCACTCTCCGGGCTCCTGTGGGTCATGAGGCTCTCAGGGCGGAACCAGGATAGAGAAGCCTAACCAACTTTTTGTTCCAACCTAGCTTCAAGGAAAGCTTTTAAAAGGCTGTGAGTTTGGGAAAGTGGCAACAAAAATTTGCCCTACTGTTGTGGAGTTTTAGGGACTAGACAGTAAACATCCCTGGTAAACTGAGTACATGGTAACTGCCAGCAGGACCCTCTCACCCATTCTTCTCAGTGATTACAGTGAACATTACATGCTAAATGCCCAGGGCTCCCTCTTCATCTCCCTAAGTGCCTCGCCTCTTGCTTTCCTGGCAGTTTGTCCCTCTTCAGTGGTGCTTCTCACACCCCACCTTTCTGTTTAGACTGCAGGCTCTGAGAAAATGTGCCCTACTCACCTCCGTAGCTGTCCCCATGGTGAACCAGCACAGAGATTCACCCACAGGAGAAGCTCAGTAAATGTTACCGATCACATTCATCTGATTAGTGGAAACAGTAGGTATCACTGGGGAGGAGGGGCGGGGCAAGGGGAGCTGGAATTTGCTCTCTTTTCTTTTTGGTCATGAAAAGGAGAGGTGAGGAGAGCCAAAACTCCTTAAGTGGAAGAGGTAAGGAGTCCCACTCCCTTACCTATGTGACAAAAGAGAATGAAGTTTAGGTGGCATTTTTCTCAGAAATGCAGGATCTGCTCTACTTTGCAACATTGAGGATGTTGAAGGACGGGCAGGAGAAGTTGAGCCGCTGCTTTCTTCCTCTTCCCCATCACTCTCGTGCTGTTGCTATTGTTGCTGTTGAAATGTCAGTGACATTTCACAGGTCATTACTTATTCCTGAAAACCTCTTCCAGTGACCTGGCGAAAGTATGTGGAAGAGAGGCCCTTGAACCAAAAGCAAGTGAATTAGGTCCTAATCCCAGCACTTTCCTGAGCTTGCTGGGTGAATTTGGGCAAATCTTTAGCTGCCCTTGGTCCCAGCTTCCTCTTTAAGGGTGCCATAGTGGAAGGAGGGTGGATTTGGGGGTTAAACAAACGGGTTTAACACCAGACCTTACTTTTGTAAGTTATGTGACCTTGGGCAAGCTACTTCACTCTCTCAGCCTCAAGATCTTCATTTCTAACGTGGGGATAACATGTCCTAATACACAGAGTTGATAGGAGCTTTAAATGAGCTCATATATGTAGAACATTTAGTCAAATACCTGGCACAAACTAGATATCCAAATATGTTATTTGCTTCACCTTTCTAAAGAAGAGGTGCTACAGGCTGAATGTTTGTGTCCCCCCAAATTCAGATATTGAAAGCTAATGCCCAATGTGATGGTATTAGGAGGTGGGGCCTTTGGGAGGTGATTAGGTCATGAGAGTGGAGCCCTCATGAATGGGATGAGTGCTCTTATAAAAGAGACCCCAGGGAGCTCCCTTGCTGCTTCCATTGTGTCAGGATACAATGAGAAGTCAGTAGTCTGCAACCTGGAAGAGGGCCCAACCAGAACCCTACCACGCTGGCACCCTGATCTTGGACTTCCAGCCTCCAGAACTGTGAGCAATAAATTTCTTCTGTTTATAAGCCACCTAGTCTGGTATTTTGTTATAGCATCTCAAACAGACTAAGATAAGGGGTTTTATCATCACCTTCTTACAAAATTGTTTTAAGGCTCAAATGAGATTATAGATGATATAGATCCCTGAAAACTGCAAAATACTGTGCACTTATAGCCACATGGGATTAAGAGAAACAGAGCATAAGTAACTAGATACTATTGTATTATGCTCCAATATCCAAAGAAAATTACCTAGTGCTTTCAAAGTATTTTTAAAACAATTTTTAAGAAGGAAAACAACATGGATTGTTTTATGATAAGAAGCTGTTTGGGGGGTGGAGGGAGAAAATGAAACCCCAAATGTGATAAGATATGGAATGATGATAGAAGTGGCTCTGATTTATAACCATATCCTGGCCCATCAGCAAAGTGAGTTCAAATCCAAACTAAAAGTGTCAGAACAAAAAGATTGGTCCAATCACCATTTCAGTCTATCTTTAGTCATTCATGCCCACTGGAGATTTTGTGAAGATGGATAATGGCTAAATGTCTTTCCTCTGGCCTCCTGCTGAGTGTGCCAGGCACATAAGAACACCTTGGACACTCTCTACTTCGGTAGGACAACACTTTCCAAACTCTGGTGCATGGAACACTTTTCCACACAACGTTTATAGCGCTCTGGAATCAAACATGTTTAGGAAAATCTTTACCCCTCCCACAGACATTCACAGGGCATATTTGTAGAGGAAAGCTTCTGGAAGTCTTGCAGACTTAAGTGCATCTGTTAAATCCCAAATTTTCCAAACTAATTAGACCATAAGACTTTTCCCTTTTCCTTAGTCTACAAAGCCACAGTTAATAGCTGTTAGAACAATGTTGTGCGAACACAAATCCAAGAAGAGATTTGTCCACCCACCATGGACCCTGTTCTGCTGTACTGGGGACACGGTCAATACACCACAGACGAGCGTTGGTGGGAAACAAGTGTTTCAGGGCCTTTGCTACATAATTGTGCATATTCTCCTGTCAGTGTGGTAGAACCAAGATGCCACTTTGAGGAGCAGAGATCACAGGTACCCTTACAATATGGCAAACATTCACCACCATGTGGCCCCTGCAGAGGGTCTTGGGCAAGGGAGGCCTACATAACCCCACACAGTGCCAGTGCACACTCCACTCCTGGATTCAGACATCAAGCTAGCCCATAGCAAAGGGGGCTGGGCAGAGAGAGAAAGCAGAGGCGCTGCCCTCATTCCAGACTGATGCAGCAAATGCACTAAAATCAACCCAAACCATTGTTCTCCCTCCCCTGCTCAAAACCGTTTCAGATCAAAAGAGTAGCAAAACTTGCCATTGAGAGAAATCTGGCGTCTTCAAGGTGGTTATACAGTTTTCTAAATTTGCTCTCTGAACATGGTGCTAGTTTAAAGAGCAAAAGTTTAAACTGAGCAATAAAAATCATACAGGGGAACAGGGCACATGTTTCACATCCTTTTTTCCCAGCACTCTGTACACACACACTTATTCTTCTATTTATTTTTCTCCACTATTCAGATTCATTGGCATCATCCTTCCCTCCCAGTGATGATCTACTCCATTGTCTTCTTGCCACACAATTCAATTCAAGACAATTGTTTCTTATCCACTGTGTGCCAGGCACTGAGCTTAGAGTCATCCATCCTCAGAGTCATCTTGGAGCAGAGTCATCTTGGATTTTGCCTTCTCACGCACAGTATCTAACTGATCACAAAATCCCATCAATTCCACCTCTGAAATATCACCCAAATATTACCAGATCTACGTCCTTATTGCCCTCCCATGGTTCTGGACCTTATCATTTCTCACCCAGAAAATTGCAGCAGCCTGATGTGAGCTCCTGCCTCCAGCAGCAATCTATTTCCATGTGAGGGCAGCCAAAGTTTCCATCATGAACTAATAATGCAAAGACCTTCAATGGCTCCACATTATCTACAGAAAACAGCCTCCACTTAGGACAGTGGCATAAGGGGCCCTTCATAGTCTGGCCCCTCACTATCTTTACAATTTCAAGCTTCCAGGACTCCTCCTTCTCTCTTTCTCCTATCATACCCCTCCCGCCAAAAATAATTGGGTCTTATTTATTATTATATTCTTAGTATATAATACTAAGTCCGGCACAAAGCAGGTACTCAGTAAATCTATGTCAAATCACATGTAATATGGATGGATAGATAAAAGAGTAGATGTACTGGTTTCCTATTGCTGCTGTAACAAATTACAGCTGTATCACAACAAATTTGCTGTACCACAAACTTGGTGGTTTAAAACAACACAAAGTTATTATATTATAGCTCTGGAAGTCGGAAGTCCAAAATGGGTCAGCAGGGCTGCATTCCTTCTGGAGGCTCCAGGGAAGAATCTGTTTCCTTGTCTCTTCCAGCCTCTAGAGGCCACATGTGTTCTTTGGTTCATGGCCCCTTCCTCCGTCTTCAAAGCACATCACTCTAAACTTGCTCCATCATTCTGTATCCTTCTTCTCTCTATATCTCTGACTTTGACACTCCTGTATCCCTCTTATAAAACCCTTTGTGATTACATCATTGGGCCCATCTGGATAATTCATGATAATCTCCCTATGTCAAGATCCTTAACTCAATCACATATGCTAAGTCCCTTTTGCCATATAAGGTAACATATTCACAAGTTTTGGAGATTAGATTGTGGATGTCTTGAGGGGGCATTATTCAGCCTTAAACAGTGAATTAATAGATTTTTAAAAATGAGTATCATAGTAGTATAAGCCACCAGGGGAAGTTATAAAAACGTGAGTCTAGAAAGGCAAGGAAAAGCTTCACAGAGGGAATGATGCTTGAGCTGAGTTTGAAGAATATACAGGATTTCTAAAGGGACAAAGGTAGGCAGCCCTTCTAAGCCCAAAGCACACAGGCACGGGGACAGGGAGCAGTGGGTTGACATGACTGAAACACAAGGTTCAAGTGGAAGGGACAGTGAAAGGGAGAGTGGACTGGAGGGCAGAATCTTACATGCCAAACTAGGGAGTTTGGAGTTTAATCTGAAGTATGTAGGGAAGCAAGCGGGAATATGACATGATTATGTTCTAGAACAGCACTATCCAATAGAACTTTATGCAGTGGTGGAAATTGCTATCTATCTGCACTGTTCTGTAGGTAACCATTAGCCACATGGGCTATAGGATACTTAAAAATGTGGCTTGGGTGACTGAGAAATTTAAATTTTATTTAATTTTAATTAATTTACACTTAAATAGCTATATGTGGCTAGTGGCTACTATACTGGACAACACCATTCTAGAAAGATCATTTGGAGAATGGATTGAAGGTGATTTGGAGGTATGGGAGAGTGAAGGGAAGGAACCCGGAAGACATCTCCCCAGAAGAAAAGTGAGCACAGCCTGAACTAAAACATAGTCAGTAGTAATAACAATTGGTAGAGAGATTAGAGAGAAATACCAAATGTAGTATTAGGAGGATTTGATTGAATGAGATTAGGTGTAGTCAAGTCTAGGATGAATCTCAGTTCTTCACTTGGGTGGCTGGATGGTGCCATTCATCAAGCAAAAGGAGCAGAGTTTAAAAAGTAAGGTGATAATTTTAATTCGTTAATAGACCTAATTTTGAGGTACCTATTAAATGGAGATGTTCTAAAATAAATATATCTGGAGCCCATGAGAGGGACACCTGGGCTGAAGGTATAATTTTGGAAACCATCAGCATGTAAATGAGAGCTAAATCCCTGGGTGTGGATGGTTTTGCCCAGGAGTAGTAAATAGCATAGAAAAGTAGAGGGCAAAAGATAGAACCTCAGGGAGCACTAGCATTTAAAAGATCAGCAAAGGCTGAGAAGAATGAATTAATGAGCTATAAGGAAAACTAGGAGACAGGGAGGTCATGGACTCTGGAGGAGGGAAGAGACTCAAGAAGGAAACGATCAATTTTTCTCAGGGAGGTCAAATGTAATAATGACTGAAAAGTTGCTATGGGATTTGAGACAGGTGACTTAGCAAGAGCAGTTTCAGCAGAGTGAGGGTTGGAGGGTATAGGGCAGTGGAAGCCAGAGGATTCACGTGTAATCGTGAGGAAGAAAGCAGGATCACCACTGTAGATTCTAAGTGTTAACTCTTGTCTCAATGAGCTTGACTGAGAGAAAAAAGAGAAGTAGACCAGGGGATAAAGGAGAACACAAAGGCAAAAGATAGGAGAGGTTTGCACCCATTTACATGCAGAAGGAAAGGAGACTAAAGTTTGGGAGACTAAAAATATAGTCATGGGGGGTCGGCCTGGTGGCACAGTGGTTTAGTTCACACTTTGGCAGCCCAGGGTTCACAGGTTCGGATCCCGGGCGCCCGCTGACGCACTGCTTGTCAGCCATGCCATGGTGGCATCCCATATAAAGTAGAGGAAGATGGGCACAGATGTCAGATGTTAGCTCAGGGCCAGTCTTCCTCAGCAAAAAGAGGAGGATTGGCAACCGATGTTAGCTCAGGCTGGTCTTCCTCACACACACACACACAAAATACAGTCATGGGCCACATAACAACGTTTCGGTCAATGACAGACCGCATATACGATGGTGGTCCCATAAGATTAGTACCATATAGGTGTATAGTAGGCTACACCACCTAGGTTTGTGTAAATACATTCTATGATGTTTGCAAAGACGAAATTGCCTAATGTTACTCATTTCTCAGAACGTATCCTCATTTTTAAGTGATGCATGACTGTACAGGAGAGAGGGAAAGGGGATGGATAAGGCTGCCAGCTGTCCAAATCAAGCAGTCTAGTACTTTAGTTTTCCATATGATAAAAGCAAATAAAAACACAGATACACAGATTCCATTTTAAAAATCTCATTTAGAAAATAATTGTATGTGCACAAATAGTATAGTCTAATATAAAATGTAAGCTATAACATAGATTTGTATCAATATGTTTTCCCTGAGAGGTCATTTTTGGTCCACAAATTTAATTAACATGTGTCTGGTATTTCTGTCAAAACCTCTGACACACCAAGAAATGACTGAGGGAGCAAGGTCTCTGTATCTCAGAGAATTAGCTCCTCGCCACTTATTGAGCCAAGGCCAGAATGACCTTCTTCCCAGACAGTGTCATAGGAGACTTTATATGCAGCAAAGTTATAAGAGTATAAGATCATGCCCACCTTGCCCCCTCAGGTTCCCCATTGCTCCACTACCACCCTCCATGCCCCCTGCACACATATGCACATGCAAGCCCTATTCTACATAAGAATAGGTGTCTCAGTCTGTTCTGACTACAAAATACCATAGACTAGATGGCTTATAAACAACAGAAATTCATTTCTCATAGTTCTGGGGGCTGGAAATCTAAGATCAAGGCGCTGGCAGATTTGGTGTCTTGTAGGGGCTGGCTTCTCACTGTGTTCTCAGATGATGGAAGGGCAAGGGAGGTCTCTGGGGCCTCATTTACAAGGGCACTAATCCCCTTCATGAGGGCTCTGCCCTCAAGACTAATCATTTCCCAAAGGCCTCACCTTCAAAAACCATCACATTGGGGATTAGGTTTCAACACATGGATTTCGGTGAGGAGGGACATACATTCAGTCCATAGCAGTGGGATAGCACAGTTCTGACCTGGACTCATCTCCCACCTTAACTCTGATAGCCACCAGTAGGTTTATAGTTGTCCCTAAGAAGAGGCCTTAGGCAGAGTCAGGGGAACTGAAATGAGGGAGAGGAGGAAGCAGGAGGAAGCAAAAGAAGGTCCAGGGAGAAAGAGAAGATGGAAATACACAGATCCCTGTAGGAGGGAGTGCGAAAGTAACACTCACGGTTCTCAAGGGCACCTGGACCTTTTGTTACCCATTGTGGAGTGTACCAAGGACATCCAAAGAGCCATTATGTAATATGGGAAGGGTGACTCTAGGCCACTGCTTTGCAAGCTCTTGGAGGAAGAGGAGGAGCTGGAGAGGAAGGAGGGGAAGGAAGAGGAGGAGAGGGGAAGGGGGAAAGAGAAGGTGGGGAGGAGGCTGCAGAAAAGGCCAATGCAACTATGTTTTGCTACTTTGTAAATTCTTCACAAATCCCCACCCCATCAGCCCACATTCCCAGTCAAATCCTGGGATTGAAAATCTGTTCAGTGTTAGTGGGACTCTCATGGAAGATTTTCTTTTCTTTATTGGCATTCAAAACTGTGGCAACCTGGCCCTGTTTTTTCATTAATGCCTCTGAGTCAATACTGGAGAAGACAGAGGACTAGCAAATGGCAAAGCCAACATTTATTCCTGGGTCTCTAAGGAAGGGAGAACTTTCAAGACAGCCTGGATCTCTTTCTATCAGGAGCTAAACAATATAAAAGAAAAAAAAAAAAAAAAAACTTCCACCTGGAAGAGAAATTATAGATTACCTATCATTTTCAGATAAGGAAAATACAGTGAAGAGATGCTAAATGAATTGCCCCAAGAAACAAACTAGACCCCAGGTCACCTGACTTCCCATCTAGCTCCCTTCTCACTGCCTCTGAAGTTTTCAAATTGTTCCCTGGAGGTGTCATAGAGAAAGAGGTCAGGTAGGAGGAAGCCCTTGATTGGGCAGACTCTATTTTCCCAACTCCTTCAACCACATTCAACCATAGTAGTAATTCCCTTTTACCATATACACACACACGCATATGGCTCCTGCATAATATTTCATTTGAAGAAAATTTCTATTGCTAAAAATAAGTTAAAAAAATGACTGCCTTTTACCATACTTATGTTTTATGTACAACAAGCCACCAGGCTCTGTTCTACAGACTCACTGTTAAATACAGAAGGCTTTTTTCAATAACAATATGATGTGGAACTGATGAGGGACCTAAATGAATAGTGAGAGTGGGTGGGAAAAAGAGTCAGATCAGAAGATCCCATATAGCATGTAGCCTTTTCACTGGAAAGTGTATAACAGTGTTTCTCAAACTTTTTTGTATATCAACCACCTGGATAGCTTAAAGCATAGATTTTTGGGCCCCACACCAGAGTTTCTGATTCTTATGGTGTAGGGTGGAGCCCAAGAATTTTCATTTCTAACAAGTTCCCAGATGCTGCTGCTGCTGGTCCAGGGACCACACTTTGAAAATCATTGGTATCGAGTATAGACTGCTGAAAAGGAGTACGTTCTACATGAGGGCCTCACGAGGCTTCAAACTGAACGTTCGGTGTAAAGCAAGAAGGACTTCTTTCAGAGGCAATATTATTCAGTCAATGAAAATAGTATCTGGGACTTTTTAAAATGTGGAAAAAATGCTTATGTTATATGTTGAGTAAAAAAAGAATATGAATTCAATGAGAAAAATTAATAAGAAAAAAACTGAAATGTGCTCAATGTTTTTCCTGTGAATAAAGCAGACATTATGTGATCTCTAGACACTATGCAGTCACGGTAGTTGATGGTCGGGGTGGGAATAAATGCTTGTATCTATATGTGTATTGAAGCTACTCATCCATTTAAAAAAAATTCATAAACATTGGGATTTGGAGTGGAAATAAATCCCTATTTATATGCATATGAGTGTCATGTACACTCATTCCTCCCACAAATATTTACAGATGCCTACCAGATGCCAGGCACTGTGCCAGGCACTAAGGAAAAGACACATGTTCATTGCCTTCAGTCTAGTGAAAGAAACAGGAAGTGAGATAAGAGCTAATAGACATATATGGAAAACTCTCTGGAGGAGGAACCATTTGGTTTGACAGATATGGAACTCCATTTTGGACAATTTAAGTTTGGACTTGTGGGATATCCAGGGAGAGATATTAAGTAGGAAGCTGGAAATATGTGTCTGTAACTCCAGGGTTGGAGACGTAGATGGGAAGTCCCTATCTAATTATGGGTATAAGTGATTTCTCCACGAAATCGACGTGTGAGAAAAGGAACATCAACATTTATGGATCAGGTAGAGGAGGAGTAGCCAGGAAAGAAGACTGAGAGGTCGACCTTGGGCTAATAGAAATGTAGATAAGATAATGTATAAAAATAAGGACATATTAATATTTGTTTTAAATAGTAAAGATTTATTTGCTTGAAATAAGATATCTTTAGTAATTTAGTCAATATGCCCTGTAGGAAAAAGACGATATGCTGAATTACTCATAACATGTCTTATGCTTGCTGGTTAGAATCCAATCTTACTCAACATTTTCATATAAATCCTGGTGTCTTATTTAAGTAAACAAAAGGTTACCCTCATAAACATAACTCTAAAACCCCAATTAATAATTTTTCTAATAGTTTTCTCCTTAAGGCTATTAGCTTTCAGTTATTATGTCATATGCATATATAGTATTGCTCATGTGCAGAAATAAGTCAGTTTCTACCATTAGTCTAGTGGGCTAGCAGATTTATGATGTAATCCCACATACATGTGCACATGTGCACACACACACAATGTTTCCCCCTCTTTATTATCTTACCTCTCTTTCTTGACTGTCTTTAAGGTATAATTACCATACTGAGAGTGTCACATCTCTAGTTATAGTTGTCATGAGCTTTTAAAATTTAAGTAAAAATCATTACTCAATCCATGGGTTAATATTCAATTCAATATACACTTCATAAGCACTTTTATTCATATTGATACAATAGTGGGTTAGGTCACTGTCCCTGTACTCATTGAACTTCCTGAGCAATAAGTAAGCCAACCAGAGAAAGTTGGCTGTCTAGCTACTTATTTTAAACAATATCTTTTGAAGTAGTAGCTATTATAGATCACCATTTTAAAATTTTTATTTATTTTTAAATTTACACATAGCAAAATTTACTCTTTGGGGTATAGAGTTCTATAGTTTTGACAAGCACAGAGTTGTATATAAAAGTATACATATAAATGCTTGTTTAAAATGTGCAGATAATGTTGTTTTGTTGTAATTTTGTTATATATATAAAATATGACTTCAGGTCATTGTTCTGGTCATTGTGAAAGCCATACATGTGTAAATCATATATATAAGGATTTAAGATTTTCAGGGCTTGGGAGTGAAAGGTTTGACTACAAAGAAACAGCACAAGGGAGTGTTGAGCATGATGGAACGGTTCTGTATCTTGATTGTGTAGTGCTTACACAACTCTGTGCTTGTCAAAACTATGGAACTCTATACCCCAAAGAGTAAATTTTACTATGTGTAAATTTAAAAATAAATAAAAATTTTTAAATGGTGATCTATAATAGCTACTACTTCAAAAGATATTGTTTAAAATAAATTCAACTTGTCACTGAGTGGTCAACAAAAACCATTTACACACACACACTCATTTGTCTTTGTAGAACTTCCACACAGTTATTTATTTGCCTGTAATCTTACTCCAACGGAGTTCGGTTGACTTTCTCAAGATACAAAGGAAGGTGGCTGTTCAACCCTTTTTGCCTGTGGTGCCTCAAATTTCTACTTGTTTGTTAAGAGAATTCTCCAGAGATAGATGTATTACAGCACTTTGAGAACAATATTCACACCCACTGCTGAAGAGTGAAAAGAGATAGCTCAAGGTTCCACTCTGTGAAACAATTTAGTGGCTAAATGTGTTACTTAGGAATTAAATCCAGGCAGGTGCTTGGAAAAAAGCAATTTAAAATGGTGACAGACACCTCCCAGAGTACATGGGTATTAAGACTTGTGCTCAAGTCTTCCATCCTAGCTTCTAGACTAGAAGCACACACTAGACTTCAAGTACACATCTCTTTATACACTCTGTTACCTCACGGCCATTCCTTGTGGGTGATGAATGCTAGTGTCCGCAGAACAGCGTGCTGATGCATTTTCTCCTGCCATTCTATGTAACATGTTTTCTAATTCTTTTGCTCTATTCACCATTTGACCCCAACGATAGGGGATTATGGTATTAACTCTCTACCCAGCACACATTCTTTACAGACTCTCACTAAATACTGTAAGCCTGCCGCAGAGAGGAATAAAAGTGAAAGCATACCGTCTGGTCTTAAGCTGAGCACACAGAGGGTCGTGATCCAATTGGAAGGGAAGCAGAATTTTTAAAAAGAAAGAGGTTTGACCAAATTTTAATCCTTGTCATTTTCATTTCTCTTACCCTGTGGATTTGGGTGATTTTATTTGCACTGTCAGCTTGAGCCTAGGGATTGGAAATCAGGCTTTTATGGAGATTATTAAAAGTACATACAGTACACTAAAGGTTGGGCTAACTGATATATGCTGCTAAAAATATGAATGTGAATGCCCTGCTATTAGATGCCACTGGCGTACATTTCATCCTCCTTAGAAGGTTATTCTTGGGAGCCAAACCTGCTGCAATGGTAATGAGGTGCAGGCTGTCAGGATATTTCTAATAGGTAGTGAATGGCCAGGGATGGAAATGAATTAGCATTACTCAGATGAGAAGGTAGCTCTTTATACCATTAATTCTAATGCAAAGTAATTCCACCATCCTTCCCCTAAAAGAGGGCACTGTAAATTGGGGGGAGGAGGAGTGCAGGGTTAAAGCTTCAAGGATTTATCCATGGGTTGGATAGGCTGCATGTCATCCAAGTCTCTAGGCTGGGTTTTGTTTGGCCTGAGCTTCTCAGATGAGTCACTGGTGACTTTTAGGAAGGTAATGTCATATAGGCCTAGATTACAAAGATAAAGCTCTAGACCTCACTCACAGTCTTTAAGATCTCAATAGATTAAAATGAAATGGCTTACCCAATCTCAAAATACTAGGAGTATTCATACTTTGATAAGGCAGGTTTAGGATCTCAAAGACATGGAAGGACTACTTTACAAAGTAGCTGACTATGTGGGACTTGTGTCCTTGCAAGGTTATAGATTACGATAATCTAAATAGGCTTAAGAGGGTTTTAGAGAGATGCATGGATCACAGCTCTATGATGGACCACCAAGAGAAAATGAGGTATTTTAGGGACCTATTTCCAATTCTAGGGGCCAGTGGCATCTCCATGCCTGCTGCATGGTCTCCTTAGGTGCCACTGGTAGATCGAGAGTCACTGCTATGCTGAAGCTTTGAAACGAGGATGAAGACAGATGGCAGGAAACAAGTGTTTATTTCACTTGGAACTTTCAAGTTCTGGACAATGATGTTCAATTTAAGGATTGAGCTTTGTATCTCTTTGTTACGGCCTCCTATGTGTAAAAATGTGCTATCCCCCCATATGCCTAGACCATAGGAAAGGAACCATGGTGAAAGGTGGACCTTCAATGCCTTCACTATTTGAAACCTTAGTTCTGAACCACTTGTCCCAACTCATTCGTATTCTACATCCTGACTACTTGTTTCTCATCTTCTTGGCTTCAGGTCTGGTGATTTATTTTCCCTTTTACAGCCTTACCCCCTCACCCCGCAAACCAGCCACCCTCTGACTAAAATGTTTATTTCCCTCTTAAACTTTGACCCCAATTCCTGATTCCTGCTCTGGGTGGACTGGTTCATGCACACTGAGTCAACTCCCTCACCTGGTCCAGCCTGCCCCATGGACCTCTCTATGTCAGTATGCCTCCCACCACCCAAGAGTGGCTTTCCCACCAGATGTACCCCACCCCACAGGTAGGATCTGTTGGAGGATACCAGTCAACTGCTACCAGAAAGAAGTAAAATGTGTCCTTTAGTGTGATGGTATACAAACTGCTATGACTCTGGCCCACCTCAACCCTCCTTCATTAACTGTCTTTTCAAAATATAAACATATATGTTAGCTACTCATAATTTTTTCAAGGCAGGTTATACTTACTGGATTGCATAACAATTCTATGAGTCGGAAGAATAAATATGAGTTCTCTCTTTATGCTAGGGAGATAAAGACAAGACAGGTGATTCAGCCCACATTACACAGCAAGTGAATTATAGAGCTTAACTCACCTGATCAGTGCTTAATCTCCCACCCATGTTCCCTTGGACTGAGATCTTCTGGAGAACAAGGATCAAATCCATGTGGTCACAATTAAAAGTAACTTTGATGATAGGATGATAAAGTTGACAATAATGAGAGTGATAAATGTTTTTCATCTCCAACTGTAGAAATCGATTTCATTTTCCTGATTTTCATATCTGCATGCCTTCACACAAATTGTTTCCTCACTTAGAATGCCTTCTACCTGCTCTATTTGCCTAGAAAATCCGTCTTCATCCTTTAGAATCTGATACATATCTAACCTCCTTTGTGAGATCTGTGCCTATCACTGCCCCTCCCCACCTCCAAACAGAATTAACTGTCATACATTAATCGTGTTACACTTAGGATATAATTCTATATGTCATTATCTGTTTATCTATATGTTTCTCCCACCAGATTATGGACAAGGGCGGGAACAATGTCTTATTCCTTTCTGCATTCCAATCTGCCATGATGCTTGACAAGTTATAGATACTCAGAAAGTATGTTTTTAACCAAGTGTGATGAGGATGATGGTGATGATGATGGGGTAGGAGGATGATTTCACTCCTTTCAAGAGAGATAAAGAGCTTTTCCAGCTTTAAGAACTAGCCTTCAGTTTAGAATAGTATATTAGTCAAGTTAATCAATGCAGGCTCCTATTAAATACAATTTCTAAATGTAAGCACTATAACCCGATACAAGGCTATTACTTACTTCAAACTTCTGGTGTAGATTGGGCACCTTCCCTCATGTGGCTCTTTCATCTTGGAGTCCTTTGCTTCCAGCTATTTAGATGGGAGAAAATGTAAAGAAGATACACCAGGTTTTAATACACTCAGTCTCAAAGTAGCAGTCGTCACTTCTGCTCATGTTCCACGAGCCAGAACTCAGGATCACATGGCCCATCTAACTGCAGGGTGGCCTGGGAGATGTAAGTTTCCTGTGTGTCCAAGAAGAGACTCCAAAACACTAAAAGTTTCTGGCCATTCTCTGCCCTTCTGGATGCCAAATATCAATTTTACTCCTCCTCATGGAGCACACTCACATCACCTCAAGGAAGACAATGCAAGTTCCCCTCCAATCACCACCTCCGGTCAATGTGCAGAATATCCGGTGATGCACCATCTTCTCCATCAGTCTAACATATTAAAAAGGCAACTTATCTGCACCCTATTTCCCCACCATCACAACCCATTTATAATGGTGGAAAAGGGCAGGAAAATAATCCCATTTGAAAAGAAAAATAACAGACAATATACAGCATTATGGCCCACAGCCATGCTGAAACTGCTCTGGGTCAGCAGTGTGAAGCCCACACCTTCTGGGTATGGTGGATGTGTGTGCAGTTGGCTCTAGGACAGACTCCCTTATTTATTCTTCTTCTTGGCCAATGTGAAGAGGGTTTGGGGGAACACCCTTCCTTCAGAACAGTGCAGTTCTAAAAGCTTGATTTCTGCTCAGTCTGGAATGGGTTGGGAATTCAAGAATGGGTTTAAGCCTTGAATAAGGAAGGACTTTTCAAGTCCAGGTCCCTGGTTTCTTTGGCAATGTGACTCTCAAAAATGTAGAAGGCATATGATATATTTGCTTCCAGTCAGGTCCATGTGCCAGTAACCATACCCAGAGTTATTTTCTAGACATTATTATCAAACCTACCTTTTTTTCTTCGCCTATTCACCTCCATGCCTTTCTCTCAGTTTAATTACCTGAATACATTGAGGCTATCAGAAACAATAGGTGGGAAGGCCATACCACTGATTTGATTTTTGCCTCAAATAACTTCATTCAATCGAGAACTTTTACCGGATGCTTGTCACTTAACTTTCTTGGTACCGTGTCTCACTGTCTGAGTCTAAAATAAATTTATTTTTTCCAGTCCTACAGTCCAAATTTCTGAACTCTATTCTACTCTATTTCTGCTTGCAAACTCATGAATTCTTTTCCGAGTCATCTCTCTCTTGCAATACATATCTAGATTAGCCAAAAACACTGCTAAAATTCTGTTTTCTAACATTTCCCATAAAGATATAAACTGTGCATGCAACTGCCTTTGAATAAATAGCAGGCAATAGTTATATTAAATGTTTTGTCACCGCATAACCGGAATTTCTGTCTTTCCATTTTCTGGTATTAGTTTCCTTTCTGTCTGTTGCTGAACTACTAAACCAATAACACATATTTAGGATAGTGTAACAGTCAAAGAATATGATTTGGTTATGTCCACAGTCCACTTCTGGTACCAATTTCTGTACTGGAGCAATAAATATCAGTTGCTGTAACAACAATCTCAGGGATCTCACATGTTGGTGTATTTCTTCCTCATGTCACTGTCCAGTGCAAGTCTGGCAGGCCTCCTTCGAGGCTCTCTTCCAAGTGGTGACTCAGGAATTCAAACTCCTCCCATTTTGTGGTGCTGGAATCTTAAACCAGTGGCATCTGAACTCATTGTGGAAGGCAAAGCGAAAGCTAGAATACTGTTTAAGATTTTAAGAGAGAGGACTAGAAATGGCTTGTATCCTAATTTTTTGGCCAGAACCCTGTCACATGACCCCAACCTACCAAGGAGGAAGTGAAATGTTCCTGTGTGCTCAGGAACAGGAAATGGGATTGATGAGTTTATGTGGTGGCTGTCTATCCTGTATTGGAATGTGTCATTTACTTGACTCCTTACTGATTACTGAACAAACTAAGAAGAGATTATCTTTCTTTTCTCAGTCACCAACTAGATGCTTAGACAATAATGACATCTTATTTTTATGTAAAAAAAGTAGGTTCAAAGTGCTTTAAAATTACTTTTAAGGAATATAAGGCAAGTATTATTTTTCCCACTTAATAAATGAGATAAAATTGAAACACTGAGAGGTTTCAAGGGACCCATTGTGAATCATCCAAGAAGCTACCAGACCTTTGGCTTTGAAAAATAACCTTCTCTGACCAAAATCTGTATAACACAGGCAAATTAGTGTGTACACTGGCCATAAATGACACTTAATCATGACCGTGCAGGTCTCCACATGGAGATGGCTTAGTCTAAGTGAGCTGATTATCCATGTGCTCTAATCAGACTCACCAGTCACCCAACTCCCTCTCCTTTGATAGGCACACCTCAACCCAAGGGGAGAGAGGATCCAACACACCAAAAGTAGTAATCAGGGTAGCAGTGGAAAAGAAAGAGCACAGGTTTTGAGTGAAACAGATCTAGGGTCTTCCATCGGTTGCATGCCCTGAGCAAGTAGTTGCAGCTTCTCTGAAACTCAGTTCCCTCATCTCTTATGTATGAAATGGAAGACAATATATCTACCCTGTGTAACACTGTGAGCATCTGAGACATATATATATAAAGCATGGTTGATATTCAGACAATATCAATTGGTAGGAGTATTCTCAATGATCAGTGTTTATGCTCCACTAGGTATTGACTATTTTGATATCACCCTGACTGTACCCAATAAATATACACCTACCTATTTATCTATTTATTTAGGCCGACAATAGGCTTATAATTTTTCTAGGCATTATGGAAGATACAAAGAAATTGAAGACATAGACCCTGCTCTCAACCTAGTTTTGAGGCCAACTATGTGAGGCTAACTAGAAATGTGACAGGAATTCAGAGAGAGAATTCATGTCAGCATTGGCTAGAAGGCTCAAAGAAGGTTCCGTGAAGAAGGTGACTCCGTGAGTTTGGAGGATGCCAGGTTAGAGACAGTCAGAGGAAGGGAGATGTTTCAGCACAAAGCTTGATAAAGCAGAGAATGCTGAGGAGATTAGTCAGACTGGAGAGGAGGGCAATTAAAGATAAATGAACTTTATCACCAGGGCCCCAAATTCATTTGGAGTTAAATGATACTTAATTTTATGAATTATAAAGGGCAATATTCCAGTCCCTGAGTGACCATTGTGTTTCCAGAGGGTACTGATATGGACACAGTTATAGCAGATTCTGCTAATCGCAAAACATTTATACAAAGAGGAAAATAAACAAATGTATATCTTTTGTATGATTTTGATGATGTATGGTGTATTTGGTGCTTTTCCAATACAATTATACTTGTCTTTCTATTTCCCTTTCCCTCAAATGTTTTCTTTTTCTACTCCTCCATACTTAGTACTACAACAGAGACATGGCAAGTGCCTAGAACAGTAGCTTGGCACATAGTAGGCACCCAATGAATATTTATTAAATGGATTCAATACAGTTCTGAAAGAGTTCTGCTCAGCAGAATTGCAGCTTCTTGTAGTCTTCAAATCAAGCAGGGTGAGTAGAAAGTCACCTCCTAAAAGAGGAGACAAAGAAGACTGCTGATCAACTCTTACAATCAGTGTATATGAATCCATAAGGAAGGAAATTAGTAGATGCTTCAAATGATGAGATATAGCACCCAGAAAACACAGACAGTTCAGGAAAATCCCACCTTTGGAAGTTTCAGCATAGGCATTGTCTAAGTGCCACTTTCCCAAGCTCAGCACAAACTGGTAATGTGGTTTTAGCTTTGATGGGCCCTTCAGCAAAGTGACTTCCTTCCCCAATGCTATCCCTGAGCTCCACTTAAGTAGTCAGATGACGGCAGATAACCAGGGCGGGGTAATCTCCAAACCATACCTAACAGGTATAATTTTTTAAGTTAAAGTGATATAAATATTCTCCCCTTTCCTTTAAATCACGATTCCTATAGTTTCCATCCATCAAGTCAATGTTTCCCAGTCTTTAAGTGATAGAAAAAGGAAGTCATTGCTCAACATTCACCACCAAATTAGTCATTTTTTTGAGTGCTTAATGAAATGATAATCTTGAAAGCAAAGTTTTGAGAAAAACGGACTTCTAAATTTTAAAAGCTCCCTTTATGTAAGCAAAGCAATACTTTGAGTGACAATATGGAATTTTACAGGTACTGAGAATGTAGAATATAACATAAGGAGCATCTTTACCCGCCTCTAGTCAAAAGTTGTTCTGGAGCTTGGAGGAAGAAGAAAATGAAAAACGAAACTAGCCAGTTATGTGTGTCCTGGACCTCCCATGGTACCTACACTAGGAATTCCCCAGAGCAGTATGGTTTATTCTTTGCTTTCCTGTGAATGCACCAGGAGAATCTGAACCCCAACCTTCCTCTCCCTCCAATTTAAACTGAAACCTCAGCAATATGGTACCATTGCCAGATAGGTTAACCTGGCTGAGATGGTTGTTTAGGTGCCCCAAAGTAGAGCTTCTGGCTTCGCAAGGCCTGCACTTGGTACACATGGAATCCAGAAGTTTCCATCTACTCCTGTGGGAGGATACAGTGGTACTGAGAGGCCAGAGGACATGTAGGGGCCAAGGATTGGAATAAGATGGCCACAGAGTGCAAGGACTCCACCACCAGAAGCAAATGGCAGGACCATGGGCAGGATTAAACACAAACTCCAAAAGTCTAGAAGGAGCCGCTCCTCTGTGGCCACCAGCCCAGGGTACCCACGGAATAGACCGGAGCTGTCCTGTTGCAAAACCCAGCAAGGACTCAGACAGAGGTAACAAGCCTACCCCAGGTCCCCTCCTCCGCCACCATGAGGGCACATAAGCCTCCTTCCAAGCCCACAGGATATCTAGGTGACAGGAGGGCAGAGAGAAGAGAAGGCCTGGAAGACTGGGCATTTACCCCAAAGAGGCTGTTGTCAACAAGAGAAGGGGTTGCCTTTAGTTGTCAGGTTTAAGTTCCATCCAGTTCCCCTCCACTTCCATATAAGAGAGAGACAAAGGGGTCAGAGAAAGATGAGAAATTATACCCTAAACATAAAATGTGCTATACTTTTAACTCAGCTGAGTGTAGTACATGTGATTTTTAACCCCAGACTGTATTACTGATGCAAAGTTGTGGGTTAAAATACCCAGAGGCCCTATCCCTGCTTTAAATGGCAGAATGCAGGTTGGATAGAAATACATGTGATGTCATCTCAATTGTATAGCTTTGTAAGGCTTTTCATCTATTATTAAATTATAAAAAAAATTTTCACATCACAGGTCCCATTGGGGGGGAAAATCTAGTCACTACATTTTCATCTAAGAAATGTTATTTTCTTACCATCAGAGGAAAGAATATAGAAAACATAAATTTACACACATAGTTGTGCTGTGAATCTATATTTTGTATTTAGAAAGGTAACAGGCCAGAAATTCATGGGAAAGAAATCATTTGCTATGTGTTGTCAGGCACTTTGCTACGCTATCTTATATATTCCTCAAACCACGAATAAGCCAGGCATTACTCCCATGTTACAGATGAGGAAACCAAAACTCTGATGAATAAATCAAAGTCTACTTGTCCAAGGTTGTCAAAGCTAGAAGGTGCCAGAGCTGGAATTGCAATGCAGCTGCATGACCTTGGTAGGACCCTTTCTGCTTCCCTGCACGGCCCAGGGTCTCAGCACTTCTGCCCAGCATGGCACACAGAGACCTGCCTAATGACCACACACCCTATGAACACACAGGGCTGATGCCTCCTGTTCTCCAGAAATGGACACTGAAACATCTCTTCAGAACTGCCAACCTCGGACTCTATTTGACCTTAGTGAGGGAGGACCGGCAGCCGGGCTATCTCCGGTCCTAAGACAGGAGACTTGTTCTTTCTCACTCAGGTTCCCAGTTTTGATGCTAGATTGAAAGATTTATTTTTTTCTCTGGCTGCCACATTTGCATTCTCTCCAATTAGCACATCCATTCTTTGAAGAAAAGCCCAAGTTGCTTTTCTGGTTCCTCAGCTTCTCAAGCTCCTGGTCTGAAGGGCCATTGTCTTCACAAATCAGGAGTGGGGAGCCTATTAGCTGGGCTGCCCGGCCTGGCCCAGGAGCCTTCAGGTACCTACCTATCCCTTACTGGACATTTCACAAGAAGCGAGCATGAGCCAGCAGGTAAGGTGTCATGATCATGGGAACACAACAGCCTGCAGGAGCACCTGGGGAGAGGATGCAGGTCTTCAAAAGACACTTAAAAAATGCTTTCTAATATGCAGGCATCACACCCAGTGGAGCATGAAGCATGTGGTAGGACAATTATGGTGGGCTTTGTGAAGTGGAAAAGACTAAAAATGGCCCATTTCTTAGGACATAAGGAAAAATAGGCATTGAGCCAGTGGAAACCAAGAAGTAAGCCAGAAAGAAATGGAAGCTTTTCCTTTCTAGTTCCTTTCTACATTAAAAGCCAATTTTACTAGCATTTTGTCAGCCAGAGTCCTTCGTAAACAAGTACTTCTAACTTCTCAGACCAGTGAAAATGGAGATTCATAAAGATGTTTTGAGGACTGTAACCATTAATGCTTTTGTGAATCATGAATATAATTAGTGTCTGCCCTTTTTTAACCATTGAGTAACGATACTTATTTTATGAAAACTAGTAATTCATATTTAGAATGTTTAGGACATTTAGTTAACCAGAATATTTGACTTATGGGAGAATTTAGCTACTAAATGGGCTAAAAATTAACCAGCTAGCATCATGAAAATCCACATACCTCAGAATTAGTAGGAAGAGGTTGTCTCCCAAACTGAATAATTTATTACCTGTGTGGATTTCAGGTCCTTCAAACTCTCTGTGCTTTGTTTTTCTCATTTATAAATGAGGATAATGATATCTGTCATCCTCAGTTATTAAGCTTAAACGAGATAGGCACATACACACACCTAGTACCTACTTGCACATAGGAGACACTCAACAAATACAACTGGAATTATTATTAAATTATTATTGTCTTCTTAATGCTGCTACTACTGGTTCTGTGATCTTATTTAACCTCTCTTTCCTTCTCATTCCACCAGCCTCTGCCCACCTTTGCATTCTGGCCTGACATACCTCCCCTGGAACACTGAAATTCTCCCCAGATTCTAAGATCAGCCCCTCCTTTTCTCATGTGAAAAATAAAGAGTTGTTTGGGAGTGTCTGAGACTCTCACAGGCAAGCCCTCCTCCACAGAGACACCGCCCTCTGCCCTGTCTTGGTTCTTCCCAGCATTTCCTCTTTCTCTGGGCCAGACCTGGATAAACTTGTGGTTTCCTTCCTTCGTACTCTCTGGAGAGCTGAGTACTGAACACTTGAAAGCCTAAAAACTTGTCATTTCCACCTTGAACTGGTGGCTGACCTCGCCAGACAGCCTGGGAAATGAATTAGTGTCCTTAAGCAGAGGCAGAATGTGAGCAGTGACCCGCTCTCCTAAGCAACTACAGAAACTGTCAAGCAGTAGTTAAAGTTCCCGTTTTTCCCCAACCCCTTTAATTATGTTGAAAACTATGTCATATTGTTTTTGAAAAAGTTAATGAAATAGTAGGTAAAGGTGAACCAAGGAACATAATTTACTTGGATTTCCTTGCAAGCTTTTGATAAGGTCCCTCATAATAGGCTATTAAGGAAAATAGATGACCAGAGGGCTATGGGCAAAGACTTTTTGGTGTATTAAAAACTAGTTAAGCAATTTTAGAAGGAAGAATCACTGATGCTGGCTACTTCTTGGAGTGGAGAGAGGTTAATCACAAGCTGTCCCCCATGTTAGTATTTGGACTTGAAGTGTTTAAATGATTTATAAAGGAAAAGAAAGCAAAGTTGGTCAAAGACACATAATGATTATCATGGTAGAAGCTTTCTAGAACATTTGGTATGAATGAAGGCTCCTTGCTCATCAACTGGGAATACAGCCCTTGGAGGGAGGAACTGGGCGTACCCCAAAGATGAAACCTCCAAGGATGAGAACTAAGCTCTGAAAACCTTTCAGAGAAAGACAAAAACGCTTCTCATTTGGAGGCTCAGTGCAGCCAGGCGTGAGGCGGGAGGGCAAGACACCATGACCTTGCAAGTGTCCTTCCCACCCTTCCAGCAGATGGTGGTTTAAGGCCATGAAAAATTAGAAATGAGTGGCATGGGTGGAAAGCATTTAAGCAATATGAAGACACCATTTTGCATGCTTTTCATTCCAAAATTGTAAAAGAATAATTCTATTGGTAAACGAGAGCCAAAGGACTGTAACAGGGACTAAGGCATTTAGTCCTGGGCAATTCTTGTATTTGACCTGATGCAGCAGAAAGTAAGCAAGAGATATTGAGGACCTGTTTACCGCTTACTGTAGGGGCAACAGGAAGTGCTTCTTTTCTACAAAAGAAGATAGGCCTTCCTTTAAAGTGCTTATAATCTAACAATACACTTATTGTCATAGTTATCTTCACTGCCACCCACCACCTCAAATATTTTCACTGTAAAATGGGACAGAAGGAATTACACAAATATCTGGATGCTGATGAGGCAAATCCCAGGTCTTCTCCTGGCCATGGCCCTCATTAATCTTTATGACACTTCTTATGGAGTCTCACCTGCTTTTCCTCAAGATCAAAAAGTCCTAAACAAAAAAGTCACACTGCAATCAGTGGCAAAGTTAATTTTAATCTAGATTTGCCAAAATTTCTTTTCTTTTGACTAGTCAAATAATAACTTTACTTCATATATGGGGTGCTATTTACACAGTAGGAACACAATATTTTGAGAGAGAGACAGAGAAAAAAACGTGTGAGATAATACATTGGACTCAAAGAGTCCACCAATAGACCCACACAAATATATTCAACTTACTTTATTTTTCTTTTGTTTTGGTGAGAAAGATTGGCCCTGAGCCAATATCTGCGCCAGTCTTCCTCTATTTTGTATTTGGGACAGCATGGCTTGATGAGCAATGTGTAGGTCCACACCTGGGATCTGGACCCGTGAACCCCAGGCCGCAGAAGCTGAGTGTGGGAATTTAACCGCTACGCCCCCCAGCCAGCCCCCACCGTACTTTTCACAAGGGTGCAAAGGAAATTCAATAGAGAAGGAATAGTCTTTTCAACAAATGGTACAGGAACAATTGGATGTCTATATGCAACAACAACAAAAAAACCCCAAAAACCTCAGTCCATACTGTATACAAGAATTAACTCAAAATGAATCCTAGACCTAAATGTAAATGTAATTGTAAAACTATAAAATTTCTAAAAGAAAATACAGGAGAAAATCTCTGCAACACTGAGTTAGGCAAAAAGTTCTAGATACAATAGGAAAAGCACTATCCATAAGGAAAAAAAGGATAAATTGGACTTGATAAAAATTCAAAATTTCAGGACCTGAGTCATAAGCTGTGAAACAAACAGCAAACCTTTTATTTTTCCCACCAGACTTAGTGATATAAATTTTTTTCTCAGGAATATAAGAATCAGAGTGAGCAACCAAATTGAAAAATGGCAGCCCTTCAGGTAACTTTTCCCCATATGGGTCAGGTAGAAATTAATGGCTCTTTCCTTTGCTTTCCCAGTAATTTGTGTGCTTTATGGTACTTGACACACTCTATTGTCATAGACTCATCCCATCTCATGCATAAATGTCCTCACTGAGTGGTGAGCTCCTCAGGGGCAGGGCCAAGTTTTATTATATCTGTGTTTTCCTGGAACCTAGTAGAGGGGTTGATACAGAAAGTGTAGTCGATAAATGTTTGAAGAATAAAAGAAAGAAGGAGGCAGAAAGCAAGAAAGTAGGAGAAAGACGTTGCGAGAGGAGAGAAAGGGAAGGAAGGAAGGAAGAAAGAAAGAGGGAGGGAAGTAAGGAAAAGAAAAGAGGAGAGAAAATGAGAGGAAAAGAAGAATGGAAAGAAAAGAAGAAAAAGACAGAAGGGAGAATGAAAAGGGAGGCAAGGAAGAAAGGAAAAAAGAAAAATGTGCCTAGGGTGGAGAAAATGAGGACAGGTAGGTCTCTTGAGAGACAGGGCAGTGTTGGCGTGGGAAGGTGGCAGCCATGGGCCGGCCTGATCATCTGGGGCCCTGTTACCCAAGTCAGCCTGTGGGTTCTTGGCCAGGCCAGCCTCTCTGAAATCATCGCCACCCTTTGTCCCTCACACTGCAGCCCGGTAGATGTCAGGAGCCATTGTGTGTTCAGCGCAGGGCCAAGCCAGCAGCTGAGGCAGGAAGAGGGAGGCTGAAGCTGCTGGCTGGTGCTGCTGGGTCTGCTCCCCCTGCTCCCCGGCTGCAGGCCTAGGTGCCAGAGCCAGAGCAGCCAGGTCAGGGTGCCGAGGAGCTGCTGGCATGGCAGGGCTCTCACATTCTCTCCTTTCCAACGGCCCGGCCCGGCATTGCTGGGGAAACGGGAGGGGCCGGGCAGCCAGCAGCCGAGAGTGAGAACTTCCCCTTGCCAGAGCCAGCTGCTGGCTGCCATCTGGGCAGGGGCAGTGCCAGTTTCCCAAATCTGCCTTCCCTTTGGAAAAGGGGGAGAAAACTCTGTGCTGAGAAGATAGCTTCTCCTTCCATCCTGAGGCTCTCAGTTAAAAACCCAACAAAACCGGGCTTTGAAAAAGGAAGGGACGAGAAATGCCACACGTTGGGCTGTTTCCAAAGGAATTTGCTTCTCCTGGGGTCTTTACATCCAAGAAAAATCTCTATTCGCCCTCAATTTCCCTTGGTTCTTTCATTTTACTTAGTGATAACCTTTGCTTTTCAAAATTAAATCTAATTGTTAGCACAAATAAAATGCTGGTATTTGTGTGTCCTTTATATTTGTCACATAGGGATGGGAGCATCCACCATCAGCTGGAAATTCTCTGAGAGCTGTGATTCAGTCTTTTTAATTCACTCTCTACCATGAATAACCCAGCATCTCACCTAAAGTGGTGCTCGATGGATGCCTTTTGATAGATTCATTCATTCATTGAATGTATACTGAGCACCTTCTAGACATCAGCACAGGACTGTCACTCATGAAGAATTGAAGATCCGGCTCCTGTTCTCAGAGTTCAGCCAGTTGAATGGAAGCAGGTCCTCCCAGACGTCAGGGAAATGGACAACTTTGGCCACAGCATGTCAGTCCTGCGTGGAGCCCAGCCCCGAGACCGCGTGCTATTTACTGTGCTACCACTATGTTCCCAGGAGGCAGATGGGAAAAGAGTTGGCACCTGACAGCACACAGAATCAAGGAGATCCTCTGCAAAACCAAAAATCAGGCAAGCTTTATCCAGAGGTGAGAGTCAATGTATTTAACAAGCTGCACACTATGGGCACCCACCAATCGGAACAGATGCCGGCTGGGAAAGACAAGTACAGCCCCTGTGGTACATACTGGCTGAATATGAGTCCTGGATTTATTTTTTATTATGGCCTTAGCTCTCAAATCCTTCTTCTCTGTCCTGATACCTTTCTTCTTAGTGAAACATGGAGCCAACCCAACATCCCACCATTGCACATGCATGGATGCAGGGGTGGAAGTGCCTAGCGCTTCATGAGGACCTCATCCTCACAGAGGTCCTCATGGTGGGGCTTCAATTTGGCTTCCCAACTTTGCTGGCATCCTGGTTCTGAAGCAACTCTAAACATGCCTATTACTCATGCAATAGTTGGAAGAGGCAGGCCAAAAGCCAGGGAAGGTCTCAAGAGTGAGGTTCACTCTCTGAAATACAGGGCTTGGTCTCCCAGCTCTGAAGCCTTAATGTTTAGCCTGCCTGGGGGCAATCAGGCCCTAAGAAAAACTGGTTTACATTGTCCAAATGCACAGGAACAATACTGTCTTGCATTTTAAATGTTTCCTAAGTTATTTCACAATAATGAAAAATACATGTAAATGCAGCATGTACAGGACTGAGCCTACAGTGAGCGCTCATTGTTTGGTGAATTTGAACGTGAATGATCTCATTTGATCCTCACCATAGTCCCTGAGATAGGCAGGGCAGGCGTTATTAGTTCCCATTTGATAGCCCAGCAGAAGTAAATAGCTTGTCCCAGCTGGCATAGTAAGTGGCAGATCTAGACCAGAAGTTGGGTCTCTTGACTTCTAATTCAGTGCTCTTCCCACAAGCCAAATTACGAACTGATAATATGAACTCCAGCATCTTAGTGATGATACCCACTTGAGAAATGAAATTAAGATCAGAAGTTGCCCTGAAGGATACATAGATGAAAACATAGAGGATCTACTCGTTAAGAGCACAGGCTTTGTCTCCAGGCACTATCCCTTGCTGACTATATGATGTTGGGCAAGTGAACCAGTCTCTCCAAGCCTCTGCTTTCTCATCCATAGGAATGAAATAGCACCCTTCTCATGAGATTGCTGTAAGACTGAACTAGGTAATACAGGACCCTTATCACAGGGTCCATTCTAGAGTAGGTGCTCAATACATGACAGTATTCTTTGTTATTTTTATTATTTATTTCTGAGAAGGTGACTTCTGCTCTCAGGCCAGAAAGCCCTCCCTGGGGCTGTTCTTGACTGATCTGTGCTACCAGGAGCTCCTGCTGTCCACTAACTCTCTCCTGCATGAGGTGGGAGGAAGCCATGCATTCACACCCTGGTATTTTTCAGTGTGAAATCTATCCATGTTCTTCCCAGGAACGTTTGCTTGTCTGTGTATTGAGCAGCAACTCTCTTCCAGGTATCTTCTACCAATTTATAAATATTAATTCATTTCCTCCTCACAACAACTCTGTTAGGTAGGTGCTATTATCATTCCTATTTTACAGACAGGAAAACCGAGGCACAAAGAGGTCAAGTCACACACTTAGGGAATGGCAGAGCCAAGATTCAAATCAGGTGGTCCAGCCCCAGAGCCTGTGCATTGACCCACTACACCAGGTGGCGCCCTCATTTTAAGAAGGGATAGGTCTTAAATCAAAGAACTGTGTGGACTTGTTGGAAAGAGGGTTGTAGGTGGGGTACCTTTCTGAGCCTCTTAAATCTCATTCTGAAATCTCTCCCCTACTCTTCTACCAAAAGCTTTGGCAGCACTGGAGTCTCCTCCTAGAGGTTCCTTGAGCCTTGAGATTTGACGAGCCAGAGTCACTGAAACTGGCTGACTTGCCTTAAAGTCCTCAGCCATAAATTCTTCACCAAAATCAATTTTCTAAGTGCTTATCAAGGCATAGGTCTATGGCAGGCACTGGGCTGAGATATTACTACGAAAGTGTTTCCCATCCTCTGGGGGCCTACTGTTAAGGAAGACAAGACAGTTGCTGACAGACATTTGGAAATGCCAATGGACAGATGGCATTCAGGTAGAATCTAAAATGATCATAGGGATGGAGGGATCTTTGTGTGAGAACAGCCAGAAGGAATTAGACTTACTCATGCTGCAAGAGCCAACCTTGAGGGAATGTGAGGGGAACGTATACAATCATGAAAAGTGCAGGCAGAGTGAAAACAGATTTGTTCACAAATCCCAAAGCTCTGATCCCAAGGGACATCTCCTGGTTTGAAGGAGGAAATTTCAGGACAAATAAAAGATTATCCTACTTCAAGATACGAACTGTCTCAAGAGGTGACGTGGGATGAAAGCGTACATAGTTTCAAGAAGGGTTTTCATAGAGGTAGGAATGCTAGAGATAATACGATATGCTAAAGGGAAGTTTCAGATGCTTGAGCTGCATTGTAACCAAGGCCCCCAAAATACCTTGCGTTTGAATAGAGTTGGCTGTTTTACATACATCCTTGCCTGGGGTCTCACTAGAGTCCCAGAATATTGTCGAGGCAGGCATTATCAGGACCACTTTAGGTAATAGAAAACAGAAGCTCTGAGAAGTTATTTACCCCGTATCTGGAACACAGGGTTCCTCTCCAACTCTAAACTGCAGGTGATCTTGGCTGCTCAGGCAAGCGAAGACATCTGGGGACTGCACACTCAGATTTTGCCATTTCCATCTGAACCACCAGGATCCAAGACAACCCTGAATAGGAACTTTTCTGGACCAGACCAAGCCCAGCCATTCAGAGGACAAAACGTCCTACTCACTAGCCCTTAGGTCTTCCCCATTAAGGCCAGGCTCCCATGCATAACAGGCTCACATGAAGATCTCACAGGGGACTATGGTGTTGATTTTTTAAAAAAATAAAACAACGCAGGAGTTTTATCTCTTTATCTCCTCAGTCCAGAGGGAAAAAAAGGGACACAGTCTGTTCTCCCAGTGGGACATCCCCCTGATTAGATGTCATAAAACAGAGTAGTCCTTTAGTTAATAATGGCTGGAATACCTCCGACCCACAGTTACTGGAAAGAAAAAAAAAACACCCAACTACAGATAAACTCCCTAGGGTTTCGGATCCGTTTTGCAATAAGCTGTGTTATGAAGGAAACCTGGCCCCAAAAGATAGTTTGAATGCAAAATAAAGATAGTTCACATGCTTTGAAGCAGATAGAGGGCTCCTGTGGAAGCACCAGAATCATATTTTTGGAGGATCATTATATTTCCTGCTTCAGACTTTATTTGGGTCCCATCGTTCTTTTATACAACCCTATTTTTAGTCATCAGAGGCGCCATGTCCTGCCAGGCAGGGGCCTCAGCAGGGCAGGTCTGGGCAGGAGAGGCAAGGGTTGGATGCCTGGAGAGGCAGGGAAGCTGGCCAGACACAAGGCAGACAAGCTTCAAGGAGCAGGTATGGCCTGCAGGGCCAGACAGGCTGGAAGTAGGGCCTGGGGAGGCTCAGGGAGAAGATTAGGAGAGCACCAGGGGATTAGGGAGCAGGACTCCAGGGTCCAGGAGGCCAGTAAATTATCAGAAGGGGCTGGCATGTGGACAAAGCAGAGGTGGGCAAGGACTCTGAGTTCTTTCGTAAACCCTGTCACAAAAGAAGGAGCAGGGGCTGAAATGCATGGGTTTGAGAACCTTGAAGACTTTACGCTAAGTAAATAAACTGGTCACAGAAGAACAAATACCGCATGATCCCTCTTATATGAGGCAGCTAAAATAGTCAAATTCATAGAAACAAAGAGTGGGGCGGTGGTCATTGGAGGAGGGGGAAGTGGAGAGTTACTAACCCACAGACATAAAGTTTCAGTTAAGAAGATGAATAAGCTCCAGAGATCTGCTGTACAACATCGTACTTATAGTTAACAATAATGTACACTTTAAAATTTGTTAAGAGAGCGGATCTCATGTCAAGTGTTCTTACCACAATTGAATAAATTTTTAAAAAAATGCACAGATTTGAGATGAAAAGGTGCAGGGTGAGTCTGATTCAGGCAAGGGCAGATAAGCCAGTCTTGCTGGGAAGTTTCTACAATCAGAGGCCTTTGGAGAGGAAAACAAAAACACCTGTGGTCATTAAAAACTGTTATGAAAGAAAACCTTAATCTTTATGTAGCACTCACTCATGCTTCCTCTAATCCTACGAGATATAACTATTGGTGAAGAGGCAGAAAAAAAGAAAGCACAGGGTCTCCTGAGTGAGAATTAGCCGGTGGGGGGAGATGGACAGTTCTTTGTCTGCACAGACTTTAGACTGATGAGCCTCATCTTCTAGGCTGAACCACTGACTTCTTTAGGTATCAGATAAAAAGATATACTGAAATTCCTTTCTGACTCCCAGTTACTTCTCACCATTTCATACTTGTTTGGCATTTTTCATTTTGCATGTTTCAAAAAAATTCAAAGGAGTCAAGAGAAAATGCCACAGCACAGAGGAAGGAGCCATACAAAAAAATCCAAGAAATGGATTTGACCCAATCATCCAGTTGTCTTTATTTCCAAGCAAATCATCCAGTTGTCTTTGTTTCCAGGCCTACCTTTGTTCTCTGTGGAATCTTCTCTTCCTTCCCACATCCCTCTCCTGCCCCTTCTGCCCTTTATGCAATCAATCATATCTCTACCTTTGTCTCCTGATGTCTTTCTCCTCCTGACTCTTGTGTGGTCAAAGGAGGCCTATGGAGAAACTGGGAGGAGCAGGGCCTCAGCAGCAGGCCCCAGACAATTCAGGTCTTAATGTAGGAGAGGCTGGGAAGAACCACATTACCAATGGCTAAGATAGGAGATGGAGTCCCATGGTGGGTCACATTCTGGGAAACAGGCCTTAGAAGTCCTCTCTTAGATCAGCACAACCTTCTATGAAGGAAGACCCAAAAGGAATTAGAGAAGAAGACCCTGCCAGCCAACTAGAGTGAAAAGAGAAATGCAGTAGAAGTAGAAGGAAGTGAATGGCTGAGCCTTACAGAGCTGATGCCCAACCCCTGGACAGCGGTAGGCATACCAGTGGTACAGGGTCCAGCTACAGTCGCACCATCTTACGCACTGCATTACTGAGGTACATAGACTACCGCTTCATCATTTATTTGTCTGTGTATTCATGCGCCTTCTGAGTTCCAAGGGCTGTGCTAAGTAACGTGAAAATACAGGACATTCGTTACTAGTTGGCAAGCATTTGTTGAGAACCTACTTTATGCAAAATCCTGGAGAAAGCATGAGGAGAAAAGGAGAGTGAGATGGGACACAAAATTAATGGAAGACCTGGTCATGGTCATCAAACTGGTTAGAAGGACAAAACAAATCCCTGTAAAACAGGTTGGTGGAACAACTTGGAGAAAACCGTACTTTTCTTAGCAGTACATTCTCCCATTCACTTTTGCTGAAAAAAATGCTGGCCTTCCTGGGCATTAGGATCAGCTGATGCCTTTGACTAAGACTTTCAGAAGAGAGTTAAATTTCTCTGGGAAGGAAAGGAGGAGATATTCAGTGGCTGCATTAGGGAAAGTTTCAGAGAGAGGGAGAGGGAGACCCAGAGGCCCATGACTAAAGAGGAACTTTGATGAGAGAAAGTGAAAATCTTGGTCTTTATTTATTGCTGGGTATCATATCATGTAGCTTTCTCCTTCATCTCTCCATAAAATTGTACTCAATTCTGCATTACTCACTAATGTTTTGTGGGTTGGATCTGTTTTGAGGGGATGTGATAAAGCCCAGAATCTCGTTTCCAAAAGCTCATAGGCAAGGGCAGACAGTTCTCATGTGAGAAAAACTATACATGAGTTAACGGTGAGCACACATTTTTAACAATGCATTAGCAAGTTTAGATATTAAATACATGTGCTCAGGAAGTTCAGAGTCAGGGAAGTAATCTGCATGAGAGGATAATCAAGGCAGTCTTCCCAAAAGAAGCAGATTTTGAACTAAATGTCCCTTGGGAGATAGATTTAGGTTGTGGAAATACAGAGGTATTGTGTAATTTCACAGAGACCCAAAAGTACACATACTGTTCCCTGACCTCAACTCAAGACACAGACATGAACATAGGCAGACACACATGTGCACTCAGCTATGCCAACAACTACCACAGAGGAAAATACAGGCGTGCACCGATCACATAGCCATTATACACAACCAGATACTGCTTAGCATCTTTCAGTCTCTGCAAAAGTGGCCACTGCTCTCACTGAGATGTTGTACAAAAAGTGGTTCATTAGTATTAAAACCACATCATTGCGAAAGTGAAGAAAAGTCAAATTTATAACGTTAGACATTTTTAGTGGAAAATGCAAATACATAGCAGAGAAGGTTAGGCACATGTCCCTTGAAACCATTACCTCACAAAGCTGAACACGGGTCTAGGTCTTTCACAGAGAAAGGCTATTCAACCTAAGCAACATCCAAGATCATCTTATTAAAGTCAGAATGGAGGCTTTAAAGGACACAAATGGTCAACTCAGAATATAAGAATTACAAATAGCCAATGAAATATATGTATATTTTAGAAAACCAACTTCACTAGAAGTTAAAGAAATGCAAATAAATAGGACATGATACCATTTTTACCCTAATTTGCAAAATTTAGAAAAAGTAAAAAAGTTCAATATTGGTTCGGATGGGAGTGGGGAGAAACGGGCTCTCTCCTACAGCAGTAGGGATTGCAATTTGGTACATAATCTTCACAGGAGGTTACTTCTACCAAAAGCCCTACACACATACTTACTTCCTGATCTGTAACTCCAATTCTAAGACTATATCTTGGTGGAATACCCAGGCAAGTTCATAAAGGGCATACTGATCTTTAAAATAGTGAAAAATTGGAAACCCTCTAATATTTAGAAAAGGAAATTATTAAATAAAGTATGGTATCCATTCAACGAAATACTATACCACCATTATAGGAATAATATAAGGTTTTATGACACAGAAAAATGTTATAATGCATAAATTGTAAATGAGAAAAGCAGATTCCATACAATATATGATACTCTTTGTAATTACAAAACTAGTTAATGTATTAGTGGTTAAACTAAAATATAAGCTATATAACAGCAGTGGATCTTGTGGCTGTTACATGCTGTCTAGAAAAGTGCCTGACATAAAATAGCCCCTCAATAAATATTGGTTAATTAAATGAATTCATCCTTATGCACCAGGCACTGCTGTAAGCACTTGATAGAATATTCATTCTCACAACAGTACTGTGCTGTAAGTCTTATGAACTCCAGTGAGCCATGAGGAAGCACAGAGAGATTAAGCAACATGGCCCAGGCCACCCAACTAGTAAGTGGTGAAGCCAGGATTCAGACTTAGGCAGCCTGAATCCATCAAACACTTTTCTCTACATATGTGTAGAGAAAAGTCTGGAAGGATGTACACCAAAACATCAAGAGCAGCAATTTGGGCAGTTCTAGGTGGTGGGATTTCTCAAGGTTTTGTTTTCCCTTCTCACTTGTCAGAGTTTTCTACTTTCTCTACAGTGCAGATGTAAAAATTAATTTACTTTAAATGTTTATAAATATTACTTTTAAATAACATGCAATTTTCTTTAATGGATGCTTTTTCTGACCAAAAGCAGAAGGAAAGTAAAGCAGAGGAGGCGGGTTCCCAAAGGAGAGGGAAAAGGTGAGCAACAAATAGAGTGAATGTAGCTCTCCATCCCTGGGCCCAAAGACCTTATTGAAAGATCGATTTTCATTTTATAAAACAAGGTAGAAAATTTCCACAACCTACAAGCCCCCTAACTTCCCATGAATTCTTCCCTGTACCCTTCAACCCAAGAGCATTCCAAGACACATCCTTGGGGTTGCCGTTCACCTGGACAGACACACAGTGACCCAAAGTGGAGGGCTTCTTGCAGGGCCATCTCCATGTGGACACAATCATTCAGGTGCATTTGCCCAACAGACGTTTCTTGAGCTTTGCGCTGGACAGCAGGTGGGCATGAGGGATACAACTTGAATAAGATATAGTCTCTGCCTTCAAGAAACTCAGAGATTGTTGGGGAGACAGACAAACTGAAAACACACAATTAAAGTAGTATAGAGCTAACAGAAGGAAGGTCAAGATGTTACAGGAGCAAAAGGGAGGGCATCTAATTCCTGCAACGTCTTGTGCTTGTCTCTATCATAGAGCTCATTTCATTCTCTATTTTAACTGTGTGCTTTCTTATCCATCTGTCCAACAATCTCTGAACTCCTTGAGGACTGGTGCTGTGTCTTGCTCATGTTTGTGCCCCAGCACCTGGCACAGATGGGCTGTTTAATCGGCAGCATTGCCTGAATGGTTACCTTATACAGAGATGGCCCATCTAGCTTGGCCCATTGAGGATCAGGCCGAGAAAGGCTATACCTAACAGAGAGCACCCTAGAAGTCTCTCTGGCTCAGACAGAGTGAACCAGATGCACAGACAAGAAAAGGAAGGAAGAACTTCCCAGGCTGAGCCAACGCAAGTGAAAGATCAAGTTAAGAGGCAGCTGATTTGTTCCAGTCAAAATAGATGTGGCTGCAGAAGAGATGAGTCATGAAGGGCCTTTTAGTTATGCTAAGTTCAGATTTTATCTTGCAAGCTATGAGGATTCCAAAAAAACCCAGATGAGTTGTGGTCCGATTCGGTTATAGGAAAATCACTCTGGCAGCACCATGGAAGGTGGAAGAAAAGGGGCAAGTCAGAGGCACAGAGACCCATGAAACTAGGAGACGACTGAAGGAAAGCAATCAGGAAATAATGAAGACCTGGATGAAGGCAGGGCCTTCAAGGGGGGAGAGAAAAAGACACCCCAACATTATTTTCCTCTAGGCCAGCTTGAAATCATTCTCAGACATGCAGAACAGTTAAAAATTGACACTTCAGTGTGAAAAAGGCAAAGACAATCTTAAGGACATTGTCATCCTGCCTGCTCAGCAGCACAATTCCCCCAAGGTTTCACACTTCAGTAGCACCTCGGAGCACACTCCTCTCACAGGCAGGAGCGAAGACATCCAGGCAGCCAGAGAAACACTCAGAAGCAGCAGCAGAGCAGGGGAAAAGTGCATTACAGAGCCCAGCATCTGTGTGTAGCAGCTGCCAAACACCCCCCATGTGTTCCTGCAGCTGTCGGCATGATAGCAATGGAAGACGGAACAGAAGGGCGAAAAGAACGTTCAGCAACAGGCTCTGAGGGCTGGGCAGGTAGGTGGGCTCTGGGGCAATCGAGGCCAATACACTGGGTGATCCCAAGAGCAGCTGCTTGCCTGGGAGAGTGCCACACAGGGCCCTTTGGTAGCCAGACCATTCCTGGGGCTGTGCACAGCAGGACACTGATCACCTCACCTGAGCCTGGTGACCCAGGGAAGTTGAGACTGGACTTGCCTCACCAGCTTTCTTACTTTGATTTCGAGGCCCCAGTCTCCACCTCTGTGAAGGTGGAGACATATCACTTTGTGTTCAAATTTGTGAATCAAAGTATGGTGGGAGAATTATTTGAGAAGTTCATGACCCCCTCACCACCAAATAATCAAAGAGATGACTCAACCAAAATAAGTAATTACTAGTTTTGACACCCATCTGTGGGAGGTTGGAGAAATGGACCATGCTGATTATCCACTCATTCATCCATTAAGTCAGAGATTTATTAATACCTACCAAATACATAAGAATATGCTAGGCTTTGTAGGCAGGTAATTGAGACATAGAAGGCAAAATAACAATGTCTGGAATGTTTGACATACTGTACAACTTACAACGAAGTTTATCCATGATATTTTTACAACCAGAGCTAATATTCAGTCATTTGCATGGTACAGGCATTTTAGATATTTACAGCCATTGACTGTTCTGATTGGCTGGTGCCCTTCTGAGGCAGTTGTTAAATACAGCATTTGAAAACCAGCCCTGGCCACTGCAATGCTGCAAGGTCATATTTACATTCTTAATGTATCTGGCTTGTGACCACCTCCCAGTGAGGGGCACAGCCAGGATTAGATAGAAGAGGAAGATGTTTGAGAGATATGAAATAATTCTAGGGTGACATGAAACCAGTGCCTGATGATGTGGGCCAGAGAGCAGACACAGTATCTGGGTAAAACAAAAAATGAGGGAAAGATTATCAGGTTCTCAAGGCAAACTTGATGAAGGATGTCATCTTGCAGCAGGGGTTTGACGACTGCTATAGGCCTTGAAGGAAATTTGGGATTTGGTCACAGTTGTCAGGGAAACAGGCTCTGGAGACAGAATCCCTGGTTTTGTAACTCAGCTTTCCACGTATGAGATGAGGATGATAATAATGGTGCCTACGCAAGGGTTGTTCTGAGGTTTAAGAGAGAATCTAGGTAAAGTGCCTGACATAGAATGTGCTCAGTAAATGACTGGTGTTATTACTCCATTTCACTTTGTATATGATAAATATGAACGGTAAATATCCCTTTGGCGGAGGCTCTTCATTTCCCACATGTGACATCCAGGATTCCTAGTCACAAGCAAAAGAAACCACCTCTGGCTACTGATGATCTGTGAATAGCTAAAGAGAGGAGAAATTTATTGAAGAGTAATTCACAGAATCACCAGAAAGGCTGAAGAACCAGGTAAGAAAACAGGGAAGAACCAAGGGAGCCTAGATGGCCAGGACCATGGGCAAAATCATGCCTGAAGAGCCACCTGGTGAGAATGCCATGGTTCGTGCTGGACAGGACTCCACAGCCACACATGACAGTGGATGCTGCCCTCAACACCTCCACAGCCACTGGCTTGAGTACCCCGCTGTCTCTTCATCTTAGCTCCAGAATCAAAGCCTGGGAGGGGACATCTGACTGGAAAGCCTAAGGTATATGCCCACACCTTAAATGCCACGGGGCAGAGGAGAGACAGCTTCTAAAAGTTCACCTTTTCCAATGCAGGAAGAGCCCGGCCCCCTACCAAGATTCACACATAAATGTAGTGTCCACGCACTGGAAATGGGTTCACATGCCGAGGAGCTTAAAAACAATTGTTCACCATCCCATGCCAGGCCCCTGTGACCAAGTTCCTGCCTGCCCCTCCAGCCCCAAAGCCTAGGGCTTCCTGACTTAGGATTTCACAATCTACCAATACGGAACTATTCTTATTTGTCTCATGCGCTGTGCTCCTTCAGGCCCCTGAGTAGATTTATTTAATGCTATTTATTCTTCCTCCTCCACTCCTTCACCTGCTTACTATCCACATAAACTCCCAGACCCAGATATCGTTTCTGCCTTCTTTGACAAGCTTCCTCTGACCTCCACAGATTGGAATAGCTGCCCTTCTCTGGGTTCCCATGGCATTCAGTATATACCTTTCTTATACCACTTAATACATTGAATTGAAACCAGTGATGAATGATCTGGCTTAGTGGTTCTGAAGTGTTAGAATCAGAATAATCAGAAACACCTGGAGAACTTGTTAAAGCACAGACTCCTAAGCCCCATTTCTGGAGTTTCTGATTCAGTCATTCTGGGGTAGGGTCTGATAATTTTCATTTCTAACAAGTTTCAGGTGATTCTGACGACATTTCAACAATGCTCCTGGCCTAGAAAGCACACGTTGAGATCCAGTGATCTAACTCACCCTTTAAACCAATGGTTCTCGACTAGGGGTGATTTTCCCCCAGGGGACATTTGGCAATGTCTTGAGACATTTTTTTGTTGTCACAGCTGGGAGTGGGGAGGCTACTGACCTCTAGTGGGCAGAGCCCCCCCCCCACAGCAAAGAATTATTCAGACCCAAATATCAATAGTTTCATGGTTGGGAAAGCCTTAAGGGCAGACACTACAACTTATTCAGCATTATATCCCCACACCTAACATGTCATGTAATCTATAGTATTTGCTCACTTGATGGTTATTAAATAAAATCATTTGACTAAAGACTGTGACTATATTTTTTTAACCCAAAGTTGAAAACAAGTCTGAGAAGTACAAGGGAGCCTGGGGCTGAATATATTAGATTGGAAACAGTCATAAAAACAGGTAAAACCAGACTGTGGGACGTGAAGTCACAGGAGAACAAGCAACCAGACTTCTCATCACCTAGTTCACCCCCCAATCCCACACGAACACCAAGTCTTCATTCCCAAGCAAGCAACTTCTGCTTTTCAACAGTTTCCCCCCAAACCTGTTCACCATGACTGTTAGTTGACCATCTCCCCTCCTCTTTCACAGAGGCAAAACCCTGGCACATGGTCACACAAATAAAGAGGGTATCTTCCAACCTCCCTTGCAGCTAGGTATGACCATATGAGAAAGGCCTGGCCAATGGGATGTGAGGGGAAGCCGTGTGTGCAATGTTGAGGCATATCCTTAAAGGGAGGGATGTGCCCCCATTCCGCTCCCTTCCTCCTTCCTGCTGTTTTCAATACGAACATGGGTGGGAGGCATCTTGGATCAAGCAGATGTGGGCCATAACCCTGGGAAGGTAGAGCAAAAAGTTAGCATGACCTTGGGCCCCTGGAAAAATCTCAAACAGTGAAGCTGCTATATGAACAGTGCAGCACCTTCTTCCAGACTGTTCCACGGGAAAAACATTTGCATTTTGTTTAAGCCACTGTTATTTCGAGTTTCTGTTACATGCAGCCAAACTCATATCCTAGCAAATATTATGAATCAAACTTGAAATCCAGCCACTTTTCTCATCATCAACATGTATTCCTGGCCCCTAAAGAGCTAGTGTCTGTGTGTGCTGGAACATAGTTTCTGAGTAGACCTGTCTCCCCTGCCTTAAACCTTTCTCCACCCACTGTCCTGAAGATTCCTGAAGGCTCACTCCCAGAAAAAGCCAAGGCTTCAATCCCTTTTAAAATATAAATACCCCTACAAGGGATAACACTTTATGTTATCATCAGTTTTTGTACCTGTGAAACACAGAATTGAGAATGTTTTGCTAAGCAGTGAAAAAAGGATTTAGAATGAAAATATGGCACCACTGAAAACCCATAAACCTCACAAATTTGCCTAAAATTGGTCTGGGGATGAATCCAGGCCAAATACTTCCACAGCAACCCCCTGCCTATTGTGAATACTTCTTAAGTCTTAATATTCTACTTATATTTGGGGTCAGCCTCACCGCCTTTGATCACACTGAGGAAAGTGGGTCTTTCCAGGCAGGGCCCCTACCCTCTGGGGAAGAATCACCTGTGTTATCAGGTGAGTTCCACAAATTTCCTGTGTCCCATCCATGGGAAAGGAGCAGGACAAGGGAGCTTTCCTTGGGAGAAGGAAAGGCAGTGCTCCTCCTCCACTATCCCAGCTCTCTGGCTCTAAAGGATGACATTGCCCTTCCCGCTTTGTCCTTAATTGAGCAGACACTCTCATTTATGGAGCAGACACTTTTCTTTTCATTTTGGGATCTGGTAAATTTTAGTCTGCAGTTGACTCAGCATGCCCCAAAGTGAAGGAATCTGTTTATTCTGTCAATCTCCATAGCTTTGGGGGAATGTTTTAAATGGCATTTGGTGACTGAAAGCAAGATACAATCGCCCTATGACAAAGAAGCTCATGAGCAAGGCCCCTCTAACAGCTTTGGATTACTACATCACAGCACTCTCCCTCTACTTTTTATTAATACTAATGAAGTACAAATTAAAGGCAAACTGTTTGTCAACAGGTTGGTTTAAACACCAGATTTCTTTTTTTTCTTCCCTTTTAAATAAAGAGCAAACAAGAAAAGAAACAAGATGGTACCTTTGTGTTTAATAGTTGCTTTTTTTTTCTGTCCTCCTCTTGCAGTAGGCCTGAAAGGTCACAAGATAAGTGTTTTTCATTCAGATCCCTGAGCTGTAGGTATTTGGAGATGATAAAAAATGCAATTTTTTGTTCTCTCTTTCTATTTGGAGGCCTCCTGTCAAGATGCCCAGAATAATACTTCTGGAGCAGATGGAGAAGGTGCATGAAACCACGCTGGGAAACCACGTTTCCAGAAATGGTGTTTGTGTCAACCTTGTTCTTCAACAACAAGAACCACCCTGGGGAGCCTACAACACTGTCCTCTGTACCCTGCACATGTGTTCAACAGGACCTTGATCGCTTGGCCCTTCCAAATGTTTATTATTTTGGCACTTGTTTCTAGAGACCCCATATCTTTCACCTCGAGGCCGACAAGGCTTTTCTGACCCGATGGTGGCACTGAAAAGAATCTTGAGATAGGAGCTACATCTGCAGCCATGATAAATGGTGTCACCTCGAGGAGCAAGACCCTATAGGTAGCCCCAGGAAGAAAGCTGTTCATGAAGAGCACTTGTCAGGTGTCTGCAGGCCCCTTGAACCAGGATGTGAGGATTGGGTGCAAAAATGCCTGAGACTGCACTGATTCTCTTGTTGTGTCAGAGATTATTGTCTTATTATGGATATTGTGATCGGTATTCTTCAACTATACCTCCAGACTAACCACCTGGGGGAAATGGCCAACACAGTAATAACCAATAGTGTAACTCTCCACACCAACCACTGCACGCCATACCACCACTGTGCCATTATCTTGTTTAGGCCTTACACCAGTGTTGGATGGGTCTGACTAAAAAATAGTTTATCTTGGGGGCCGCCCAGTGGCGCAGCAGTTTAGTCCGCGCTTGGCAGCCCGGGGTTCGCAGGTTCGGATCCCGGGCGCCCGCCGATGCACTGCTCATCAGCCACGCCATGGCAGCGTCCCATATAAAGTAGAGGAAGATGGGCATGGATGTTAGCCCAGGGCCAGTCTTCCTCAGCAAAAAGAGGAGGATTGGCGACGGATGTTAGCTCAGGGCTGGTCTTCCTCACTCACACACACAAAAAATAGTTAATCCTGTTGGGTCTGGAGGGGGCCAATAAATAGCACTCCTCTTCATCTGAGATCTGAACAAATTGATAAATCAAACAAAGGAGCAGCAGATAGAAGTCAAAATAAAATCCTTATCATCAATAAAGTCCAACTGAAAGGATACTACTTAGTGTGAGATCCCCAGAATTAGGCAGAATTGCTCCCTCAGGCACAGGCATGTTGAACTGGGGAAGACGGCATGTTCAGTGTAGAAGAAAAGAGAAGTCCTGCTTCTTGCAGCCAGGCAAATAGCTCCCCAGAAGGAAAAGAGAAGGAGCAGGTCAAACATGTCCAGTTTATTCTCCCTGAATGTATCAATCAGACAACTCAGTACCCTGGAGCAAGTGAGTAAAGAGAAAGAGAGGGTCCAGAATGCCACACCTTCTACGTGGAAAGAAATATCAGGAGTGGGGAACAAACTCCCCCTCCCCACTATCATTGCAGAGGTGAGGAAACTGACACAGAGAGAAGTTAAGAGATTTCACTTATGATACCCAATTAGTAAAAGGTGATGTCAAGTCTTTGGATGGCCAAGCCCAAGGATACCGTGTCATCTTTGTGGATTGACTCTCAGCAACAGGAGGACTTCATCATCACTGTGGTCATAAGCCATTTCCCACCCTTCCCCAGGTGCCACACCCTCACCTAGTCTGGCTTCTCAGTTTTCACTAAAGTCTGCCAATACTCTCCTTCTCCAAGTTGATGTTTAAAGCTGACTGATCACCACCCAACACCCTCCCAGAAGACCCACGTCAGAGAAGATAACCTGAAACTCTTTACAGCTCAACTTACACGAGAAGAATGTTCTGGAGGACTTGGCAGATGGTTTGCAGCCCAATCCATCCTTATTTGTCTTGGTCTCCTAATATAGCATTACCTCTTCCAAGTTGACACTGGAGGAGAAATTTCACAACAAAATTCTCTATTACATTTATTAAAGGGATATTATATTATTGAGAACATTATCCCTTTTGTTATTCAGTCTCCTGAAATCAGCACAAGCACATACACACACTCATCTCTTTTTAGCCCTAAGAGTTGTGGTTTTTTCCTAGTTAGGGTACTCTTTGCTTAAGGTCAATATAGTTAATGTAAATTTAGTTATAAATCATGTCAGTAAATTGTGTTTCACTTTTGATTTGGTCATCAGAAAACTTAAAACCAAATTTGTGGTTCAATGTCAGTTAAACAGTATAAGACACTAAAGCCTGCAAATTCTCCCTATTTTGAAATTCTCCCTCTTATCACACCCCCACCCTGTGTCCTATTTACATTCTCAAGACAACAATGTTTGTTTTCTATTTTATGATAGACTAGGGATTCTTGCAAGAAATCATAAATTCCATGGAAATACAGAGATAAATAAAATGCATCCTCTATTTTCTTCATTAAATTTGCAATAAAACAATTTGAAATTTTATAAAAATATTCAATAAATACATATTACCTGGGCTTTTAAACTTTAGAATCAGACACAAAATTTAATTTCATATTAATTTCCAAATATTTAACAAGTTTTCATTTGCCATCTAAAATCAAATGTATACAATTAGAATAGACTTTCCTTTTAAGTTAAGGTTGCTGACGCATAAACCATCAATTACATTCTATTTTTCAACACAGTGATTTATTTAAACTTATTTTCTTTTATCACTAAACTAATTCACAGTGTTAAGAGAAGCATTCAAAGGATGAAGCATTTGGCCCAGGTTAATTCTGTTTTATTTTTATAAATATATTCTAGATTTAAAATCATTAAATGCTTTATTTTGCCTCTTTATATGCCATGTAAAAAATATTGGCAGTTGGTGAATTTTGACAAAAGATCCTCACTAAACACATCTTCCAAAGGCTCTCTCTGTTGGCATCTGTGGCTAAATTTAATCTCCCTTATATCCCATTGCCTCTTGAGATTGGAAAGGATTTTTTGGGTTCTTGTTTTGGTTAGTGTTTTCCCCCAGAATTATCAACTGTTGCTGTCATTCTTAGCAAAGTAGGTTATCTCATTGTTCGTTCATATAAGCCAAGCTTATTTCTTGCAAAATATTTTTTAATAATCCAAAGTCCAACCAGTAGGCCGGTTGTCATCAGTTTGGCCTTTAATATTAGAAGTAAAAGAGACAGAGAATGAGACCATATTATTTTCTGTATCTTCTTCACTTGTTCCACTCTGGTTTACAGAGAATGAAGAGAAATTGGTGAAGGTTTTTTGTTTGTTTTTTCATTTTGTTTGAAATGTCAGATATAGAGTAACATTTATTTTAAAAAAAGAAATTAGACACTGAGTTCTTGTATTCATATAGATTGTCATACACTTGATATTCATTAATTCATTTCTTCATCCATTCATTCACCAAATATTTATTCAGCACCCACTTTGTGCAGACATTATCCTATGAGGAATCAAGGGAAGAGCAAGCCATATTGTGGAGGAAGCCAGAGAAATAGAAGCCAAAATGCACGTCATGTGGAGAGCCAAGATGCTTCTTTAGGAAACACAGCATACCCACGGCCTAGTAAACAGTAGGTGCTACATATATGTAGGTCCTTTTGAACCATACCCACAAAAACAACTTCAGCTCTCTAAAACAGCAACATATCAACATGTCCAATGAATACAGATCAACCTGAGAAGCTGTGGACTGAGACCACACGTGTTACTCAGAAAGCAAGACCAATTAGACCCTGTTAATTTAAATTCATGCATTTTATTTCAATAAATTTTCCCCATGTAGTCACTTCATGTTTTTCCCCCTAAAACTGGGAAGTACTTTAGAAAGCAGGCTTTGGAGATAGACTATTCAGATTTTTTTTAAATTGAGGTATAAGTTACATACAATAAAATGCAGGATCTTAAGATTTTGAACATTCAGTTCAATGAGTTTTGGCAATTGTATACACCCATGTAATCACCACTTAAATAAAATATAGACCATTTCCATCACCCCAGAAAGTTTCCTTATGCCCCTTACCAGGCAATCACTTTCTGATTTCTGTTACTATAGGTTAATTTTGTCTGTTCTAAAACTTTATGTAAATGGAATCACAGAGCACTTACTTTTTTATGTCTAGCTCCTTTCACTCAAATAGTGTTTTTGAGATATTGTTGCATTTATCAGTGGCTTGTTCCTTTGAATAGCTGAATAGTACTCTATTATATGGATAGACTACCATTTATTTATCCATTCTCTTGTCAGTGGAAATTTGGGCTGTTTCCAGTCTTTGGCTATTATGACTAAAATTATTATCATCATTTTTGTATAAGTCATTTTGTGCACATATGTTTCCATTTTTCTTGAACAAATACCTAGAATTTAGTAGTCCTAGGTCATAGAGTAGATATATGTTCAACTTTTTAAGAAACTACCAAATAGTTCTCCAAAGTGGTTGTGTCATTTTACACTCCTACCAACAAATATATCAAAGTTCTGATTGTTCCACATGCTCACATTTGGTATTGACAGTCTTTTTGGTGTTAGCCATTTTCTTATGTGTAAAATAGTAGCATACTATGGTTTTAATTTGCATTTCCCTGAAGACTAATGGCTTTTCATCTGCTTCTTGCTATTTGTACATGATCTTCTGTGAAATGTCTGTTCAAGATTTTTGCCATTTTTTTGGCTTGTCTTATTGTTGTTTTGTAGGAGTTCTTTATATATTATGGATATGAGATCTTTGTCACATATATATATTGCAAAAATTTTTTCTCAGTCTGTGGCTTGAATATTCATTTTCTTAATGATGGAGCAGGCCTCACCTGGTCCCTTCTCCCAGTTAACTTCTCAGGGGAAGGATTTAGAAGTACAGTCCTTCTGGTATCACTAATCATCAACCTTTTCTTTTAATCATACGAAGAAAGGCATTTCTCTAATTCTCTCTCTATCCACTCTCTGTTCCTTTGCTTATGCTCTTTGCTGAACTTGACATGCCCCTAAAGTCATCTAAATATACTTAGCCTGAATTAATTGCTTCATTCTCTAAATACACACAACACTTTATTTGTCTCTTTATTTCTTTCTATATTAACAGTTTACATGTCTTCAACTCGGACCTCTTCTTGAACTCCAGACCAAGAAATATAACCACACATACTTAGCATATGTATTTGGACATTCCCCTCAAACTATGCAGCCTCCAGATGAAATTCTTTATTCTACTCCTTACAAAGATATTCCCTCTTTGGGCTTCCTGTTATGGAAAGTGGCATCACCATATACTAAGTTCTTAATCCAGAAACCTGGGTGTTTTTTGACTCCCATATTCAATCCCTCAGCTGAAGCCATTGATCTTACCACCTTTCACCCTCCACCCCAAAGATCCTGAATTTATCCATTTGTCTCCAGCCTACCGCCATATCCTAGTCCAATCACTGTCTAGAGTCCTGTTTTGGCTTTGTCATCTTTCTCTCCAGTGCACTCCAACTACGTAGTCTTTCAGGTAGTTTCCAAAAATGTGCCAAGATTTCTCTTCTTGGATCTTTGCATTTGAAATTCCCTTTGCCTATAATGCTCTTCTCTAGGGTTTCCTTGATCAAAATAGCAAAACCCCACCTATCTTGACACTCTCTATCACAATACCCTCTCTATTCCCTTCTTAGGATTTATCTCAAACTGTCACATTTTCCTTGTAGCTCTCTCTCCCTAAGATGCAAGTTCCAGGAGGGTAGTCTCCATGTCTTTCTCGTTCACCAGTGCATCTCCAGAATCCAGCAAAGTGCCTAGCACACAATAGGCACTTACTGGGGCTTGTTGAATGAAGGAACATTTCCCTCACCAATTCGAATCTAGGATCTTGTCTTTTTCATTTTCTATTCACCCCAAAACATTTCTTTACAAATAGCAGGTATTATAAATGCCCTCTTAGGTGGATTGTATTGATTTCCTTCATTGTCTTTTGCAAACTGCATCACCTTTCCCAGATCAGCTCTTCTGATTTCGCTTCATAGATCCTGCAATCTTTTCCTCTAGTCCATCTATGCCCACAGCCTACCCCAAATTTGTTGTTTCTCTTACAGATCTATGCACTGCATATATAGAGCGGCATCTACACGATACCAAACAATAGACAAAAGCTATTTTAGGCGGATTCAGTCAATTTGGTGAAGAAAAACCGCTGCTCAACAGAGCCGACAAATCAGCTCCATCAGACAATAGACCGGGTAGACATTGGGTCCAGACACAAACCCTTGCTGCTTGCTGTACCTTCCCCTGCCTGGTATCACTCTCCCCTCTCATGAGGGTGTTTGAGTCTGATCCTCTCAGCCAAGTGGCAGATGGAGAAATTGTTTGCAATTGAGATGAGAATATTTTATCAGACTTCCCACAAAGGGGGTCCACTGAATTTTAATCTACCAGCAAAGCACTGACAAAAAAGGAGGAAAAGTCTCAACAGGACATCCTGTAAGGTCTCCTCAGGAATTAGTGTGTTTTTGGTCAACATTCAGTCGATAGATGATAAACTTCCAAGGGCAACTGAGAGAGCCCTGAAACAGATACTTCCCTGGTCCCTCCAACCTCCCGGTGGAGGCCGCGTGGCAGAAGGGAACCTGGGTCAGGAGCCAGGAAGTCTGTCTCCCAGACCTGGTTCTGGCCCTGACTCCTTAGGTCACCGCCTGTTTGTGATGTCACTTTTCAGTCTCTCGGTTACTCCATCTGTACAATGGAAACAACACATCCTATTCCTCCCAACTGGGTTGTGAGGATACTTGGGAAATTAATATGCCATCGAGATAGAGGAACCAAAAGTTGTTTGCAAAATTACTTATGTTTTGTTCTTTTCCTTCTCATACAACTCCACAATGGGCTCTATGTAATAATAATAGCCATGATGTTTATTGAGCAGTTACTATATACCAGATATGTGCAAAGCAAATATATACATACAAAGAGTATTTGGTTGCACTTTGTATGAGTTATCTCCTTTAACTCTATTAAACTCTGGGGGAGGATGCTAAAAAGTACACAAAAAATAAAAAACAGCATATCTTATTAATAGATAGATTTCAGTATTGCCTAGAGCCTGACTGGTAAATGCTTCTGGAAACCAAGTGTTGTGACAGTATGCCATGTGTCAGAAAATATCTTCACGGGCAAACTGAAACAGAGAACCAGGCAGCCATTCCAAAACTGCATTGCTCCCATCTCTGAAGTACTCCTGCCTCACCTCCCTCATAACCTGATGCTATGTATGTACACAAACATATATACAAACAATAAAAATGGCCCAAATTTATTGCTCACTGACTATGTGCCAGGGACTGTGCCAAGCATTTTACATGTATTATCTCAGTTACTCATCACAGCAACCCTTGGAATAGGTACTATTTTTAGCCCCAAGATGATGAAACTGAGACATGGAGAGTAACTTGCCCAAGATCAGAGGTAAGGGATAGAGCTAGAATCAGAACCCAGGCTTTCTGAAATCCAGGACTTGCTTTTTTATCCACTACTCCATACTACCTCTTGATGCATTTTTTTCCCATGTTAATATTTCTAAATTAAGTTTATAACTGATGTGTACATTTAATATGGTAGCAGAGAGTTTTTTTAATCCTCAAAAACAAACTGTTATTAAAACAATGGTACCCCAGAACAGAGGAAATAGTATGGTGATATATGCACAACAGAGTAGAAGGGGCACATAACTGGGAGGCAGGAAACCTGGTTCTCATTTCAACTCTGCCAGCACCAGCCATGTGAGCTATGACAAGCCACTTGGCCTCCCTGAGCCTCCATCTCCTGGCTTAGAAAATGAGGGAACTGAGCTAAACGATACTGAAATTTCATGGGTGTTCTCTAGTACAAGTGAGTGTGTATAGGGTCTTTCTACAACCAATAGCCTGGCTTGTGCCTCAGTAGCTCAGGGAGACTAAAGGAGGCACATGCAAGGCCTCAGCCCCAAGCATGCTGCACATTCCTCTCAATCTTCCTCTCAATCCGGGCCCTTTCTGCAGCTCTCTGAAAACACAGGCTGGATCCAAGGCGCCTGTTCCAGCATCACTTCTGTTTACCCCACCATCAGGATGGTGTCATTTAGCCAGAGCCATCATTCACAGTCACACCAAATGGCCCATGGAAGAAAAGTTGGTTACACTCGAAGAACAGATGACAAGTGACAGGCTCCGCTCCTGATTTTCCACAATAACAGAAGAGACCAGCAACTGCCGTGGTGGTCCAACACCCGAACAAACTCTTCCCTTCCAAGCAGACACGGTCTTCCGATATCTGCTTCTCTCTGGGGAGTAAAGAGCATCGCCTGTCCCTGGTGAAGCTGGGCATTCTGGTCTTTCCATGGATAATATCGGGAGAGACACACACAGCAGCCCCGCTCATCTGAGTTCTGCTGCTAAATAACTTTTATTTTGTGAATAAAAATTAATCACTTAACTCCTCCATGTACCCAGTGCTGCCAAAGTAAGCAAAACTGACATAGGCTGGTGGCGAGAATGAGCTGAAGACCCAAAACACGATGGGGAAGAAAGGACTATAGAAGTTCAACCCAAAGCAGCAACTGGGGACAATTGAACTGACTTTTCCAATCCCCAGGCAGGTCTACACCCCTTTATTTTGGCTAAGGAAAGCCAAAATGATACTCCTCTAGTAAATGACCGGACAATTGCCTGCTGACTGTGGGATAATCAGAAGTTTCAGTCATCGAAACCAAGAATTATGAGAATTTTTTCAGCCTGCTCCATGTAGACCATTCAGTTCTAACTAAAAAGTTCTACTAAAAAGGTCAGGTAGAGTTTCATCATTTTTTAAGTTGAGCCATGGGAAATTGCTATTTGACCATTTTTGACCTACAAGAGTGGAAATATCCTATGGTTCAACCCAATACTTTGTGCAAGCCACTGTCCTAGGTGTTGAAAATAGAGAAAGAAGTAAGACAGTCTATCCACAAGGGGCTGCCAGGAGAGAGTCCCGTGAGAATCAGCTGCAGGTTGGGTGAGGTAGGTGCTATGAGAAAGATGTACAGAGCAAAGTGGGTAGAAATGCAGTGTCCTGAACTAGGAGTTGGCTCCTTCATTGGTAGGAGTCCAGATGCGATGGAATAAGCACTAAGCCCCTCTTCTTGCCATCTCGGCATCTGAGGATCAGCCAACACACCCAGAATCTCAAAGCAAGTGTAAGAGCAGGGTGAGTTCTGAACCTGCCAACCTTGACTGAGTCTCTTTAGCATTTGTTATTTTTATGGGTCCCTGAATGCTTCCCTTGAATATTAATTTTCTTCAATTCTTTAAGTATATATTAGTTATTACATATTTTTGATTAATATTTGATGGCCGCTTAGGCTGCCAAGAGCTCCCATAAATTTCCCAAGTGGATATCTGGCACTAGGTAAGTGTGGGCGACCCCTTGTGTGGAGCAAAGACATCAATCATTTTAAGTCTCTGACTCCACACCTTAATACCCAAAGATATATTGCTAAGAAGCCCATAACAAGTCATTAAAAATGAATGTCTTGTGGCAGTTTTCATGCCTGCAGAATTCAGCAGAGGATGGAGGGGAATCTAGGATGTGGCAGAGCCCAGAGAGCTCACTAATACCTCTTTGGGCATTTTTAAAGATTCCCTATTCCTCACTCCAGGACCAGCTACAAAATTTGCAAGATCCAGTGCAAAATGAAAATGCAGGGCTCCTTGTTCAAAAATCATTTTGAGACAGCAACAGCAGTGCATTAAACCAGGTATGGGGCCTTTCCAAGCATGGGGCCCTGTGTGATTACACAGGTCACATAGCCATGAAGCCCTGCCTCTCTCTGTCCTCCCCAGCACCCTCATCTCTCTCTGCCTGGAACTTAGTCTCTATCTGTAAGTGATTTTAATAAAAACAACAACTATAATAATAGCATTTATTGAGATACCATACGGGCACTCTACTTTCATCAACTTTTATTTTCATCAACTCATGAGATCAAGAGAGACTTTTCATTAACCCTGTAAGTACTATTATTACCCTCATTCTACAAATGAGGTTTGTGATGGTTAATTTTATGTGTTAATTTCACTGGGCTGACTTCCGTCAAGTAAGGGGGAACTCCTCCTGCCTGACTGCCTTTGAGCTGGGACATCAGTTTTTTTCTGCCTTCAGACTCAAACTAAAACATTAATTCTTTCTGGGACTCCAGCTTGCCAACTGCAGGTCTTCGGACTTATGAGCCAGTTCCAATTCATATATATATACAATTCATAGGTAGATAGATAGATAGATAGATAGACAGAGAGATAGATATATAGATATCTCCTATTGGTTCTGTTTCTGGAGAACCTTGATTAATACAAAGCTCACATAGGTTAGGTAACTTGCCCAGTATCTCAGAGCTGGTAAGTGGTAGAGTTATGATGTGAATACAATCGATGTGTACCTGGAAATGACTGAAGTCGTGTTGAATACATGTGTGATCCTGGCCTGGTTAGGAGGAAAGGACTAAATCCATAAAGCAGGCCAGAAGCCCATAAACAACTTTTATCTGGTCCAGGGAAGAACACATCGAGCAGGTAAATGCAGAGAGGATTGCAGTGTGAGGTCAGGCTGAGCACTCAGATAAAAACATACAGGAGGCCCAGGCTCTGGTCCCAGGACTACTTCTAACAAGATGGCCATGCTAGTTGGGCAAGTCCCTAATCCCAGGCTCTGGGGTCCCCATCTGGGAAGAGAATGAGCTGGACTTCATATCCTCAGTGAAGTCCCTTCCTGTCTCAATATTGAGGCTTCCACAGTTCAATCCTATGAGCTTCTGGGAGGAAATTTTCTACGATGATATATAATCCTCTCTTTTGGTTCCTTGAGAAGACTTTTGTCTTTTATTCGCTGTGAAGTATCTTATTGAGCTAGAGAAACAGTGGCAGGTCATGCCCTCCAATTGCACAGAGATATGAACAGGGTGACGAAGGACGTTCCAAAATACCAGTGATGCCCAGAGGACCTACTGCCTCAGGATAAGTTTATATTTACTCACCCCACCTTCAGTCTGACCCAAGGCTTACACATACTTTATTCACCACTAGTGTTCTGAAAGTGGGTGGAATGTAATCGAAGGCAGCTTCAAGGAAATCTTTATCAGAAACCGGAAGTCTCTGTCCTTTCCCACTTTCTTAACCTAGGAGAAGAAGGATTGCAAGACTCTGAGTGAGCAGGGCAAGAGGGAAGGTCATTAACACTTTGTGAGCCCCCTGGTTTCTGCCAAACTCTGGAGGCAGTGTTTGATTTACAGCATCTCATTTAGTCCTTATGACAACGTTGTCGGGCAGGAAACACTATCCCCATTTTACAGACACCGATCCGAGGGCCAGAGAGACGAGATGACTTGCTCATTGTCTCACAGCTTCTGAGCAAGAAGCAGAGCTCACACTCAAACCCAGACCTTCTCACTGCATCACACATTCCCCGAAACGCTCTGTGCTAAAATCCCAGTTCCATAAATTGAAACAGAGTCAGGAACTGATTTGGACACTTTGAATGTGTCCTGAAGCCACTGGTTTATTTTATCAAATATATTAGTATTTGCTCACTGTTTACCAATACTTAGATCAAGTCAAGAAATTTAAAGTGAATAAATCCATCCCCCATAAAGGGGGTTTATAATGTATACAATTCCAGTTTCCCTCGTCTCCTAGGGTCCCAGGTCCCATTGCTTATCAAAGATTCCCAGGGCCGCACAGAGAACTTCCAACCTGTGCCCCTGCCTCTGGGCTGATCCCCCTTCTAATGAGCCCTAAGTAGCATCATCATCCTTGTTTATTTGAAATCTCCAGCACAGAAAACTTTGCCTGCATTAATAATATGATCCAGAGTTCCACCAATCTTACCATCAATAAACTACCCTTCCTGCTGTGATCTAAGGCTCTATTCCCCAGGGTCCTGGTCTAGTCATGGCTATGACCTTAGAACTGTGGAAATGTAGCACCATGCACAGCCTGTCCAGCAACAGCAGTGGCTGAGGATTTCTTCTCTGCCATCACACATCCCACACTGCCCACACAGCCTCCCCTCCTCCCAAAAGCTCTGCATCCTTCCAGCCCCTTAACTTTCTCATTTACATTATATTTAGTCCTGTGATAATTATTTAGACTGATGGTTTTAAAACAGGGGCAATTTTACCCCCCAAGGGACATTTGGCAATGTCTAGAGACAGTTTTAGTTGTCACAACTGTGGGGGTGCTACTGGCATCTAGTGGGTAGAATCCAGGGATGCTGCTAAACATCCTATAATGTGCAGGAGAGCCTCCACAACAAAGAACTATCCAGTCCAAATGTCAATAGTGCCATGGCTGATAAACCCTGATTTAGACCCAGGGTGGCAAGTTTCTGCCACGAGAGCTCCTCCTCCCCACTGCCCATGTCCTCTGCTGTCACATCTAGTTGATCAGGGCATTCATTCCCTCTAAGCCCAGTTCTAAACTCAGAATCTTCTCAACACAGGGCTCCAGGCAGCCGCTAATAAGTGATAGGTGCTGGAATGCAAAATGAGCTCGATTGGCCATCCTTACATTAGACACTGTCTGAGTTGGCCATATTTACCTATTTACATTGTAACCCTTTGGAAGCAAGGATCACATTTTCTATACTCTATAGTCTCCAATAGCTCCAAGCTGAAGAAAGGAAATGATGGAGAGAGGAATAGAAAGAGAGGGAGGGAAGGAGCGAGGGAAGGAAGTAAAGAAAATTAGTAAAGAGAAAAGAAGGGAAGAAAAAGAAATAAAAGTGTAGAAGCAAAAAGGAATGGAAAATAGAAGAAACAAAGTTCAAAATAAGGCACTACTGAGATCAACACCTCTGAAATAACTAAGCAGCCCTTCTACTTGAGGAGGTTATTTTGCACCGTCTTAAGGTGGCTCTTCAAAGTAAAAGGAGCCAACACTGTGAATTTCCCCACCGTCAAGAGGTTGACTCCCTGTCTTGAGAATCTAATCACTATATTCTTTGGGTCATCACAGTTGACCCAGGCTCACTGTAAGAACTCCCCAGTTTCTCCCAGTCCCTCCACCACCCCCAAGTCAGAGCTTTCTGGCCAAGTGGTGAGGAAGAGCTGTCATTTGGTTGTCATTTTTCCCAAAGGCCACAGAGTTCCCCCAAGTTCTTCCTAAATGTTCGTCAGCCCTCATCTTGGTGTGGATTGCAGATTAAGGCAAGGGTACCCATGCTAGTGAATGCTGTAATAAATGGCCGACAATGGTGGCACTGAGCTAAAACAAAATCCTGTTTACTGTTGATAGAGTCTTGATGGAGAAATTTTGAGTGTTTTCATAGCTTAGATCTTCAGAAGAGATTTGGCAGGCCCTTAATACTTAAGGGTTTATGCCATTAAAATAGCATAACCACTTGTTTGTTTTGAACTTTTCCCTAATAAATGTGGAAATGTAGGCAAAAATTCTCATGTATACAAAGGGCATGCCTGAAAAAATAACAAGCCTTGCTATTGAGCAATCAAAGTGATCAATTTGTTGGAAAAAATACTCTTTGAAGGCACGTATAATTTTTGGCACTGTGCATCTTGGGATTATTTTCCCCCACAGCATTGCCAACTAAAAACCCAAGCACAGTTTGTGTTTCAGATGCTTCCATGCACCTCTATCAGCTGAACTCACCCCATCTAAGGTACAAAGCATTTGCTCAGTGCTGCTTCCTGTGCTCAGCTCCCACAGTGGCCAGACTCGCAACTCCCTTCCACTGATTTTTTAAAATGTTTTTTCTTGAACGTATTCCTATTCTCAGAGTCCATCTGTTAAGTCTTTTCATCAGTGGCATATTTGGGACCCCATGCCATGCAAAATTCCACAAAGGAACCTTCTTTGTCCATTGTGAAATAACGTGATCTCTCTCTCCTCTTTGCAAAAGAGAGCTGTTTGGATGCCATTCCAATCCCTGGAGAGAGGAGATGGAGGAGGCTGGAGGAGAAGACAGTCCTCCTCCTTGGATCCTTACTTAGTTCCTACTGATCTTTCTACAGGGTAGACCAGAATAACACAAATAACTGAACCTCAATGAGCAAGTGAGCAACAGCATGCAGATATACTTCACGAAAGTTTAAAAGAGTTTAATTGAAGTGGGGACTACATGTAACTTCACTATTTGTAGAGCCATGGCATTTTCTGAGAAAATTCCAGGAAAGAAGTCATACGACCACCACGCTCTTCATATCTTTTCCAGTGACTTCTGAGCTCCTTGCTTTGTGCCTCTTTAATTTGCAGGCAATCAGGCTTATCAGGGCCTGTGTGGGCAATGGCTCTGCTTTGCTACTACGGCAAAAGCAAAGGCGTCTTTCGTCACCTTTGCCTCCTGTAGTGAAGGGACTGGTTCTCATGTTTTCCCCCAGCTCAACAGCTCAGGGCTTTGCTAATCTTGCTGAACACTTCAGTTTTTAGATGGTATATCAATGAGGCATTCAAACAGAGCAGTTTATACACAAAAATTCTGTCTGCTTTGTAAAAGATTATCCTTTTATAAACACTCTGCAGAAAACATAAAAGCAAATAGGAGACAGCACATAGAACAGGAAAGATGTTAGCAGGGAGATTAATACTGAATGGGTCGAAATGAATGGCGCTTACTAAAACGAGGGCCAGATACTTTGGCTGCAGTGAAACATAAATAATGGGAATGACACATCGTTTATTCGGGATAATGAGTTGATCCAAAGTAGAGGCCTAGGACAAGAGATTAAAGATTAAATATCCATCTCCTGATGAATATCAGTAGCCAACTTTAACCTTTTCCTTCCAAAAGTACAGTTTTACTTGAACAATTATATGTGCTTATGTTACAGTACAGAAATAGGATCCTTAAAAAACAACAAATAACACTTGAATCATTTTCTTATCCTGGTGGAAAACACTGTTTCACATTTCAAGACAGGAAGTACAATTTGATTTCTAGGCTATAAGCCTCTGGATACTGATTTATGGAAAGATTTTCCCCTCAATATTCTGCATTTGAGAACTCTAGCTTAGGGACTCCGCTCACATGTCCTCATTCATTCATTTAACAATAAAGTTTTTCAAAAGAAAAAGAAAAGTGAGACTGGCACAACCCAATATGGATTTCACATAGCCAGTGAGCACCGTAAAATGATAGAAGGAGACAAGCCTTTGAAATCATCTCGTCCAAACTCCTCGTCCCATCAGTGAGGGGACTGAGGCCCGCGGCCAGGGTATGTCCCAGAGGCGAGTCCCACAGCTAGTCAGAAGCAGAGCTGGGACCACTACTGGGGCCTTCTGGCTTCCAGCCTCCACTCTTTCCACTGCACCCTGCTGCCTTTTTATTCCCTCAAGTTGGAAATAATGACCAAAACAGCTTGCTGTAAGAGCCAGCACCCCACATGCTAAATTAAAGCCCTGAATTGATGAAAAACTTAGAATATTGGAAGCTCTGAATAAGTAAGGGTTGGAAATGAAAAAGGGGATGGGAGGAGTTGGAGCAAGGGAGAAAATGTAGGAGAGGAGGATGCAAAAGGAGAAGACAGCAATCACAGATGCCCGTGACGCCAGTCCACAGCCCTCCCACCTGGGCATGATTTTGGAATAGTCCATTAATGGCACTTCCCTCTCAAGGGGCAAGAAGACACTCGGCAAGAAGAAATAGTGTGGTTCGCCCATTTCTTGGAGCCAATAGCTGCCCACTGTTCACAAGCCAAGACCAGAAGAGTGGTTTTGTGGTGGTAGATACCAGTGGAGTGGGAAGAGCAACAAGATTCAAATGTGACATTAAAAAAAAAAAAAAAACAAAAACCCAGACCACCAACCAGGCAGGAGCAGGGAACCATCACAGGTTAATTCCACAGCCACTCACCTACAGAGAGCAAGGTCGGGATTTGGCTGGCATCCCATGTGATATCAGTTTGGTGGTTTCAGTCTATGCTCCAGGGAACGTTTGTCTCGGTGCCAAACCAACATGCATGCACGGTTGGCAGGCTGTCCTCCAGAGGCCAGGGATGAGGAGCTGTGGAAGTGTATCCATTTTCACTTTGCAAGTATTTGCATGCCAACACCTCGGCCATTACTGCTCTTTGGAGAAAAGGGAATTTATGCTTGAGAGTGAAGCTGTTTTCAGATATCTTACCCCACATGGGGGTAGTGGAGCTAGCAATTCCAATCCCTCCATTCTCTCTCCTTGGGTGGGTACTCTGAAGTTCACCATTTTGTCAGAGGTGAAAATAATTGAACCACTTCCTACATAATAAAGGTATTACTAGGGCCACCTGGCAGATCTTCTTAGCGGGAAAGAATTTTTTTGACTACCACGTGACTCATAGTTTTCCACTTAGATGAGATAATCAAGAGAAAAGGCAAAATATTGATAAGACATGCAACTGCCATTTTGGAAAAGGAAGGATATGTTAAATAGAAAGCTTTATAAAGGGGTTCTGAAAGGTGGGCCATCATAAATTCAAACTTTTTTTTTTTGAGCTCAGTACTAAGGACCCAGAAAAGAACACCACCATTCAGCCTCCCTAAATTGAAAGAATACACAAAGGGAGGCCCACTAGGAAAGAGACACATTTCAATGCTTTTATCAAGTGATATGAAATAATCTGGTGCCTGTAATTATGGAAACAAGAAATGGGTACCTATGGGGAGGAAGGTGGTAGAAGGACTTCCCAAAGGAAGCATGTTTTCATTGAATCTTCTCACGATGTCCAGCCCCAGCTGAGGCGATTGTCAGCAACAAGGAGTAACAAACTAAATGTGGCATGTGCTAGGGTTGTTGTTACACAGGGTCAGAAGGATGATGCTACATAGACCTTGGACCCATCCATAAAGAATTTCCAGTTAAACATCCCCAGTACTTAAAAATGCAACCCACACTTTCCAGGTGTTACCAACACTCCCTTGTGGATAAAACCTGTTAGTAGATCTGACCAAGAAGACAGTGTAGCCTACAAAGTGAGATCATTGCATCTTTGTCTCCCTAGAGACAATTCAATGATTTGTAAAAGCAAAGATAGCTGCCCTCAGATTGATATCTAATGGTGAGCCCAGTGGTGAGTTGGGCTTGGGAATTTCTCCTAAACTGGTATTTGAAAATGTTGATCTATCAGCAAACAGCTACTGAGCCTTTATAGGAACTCCCTAAATTGGCTCTTCCTCAGATTATCAAATTCTCAGTGAATTACATGGTCATTCTTAGAGATGTCTGTGTGAGACTAAGTTTGTCCTTAGGGCCAAAGCTACTGATAACCATAAGAATCTTACAGCCAAATTCCTATTTTTCCCCAAATATATTCTCTGAAAAAGAATCAATATTTTCATAAATAAATGGGGATAGTGAGAGAGAAAAAAATCCTCTTTTATGGCTAAAACAAATTGCAAGTTCTGGAGGGCCTTCCAGCATGTTTCCCCAATTCTGGGCCTGCCCCTAAAGTTGTTTGTGGTTCAGACTGAAGTTAATTTTTTTTTTTACAGATTTACAAATGTATCTTACAACGTGTCTACAAATGTATGCTTTTCAGATCTGGACTTACAACGCCAGACCACTCAAGTCTATCTATATTTGTGTGAGGCCAACTAAGCTTGATTCCCATTAATTTGTTAGCTCTACACGTTCTTTATAACTTGGACTGACTCAAGCATCCCACACTCTAAGACCTCAGTGTCAGCTTGATGGGGAAGAAGCAGCAAGACCTGAAGGACGCAGGGCAAGAACCCCAAGGAAGAGAAATCCGAAACCTTTCAAAGGGGCACATTAAGTGAGGGCTTCACTCAGACAGCACTGATAGCCAAGGGGTCTTACCAGGTTAATAGGGTAGCAGAAGTCTCCAAATAGTGAGGACATCCTGCCTGCCACTACTGTGCTCTAGTCCAGCAGTTCTCAGCCCTGGCTATACATTAGAGTCACCTGGGGAGCTTTTAAAAAATACCTATGCCCAAGCCTCATCCACAGATTCTAATTTAACTGGTCTGGGGAAGAATCCGGGCAATGCATCTTTAAAAGTTCCTCCAGGGATTCTAAGACAATCCAGAGTAGTGGGCTGAATAATGGCCCCCAAAGATATCAGGTCCTAATCCCTGAAACTTGTAGATGATACCTTACATAGCAAAAAAGGATTACAGACGTGATTAAGTTAAGGATCTTGAGATGGGGAGATTATCCTGCATTATTCAGGTGGGCTCTAAATGCAACCACAAGTGTCTTTATAAAAGAGAGGCAGATTTGACACACACAGCAGAAAAGGTGACATGAAGGTGAAGCAGAGAGATTTGAAGATCTGGAGTGATGCGGCCACAAGCCAAAGAATGCCAGCAGCCACCAAAAGCTGGAAAAGGCAAGAAATGGATTCTCTCCTGGAGCCTCTGGAAGTTCTGCCCTACAAACACTTGGATTTCAGCCCAGTGATACTGATCTTGGACTTCTGGCCTCTAGATCATGAGAAAATAAGTTCTGTTGTTTTAAGCCACTAAGGGTGTGGTGATCAGTTATGGCAGGCACAGGAAACTCATACGGCAAGGGTTGGCAATCCCTGCTCTAGTCTCACTGGCCACTATTGAAGTTGTTGAAAAGACCAAGCTAAGCACTATCTCTGAGCCTTTCACCTGCTTTTTCTCAACCCGGAGCACTCTTTCTTATAGTCTTCGCTTGGCTGACTTCCCTGACCCCTGACCCAATCTAAATTAGATGCTGCTTGGTATTTCCTTTTAGGATTTTGTTCTCATCCTTCACAGCACTTATCACAGTTTGTAATTAGATATTTACTTTTCTGGTTATTTATTTAATGTCTTTCTTCCTCACTAGAATATAAACTCCCTGAGAGCAAGGTTTATACCACTGTGTTCACCACTGCATTTTCAGCACCTAACATGGGACAGACACATAGTAAGTGGTTGATAAAAGCTTATGAAAAGAAATAATAAATGAACGAATGATACTCACAGTACAGACCTCAGAACCCCAGATAACAGCCAGTTATATGAGATCAGGATCTACCTCCTGGGAAAGAAAATGGCAAGAGCTAGGAAGGAAATCTGGGCCCCAAATAAAAGGGCCATAGTCCTGACCGTGCTCCAGACTCCGTGGGACAACTGGAATAATGAGGGAGGTGATGTGCAATGGGTACATATATGCACACTTGATTCTTGATTTGAGCAGCCAACCATAGTTCCAGCCTGCATTTTCTGTATGTCATGGGGATCTTGATACAGTACTAGGTTTGACTGGTATTGGCTCAAAAACCGGACAGAGAAAAGAAAGCATTTAGAACAAACTTAAGACCTGCTGCAAGGCATAACTGGAAAAATGCAGGCACTGACAAATATTCAAATTAGAGAAGACACATCTATCCCTTCATCTGCATGAAAGATAGGACACTGGTTGAAATCCATCAATCTCCAGGTGTTGTAGTATGCTCCCACTATTCATCTGTCCCTAAGTTAGGGACAACCTATTTTGTAATATTTGTGTAGCATCTATTAAAAAAAATCACTTGAGTAAATCCAGAAAAGCAAGTAGAATCCATTGCACTGTTCCCTCCTGACTGCCTGCTCCTGTCATAGTAAACAGACCCCAACGGCAAAAATGATCCGGTACTGGACATTGCTTTTCAGGGTCAGGAACCAAGATGGTTCTCTCATCGAAGCTCCCCAGTTGCTCACTCACTTTGTGAAGCAGCAATGGCCAGAGAAATGCAACTTTGAAAATCTAGGAATTCCAGGATTAGAGATAGTAATTAAGCAAAAAAGCAGAACTAAAAGCCCCACCTTCAGCCATAAAGCTAGAGTGATCAGGTAAGGGAAGATGAGGCTTGGTAAAGCAGAAAAACCTAGAGTGGATTTCAGTTAGGTTCTTTGGTTGCAAGGAACAAAACTCACCCAATCAGATCAGGAAAAAAAAAAGATATTTCAACTCTGCCTCCCATTTGGTTTTCATTTTACTCCTCCAATTTGACTTCAGGAACCAGGGGAGAAGGACAACCCCTCCTTGTTGTCCAATTCATGTACAGTATTTTGTCCCAACAGCAGTAAAAACCTAGCTATTTTCTTACAAAAGAGAGGCAAAAAAAAGACAGGCTAATTCAGAAACAAATTGAATATGTAACTTCTCAGACTGAATCGACTTCATAACTCAGAAAATGATTTCTGGTTGGTGACTGAGAACTCCCTTAAGTGCTATACTTGTGCCATTTGTTGTCTGGATTCATATTTCTTTGCTGTTAGATGATATACAGATGATATACTTTTCTTCAAAAAATATTTCTAATGTGACTTTTGTACTTTTTAAAATAAAGTATGTTTAACTGTTGGGCTTGTGATAATTTGTGAAACTTCAATGTTTTTAAAATATTTCTATAATGTTAATGGGGAAATTCAGCAATAAACTATTTATATTAAAAAAAGCATGTTGTCTTTGTATTTGTAACTGCAAACATTTTAATCAGAGTAATGCTAACATTAATAAATTTTCATTGAGAAGTAATTTTCCAGAGCAAACTCTATTGGTTCTGTGTATCTCTGGTTCTTAACGATTTCACTATGATGTACCTAAGTGTAGTCTTCTTTGTATTTATCCTGCTTGAAGTTTATGAGCCTCTCGGATCTATGAGTTGATGTCTTTCATCAGTTTTGGAAAATACTTGACAATTATCTCTTCAAATATTGCTGCTCCTTATTGTCTCTCTCCTATCCTCTGGGTCTCCAATTACACATATGTTAGAACATTTGACTATGTCCCATATATCTCTTTTGCTCTGTCCAGTTCTTTTGATACTCTTTTTCTTTCTGTGATTCAGTTTTGCTATTTTCCTTGCACCTATCTTTGAGTATACTAATCCTGTCTTCTGCTACATCCAGTATGCCATTAAACCTATCCAATGAATTCATAATATCAGATACAACATTTTTCGGTTATAGAATATGTGATTGATTCCTTGATGTAGACTCAAATTCTCAGTTGACTCTCTCCATCTTTTCATCTCTTTTGTACATCTTTTCCTCCATTTTATTTAACATCCTTATTCATATTTATTTCACAACCTTTGAACTAACTCCAACATCTGGATCATCTATGGGTTTGCTTCTATTGTTTCCTTTTTCTCTTGATTGTATGTCATGTTCTTCTGCTTCTCCACATGACTAATAATATTTTATTGTATAGTGAACATCATGTGTCAGGGGTCTTAGTGACTGAAATCTTTGTTACTTCCCCCAGAGTGTTTGCACTTTCCTCTGAAAGGCAGATAGGAAGAGGGACTGATCATCTCAATCCAATCATGAATTGAGCTAATCTGAAGCTAGCTTGCAGCTTCAGTTAGAAACAGTCCACCTCCGTTTTCAAATATCTCAAGGACAGTTGTGTATTTGCTGTAGCCCTTCTATCTAAAGAGTTTCCAAGCACTTTGAGGCAGTGACATAGTTCACTTTGCTTTCCTAGTCCAGCCTCTTAGCCTCTTGGGCCTCCCTAGCACTCAGCAAATGTCCCATGGGAAAACTGGCTAAGACATTTGGAGCTTGTCTAGACCCCTGCTTGTCAGCTTCCTCTGTAGGTTTGTCTTTTCCTGGTTGAGTCCCTCTGTCTAGGCCACGCCTGACTGATTCTCAGCCTGTGACCACACTTGCAATTGTCCCCAGGAAAAAAATGACCAGTGATCTCAGCTAAGCTAGAAAGGGAACTTCCCTCTGGAATTTTAATTTACCTAATACTTTTTGCTTCCTGGTTCTCCAATGTCTTTAAAAATATAATTTTTTGTAACTTATCTGATTTTTTCTAGTTATTACAGCAGAAGCTACCAGCCTGCCACAACATATTACTCACAAGCAGAAGTTCCCATTAGTCCAAATTAATTCCACAAATAACTTTCTAGATAGAATAGGCAAGCTTCCCCCAGTATTTTTGCATGTCATTCTTATTTTACTGATGTGATTTTTATCTAGTTCAATTTTTCCCATGTAAATTTACAACCAAGATTTGTTTATTGATCAGTATATTTGACCATATGAAATTACATCATTCATAGCATCTGCCATGGTGAGTTTTCATCTGTGACCATGGTTTCTACCTAGTTTAATTTTACCCATTTAAATTTTGCAGATCTAAACTTAGTTAAGAAGATTCCATCAAGTTTTATGCTCTAACATATTTTACCAAGTACAGCTTTAGATACTATAATTTTTACTTTGTATTGATTATTTTTACCAGGAATGTCTATTAAAAACTCAATGAAAGACTGATGATATATACTTAATTCTTATTTCATCTCTAAGAAAATTGTGGTAAATTCTCCTCAGATATTCCAGAGTTTTTCAGTGTCCTGAATTGGTCTATTGCATTTTTAACAAATTTCTTCTACAAGTCTCTAATCTATATAGCAATAGTGCCCAGTGTTGGCAGTGCAAAGAGCAAAATGATGAAATTAGAGTGGTAGGCTTGTAATGGCAAGATCAACATGCCTTGGGTCATGATTGGAACACAAAGACCCTGGGAAATGAAACAGCTCTAAGGACTGGGAGTTGACTCCATCTCAACTTGCTTTGTCCTTGCTTCTCTCTATGCCTCTGCTCTTGCCTCCTCTCTCTGCAGACAACTTCCTGTGATCAATCATGATTGTTCTACTCCCTCATAACCTCAGATCTCCCAGAGTCCATTATGGCTGACCTGGCCCCTCTGTCTGTATCATGACCTTTCAGCTTTAATCCCCTCCCATTTTTTGATATGATGTCTGGGTTCAAATAACCAAGGGAAGGAATGTGACTAACCCATCATAATATGAAGGCTACATGGGCCCAAGTTCAGGGAATCTTGCTCAGGAATCTCTCTAACCCAGTATTTCGTGAAGTGTGATCCGCAGATCACCTTCTGGTCTCCATTCCACAGCCCTGGGTCTTTCCCCTGAAATGTGTTTCCCTCAGCCAGAAGGGAAGAGGCTGCCAGGGCTCCCTGCAGCCCTTCCCCACTCTGTACCACTGGAAAGCATCCTGGAATAGCTGAAAAATCTCCAGTGTCCGATCTGTCTGCGTTCAAATACCAGTTGCACTACCTATAAACTCATTCTGAGTGAGTTCCTAAATCTCTGAGTCTTAGTATCCTTATCTGTAAAATGAGAGTTATATCTGCCTTACAGAAAAAAATAATATAATACATACAAAGAGCCTGACACAGAAAAAGTACTCAACAAATACTAGTTCCTTATCTTTTGAGGGCAAGTCTGTGGTGTCACCTTCACACATAAGGAGGATAGCACAGTAATAGCGTGTGGCCAGAATCAAGCAAAACACATGAGATGAACCCAGGAAATAAATGAATGGATTTGCCAGCTAGAGACATTGTTATTTTTTCTTCCTGCCAAGCCTGATTTTCCCAGAGATACTGCATTTCTTTGGATAACTCAGCAACTACTCAATCCAGATATAGTCTCTCAGGCAGGCAACATGTTTACACTCAAAATGCTCACTTCCACTTCAAGTTTCCAATCCCCTGCTGCTACTTTCTGCAAACTTAATTAATTAGTTGCAGCTAACATTTGTTCAACCTCATGCAGCAATGGGAGACTGAAGGAAACAGGCTCTCAAATTAAAACATTTCAAAATATTGTCTTCTCCCAAGAAAACATTTCTTTTTTTTTTTAAATTAACACTCCATTTGGATAACTTTAAGGTTTCAAAAGAAAACAAACAAAGGAGTTCCAATTAATGTTGATTGTCTTTAACTATTTCCCTGCCAACCATCTATGCTACCACTCTTATTTTTCTAAGCATTGCCATCCCCTTAACAGATATGCAACGGGTCCTCTCCCTATATCCTTTGTGATGCTTAAGTAATTATATCACATATGGTCCTGGTGTGAAAATGCCTGCCACATACTCCGTCAGTGAGCAGATTAAGATGTGCCTAAACCCTAAGTGATAATGTTGTCTTAGAAAATAAAAAGCTCAAGTGCCAGTGAAGGCAATAGTATGCAGCAAGAGGGTACAGTAAATTTTTATTCTTCTTATTGATTTGATTGTTTTACTACCAAGACATAATTACATTGGCAAAGACTAAATAATAGGAAGAGTAGCTAGAAAATGGCCCTGTAAGCACCTTACCCCATTGGATTAATTGAAGAAATTCAGATTGGGGCATTGTAATCTGTTGGCCTGGTTGGTAGCTACCAGTTGAGTATATGTAATCTGTGGGGAAAGCTCCTCCAATGACCAATGAGGATGAGATAGTGTCCCAATGGCTGCTCTCCCACTACCTGCCATGATTTTTGTATGGTGTTTCCTTATCTAAAAAGATGAATAACATTCACTCTGTCTACAGCACAAGATTGGTGAGGCGCTCTGTACAGTTCTGCACAAACATAAATTGCTGTTGTTGCTGTTGTTATGAATGACATAGTGGAAAGAGTTTTGAACCTGGAGTTAAGTGACCTGAGTCCTAATCACAGCTCTGCTCATACAATGATCGAGTCACAGCCTTGGGCTATATAAGAGAGCAGTCAGGATAGTGAACAGTGACATAGTATGAACAGTGACAAGTGGAAGACACGATATTCAGGGATGCTTCCAAAGGCTCTGTGAGACTCTGTTAGAATGGCCGTGACCGTGCAGAGTCATCACTGATTTCATTTTAGTTCACTTGGGTGTGTTTTCATCTTTTCATATGTGCTGATAATAATTCTAAGATTCAAAAATATGTCACAAACACAGTTTAAGGATCACTGGTGATATCATGGAAGTGGAAGGAAACAAAAGAGAAAACTTAAGAATGCAGAAACTAAACCCGGAGTCACTAATTCTGTACCTTTAACTTATAAGAAACGTGAGGGTATGAACGTTTTTAGAGATTCCCATCAATAGTGATGTTGACTATGGGCACTAGAAAACTAATCAAAGCTACTGTAACAATAGAAAAAAGCTTGGTTTAATTTTTTACAAATAATGCCAACAGTTATTTACATAAAAATATCTCCACTTGTGCCTAACTATAACAGGCATGCTAATTAGCACCACATTTTATATATCAGATTATTTTTATTGTAATCTTTATTCAATTTTGCTCAATTTTAACGTCTTGCTCATGTGTTTGTGTATATGTGTGTGTACTCAAATAGAGATAGATATAGCAAATCTCTCTCTATATAAAGATATATATTTATATATATTATTCAAATAGAGATAAAGATAGATATAGCATAATCTCTCCCCATATGTGTGTATATCTGAACAAGAATTTATGTATGTAGAGACAGAGACAGAGCACAGACAATTAATTGCCTATAAGTTGTCAATAGCCCTTCTCTTCACTAAAATAACCCAGATTTTGTTGGGGATGGTAATATGTCCAACTGAAAAAACAATATTTCCAGCATTACTTGCAAATACGAGTGGCTATATATCTAACTGCTGACCAAGGAAATATAAGCAGAACTTCTGAGATGGAGCCTCCAGGGAAGCACATGAAAAGCAGGGCTGATGACGTTGGCAAGTCCACTGCCCTCTTGCAAGTCAGTCTGGAGCACAGATGTTCTTCTTGAAGAGGATCAGCCAGCTCATGATTCTGAAGTGAAAAATCCATGCTAAGGATGGCTAAGGGGAAAGGTAGAGGAAGGCTGGGTCTCTGCTCTTAAGATTTGCCAAATCAGGTTTGGATTACCTGACTCCATACTTCTTATATATGAGAAAAATCAAACACCTAATTTTCTAAAGCCACTGTTTAGGAGCTTCTGTTCTTAGCAGTCAAATATAATTCCTAACTGATGCAAGAGGAACATTGATCCTTACTCCCAAGGCATTTATAGTTTTACTGACAAAACAAGATAGGCATTCATGTTTGATCTGATTAAACAAGAACATAGACATGTAAATGACTGAGTGCTTTACAAATAGTGCAAGCTGTAAATGCTACAGGAGTTCAAAAAAAAGAAAGAAAGAAGGAGGTGCACTGGAGTTTTTGAAAAACATCTTCATGTGGAAAGGACCTGAGGGAGATGTTAATAATTAGAGATTTAGGGAGTGGGTTTCAGGCATGGAGAATAGCAAGAATTTAGATACAAAGACCAAAAAAAAGCATAGTTTGCTGACTGACTGGACCAGGAGGAAGAGTACAGACTGTGGGGTAGCTGAAGAGGAATCTGAATAAGTAAGATGGGGCTAGGTGACAGTGGCCTTGAAAATCAGGCTGTGGAATTTGGCTTTACAGGCGGTGTGTAGCTGTTAATCATCAATTCTTCACGTGTTTTCCTGGCCTCTTGGCTATTCACTAGTCTCATGTTTATAATTGCTTATAAGATAGTGCCACCGACATCCCAATTGACCCCAGATATAACCTGTCTAAAAGTAGAACTCATCATTTTCCTTCATCAACGGACCAGTGGTGTTATCAATCATCCAGCCTTCTAGGATGGAAATTTTGAAGCTGTCTTTGACTTATTTTTCCTTTCCCAAACCTTATATCCAATGCCACCTAGTCCCATCCTTCCTTTCTTCAAAATGTGTCTTAAATTCATTTCTCTCTATCCATTTCCACCATCACCATCTGGGATTGTCTTTCAACCCTGTCTCCTGCAAGAGCTTCTAACAAATCTCCCTCCTGACAGCCTCTCCCTGCTGTCGTCATCCTAAAAATCACTGCCAGAAAAATCTTCCTAAATTACTATTTGAACCACATTACCCCACCCCCACCTTGTACTTCAAAATCCAGATTTCTCTCCTGTGCTTATAAGGCCTTTCACATTATTGCCACCGGACCCATCTACCTTATTTCCCACCAAAAGGAACCTGCAACCAGTGCTGTAGTCATCTGGACCTCCTCAAAGGACCTACTCACCCTACACTCATTCTTAGTGCCCACTCACTTAAAATGTCCACTGTTTTCCTTTTTTGGTTGTCTAAATATTATTCATTCTTAAGATTCAGTGAACTAACCTCTCCCTCAAAGGTCGTTTCAATCAACATGGATCTCCCCTTTTCTGAATTCCCACCCTATTTACAGTTTATATCATGCAATGGATTATTTCTAATTGTTTATGTGTTTCAAGTTTGCCAGCCAGGTAGACAGCAAAAGAGAGTAAGATCTCTGGAAAGTTGAACCATTTTGCCATCAACTCTTAGGGTTGAGGGACCCCTATGAAATGCATCCTTACTGTTCCTCCTATGGACGTTTTCAGTCTTTGCCAGAACAAATTCAATTATATACTCTTCAATAGAGTAGACAGTCAACAAATATCTATTCATTTAATAATTTATGAAACTTTTCTGATACTGTTAGGCCAATAAAAACTCAATAAATACTTGCTGATCATTTGATAACAATTAACTTGTAACTGAGGTTTGCAAGCAATGACACCATGAATGTATGCTTTAGGGAGAATCATTCCTGTTTTCCATATGCATGAATGCTGACTCTGCCATGAGAGCTTTAGATACACTAAGCCAATAGAGTTTACATTAATTCTACAAACTAAAAGAAGTTCCATTGTTATGTAGAATTTACTATGGTTTAATGACCACTGATTATAGTTTGGCTAATCCCCATTCATGGACAAATTTACCTTGAATTGCTGGACAATTAACTATACCATTGTTCAAAAGGCAGTAATTATTTCTAGCTGAATATTGAGAGGTATGGAACTGAACCAGCTGTGCCTATCCAAAATTCCTAATGAATTCTGAAAACACATATCATCCTTTTTCATTTATCAGACCCACTTGATATTATTGTAGTTTTCCCTTTTGACTCAAAGGAAACAATTCCATTAGCAAGCACGAAGAGAATACCTATTTAAAGGTGAATTTGAGCAAATAGAATTATATCCTTAAAGAAACAATTCATTTTCTTCTGATAAATAATTGATACCTTTGCTAATTTCTCAAAAACAGGAAAACTAAACATTCCATCAATAAATATATATCCTTGAAATGTATTATTACTAAATCAACTACATTGCTTTGTTTTAACAGGTCATATGACACATCAGAAAAAAACTCTAGATAATGTGTTTTTAAAATTTTCCTTTTATCTTGACATCACTAAATGATTGGGAGTATTCACCATTAAGTTCTTTAATGACAATATCCTTTCTCTTACAAATGGCTTTGAAGTCTTCTACCGCCTATTGCAAGTATTTGGATACTTCCCCAGCAAGGGTGGGCAGGGAGCCAACAAAAGCCACCAGGTGCCAATACTACACCTGACAAATTAGCCACACGACTGGAAAAGGGTGGGTCCATCCTCCTGTTAGAGGTTCATTTCCTCTCATTTTCCTATGAACAGGAAGTCATTGGAATGAGGAAAAAAGCTTTCCTTAAAGACCCATATGACCAAAGGTCTGAACTTGTTAACTCCTTGCTAACAAATGACTTGGAAGCAAGTTCAAACTAATCACAAGACTTTATTTACATTGACTTGTTTAACTCCATTGATGGCCTAGGTTCCAGAATGCTGAGGTTTAGTTAACACTCACGGTGTTCATGGGGCAGGTGGGGAGTGCCCTTGGTTGTCATATGGAATAAGTACAGCTGACAGAGGAGCACAACCCTTGCACAAAACTCAGGAACCTAAAGATTGAAGGGTCCAGACAAGATCTAACCATAGCCATGCATTAGGGCCAGACTGACCCAATTCAACAAAATTGATTTGAAGAATTTAATCAGAGTTGACTGAGATTCCATAAAATACCATACTATATTCATATAATATTCAATTCAATTACTCCCCCTGAACTAATGACTTGTAACTGCCTCCTAAAGATCAGTTATTCAGCTTGATGAGTGTTAAATAAAGCATAACAAAAGGAATGTTTTCCAACTGAAAAGGAATCCAAAAGTAATCCAAAGAATAGAGATGTATACTTATACTTATCCTAGTGCTATCCCAAGGGAGAACTACTATACAAGACAATGTCATGTATTTGTAACGCATACATAATTATTAAATAACTATTAAAATATATTTTATTTACATATGCTTTTTAAAAAGTATTACAAAAATGACTTAATACAATGTACAATGTTCTACAACTTGCCTTTTCATCCAACAACATGTTATTGACATCTATCCTTGACAGTCTATATAGTATATTCATACATTTTACCTAATATATGGAATCAACTCCCTCAAATTTTTGCCAATCTGATAGCTAGAAAATGGCAACTCATGTTCTTTTATTGTACATTTCTTTCACCATTAGTAAGATTGAGCATATTTTTCAAATATTTGCTAACCATTTGCAATTTCTCCTGAAAATTACTTATTTTATATCTTTTGCCCATTTTTAAATGAGTTGTTTATATTTTTCTCATTAACTTCTGGGTGCTCTTTGAATAATGGGTAGTAACCCTTTTTTCTGTAATGTATAATTCAAATATTTTGTCTCAATCTGTCATTTCTCTATTAACTTTGTTTATGATGTTTTTGTCAGGTTTTTATGTTTATGATATTTTGTCAGGAAAATCTGTCAGGTTTTCCTGAATGGCTTCTGGATTTCCCATCTTGTTTACAAAGACCTTCTAACCCAAGATTATTTTAAAAAAAAATGTTCATTCATATTTCCTTCCAATACTTGTATAGATTTGATTTTTATGTTTAGAGCTTGATTCCATCTGGAATTTACTTTTGTGTATGGTATGAGTCCAGAGAGAGCCAGTCGTCCCAATACCATTTACTGAACAGTCTACTCTTTAGCCATTGATTCAAAACGCCTCCATAGCATCTGTTAAATTCCTCTATATTCTTAGGTCTGCTTCTGGATGCTAATTTTTTTGGTTAGTTGATTTCTCTCTCACTACACTTGTGTATTAATTGTATCACTTCTACTGTGTATTGCTTAAGATGCATAGTTTCTTTGATAACTACTAGGGTAAGTCCCCACTCATTTTAATCTTTTGCTTGTTTGTTTTTCATGGCTATTGTCATGCACTGCTCTTCCAGATGAACTTTAGAATAGGCTACTCCAGCCCCACTGGAGGGGCTGGCCCCACTGCCAAGTGGTTAAAGTTCCACACACTCCGCTTCAGCGGCCCAGGTTCACAGGTTCGGATACCGGGCGCAGACCTACTCCACTCATCAGTCATGCTGTAGAGGCATCCCACATACAACATAGAGGAAGACTGGCACAGATGTTAGCTCAGGGCAAATCTTCGTCAAGCAAAAAAAAGAGGAAGATTGCCAATGAATGTTAGCTCAGGGCAAATCTTCCTCACACATACACAAAATCCCATTGGAAATGGGATTTCATTTCAATATATGGAAAAACTGAGTGAAATTTTACATCTTAAAGGCATCTGATTTAACCTCAATTAAAGTTTCATAAAATAAAATATTTTACAGAACTTTTAAAGATTAAACCATTATAAATAAATGGGATGTTTTGTCATTATTTTTGTTATATCATATCAAGACTTTCCTTTTGTTTGGCTGCTTCATCAACCAAACAGTAGCTATTCTATGCTAGGAAACTCTAATATATGTTATGAGCATACAGAGATATATGTGACGTAGTGCCTGTCTGTGGAAACTTAAAACCTAGTTAACCAGATAAGACATATATACAGACACATATAAGGCATATCGATATATACAATATACATATTGCTGTAAGGCACCTTTATTAAGAATCAAATGTGTTACTGTAGATAATAAGAGCACCAAAAGCTCAGAGACAGGAGATTCATGGGAGGAGAGTTTAGAGGCTCTCTCGTTTTACAGAAGAGAACATGAAGGCCCAGTCAGGTTAAGTCATCTAGCTAAGCAGTAACAGAAAACATCAGGCCTGCTAATTCCTATTCCAGTGACCTGTCTACTGCATCAAGCTCTCACTCGTTACACATTTATTTGTAGACTATTTTAGAATCGTCTAGAAATCTGTATCTGTGTAGCAGAAGAGTCCTTTAGAAAACTCACATTTATAACTGTGTCAATACCCACAAACTAGTTTCCCAAAATCAGTTAAAAAATGAAAAGGTTGCATTCAAACAACTCTATTACAGGGATTTCTTTTGATCTATATGACATCAAATAACAAGGATTAATGATGTTTCACTTTTCAACCAGTGGTTTTGACATTAGAACACATAGCCTGTGTCTAGGTAACAAAATGGGAGGAATTTTTTTTGCCCCTTTAGGCAATTCATCCCCTTGTCACATTTTAAAGCCCTCAGGTAATAAACCCTAAGACCCACGGGAATCTTTACACCTGTGGAGGAGAGATTTCTAAAACTCAACATCAAATCCACTTTTGATTTTCCCTTGAGTTTGTTTCTATCAATGTTAGGCAGGTAACACATTTCAGCTTTTAAACCATGAAGTGATCTTTTTTTAGAAAAAAAAATTGCATTCACAGCTTTAATCTTATATTTCCATGCGTATTGAGTTAAATGTTGTAAAACTATCAATTCTGTCAAAACCTGGCAAAGAGAAAACAGGACACCATGCAATCTTAATGTCCAAACTGACTAGTGATTATCAGAAATTAAATGTGCAGGAATTCCAAATCTTTTTTGATCTGAGATGTCTAGATAACTTTTGTTTTTCCATAATTGTATGAGGTTTCTACATAGTATTTAAGAATCAATTATATTGCAATTGATGTAATTAACTCTAATAATCCATTAAAAGTCAGTAGGAGGGCTATTCAAGTCAATAGAAAAGAAGGAGTATATTATGAAGGTGTTATTAACCTATATAGAATTTTACCAGACATTTTCTTTTCTTACATAATAAATACACAGTGGTTAGGAAGGCTGTCATTATAATTTAATGTGAACAATAGTCCATCACTCCTTTTCGTATGCAACCCTTAACTAATTCCATGTACCATGCACAAGTAAAATGAAACCTTTTCTAATCAGGGTACGGTCATATCAATCATATATTACGCCATGATTAAAGAAGAGGTCCTTTCCCAGCTAAGTGGAAGAGAACTGGGTACTAGTAGAAGTTTCAGGCCCACCTTCTCTTTCAGTTGACAAGTCTCAGTTTCTGACAGCTGTCTGTACATTGCAGCCAATCAAAGAGTAAACAGCCATCCAGAAAGTTCTGTTTAGAATACTCTAGCAACCACTAAATTCCCACTGAAAGCATGGCTACATGTTCTGTTGAGCATCAAGTGAACTTTGGAGCATTCTGAATTAAATGAGATGAGAATTACTTACCTTCACAGCATTCTACATGTCCAGACTACTATAAACCTCAAAGATATCTAAAACTGCCAACCTCAACAGAGCTGGCCTGGTCATCCCTGGAACTCCAGGTCACAGAGCAAGCCCTAGGGGCTCTGCCTGCTTCCCATCCCCTCTCCATTCCCAGTAACATGAAGTCAAGAGAGCACAGTTTAAATCACAGGTCACCATACAAACCCACTGTCCTTCTTTGAAAGGACTCTCACCTCTCACCAGGTCCCAGTTCTGCTTATCCAATTTGACAGTGAACAAAAATGTTATACTCTAATATCTTCATGAAAGGACACTTCATTATTACTCTTAGCCATTTAACCTACTATAGGCTTCATTAGGAATACAGACTGTGTTAGCTTGGCTGGCTTCACATATGTATCACAGCAACTGTCCCCAGCTATGTGGACAGCAAGCATTATCAGGAAGAACACCTTCTACACAAAGAACAGCAATGCCTGTGAAGGTATAGAGCCAGAGAGGTAGTGGGGGAAAGAGGGCAGCACCTGGAACCACAAGACTTGGGATGGATACAGGCTCTGCCATGAATTGGCTATGTGAGCCAAAGACTATCCCTCCTCAGTCTCCTCGTCTGTAAAGTGAGTGGGAAAAGAACCCATATTATAGGGCTATGATTCAATTAGCCCTACTACATTAGGATTAAATTAGACAAACATGTGAAATTAGCCTTGTAAATCAGAAAACACTACATAAATCTGAGATTGTGTTTGTGCTTATAGCATTGTTCAAAGTCACCAAGAACTCTCAAAGCCAAAGAGAAAAAGGGATGAAGCAATAATTCTCAAACTTTGGTGCACATGAGATTCATCTCAGGACTTATTTCAAAGTACACATGCCTGTTTCCCAGGTGATTCTGATTCAGACCACAGGCTGAGAGACACTGGGATAAGGGGTTGGCTGAAAATGGATTCCCATTCACTCATATTTTAAGCACTAAGAAGCCTTTGAGGATACAAATAATTACAAGATACGGCTCACTGTCGAGCAACTTCAGCTTTACATGTAGAAAGAAGACAAACATCCAGAAATAGATACAATAAAAGTGTCTTTGCATTAAAGCAGAAAAGGCAGCCCGTAAGTAAGACCTCTTCGAGCTTCTCCCTGGAGTCCTGACAAACATAAATTCGTATTCCCTGGAAGGGGATTCTGGTTCTCTCTGACTCCTCAAGTGTGCACTGTTAGTGCCCTGTGTTCTCTTCTGCACAAACTCACTCCTAGGCCCCAAGTGTCAACATGAGTCACCGAGTCTCAGCCAGGAATCAAGGAGAGAGTGTGGGTCCCATCTCCTCTCCTGGAAAGCCAGGCCTCCCTGTGAAGTGGCATCTCTTACTCAAAGGGTTCATCTCAGAGATGGAACAAAGAACCCTTTTCATTCTGGAGAACTCCTGTTTTGTGTAGTACAGGCAAAGATTGAACAAATCCCCCAGAGGCATGGGCAGCCACAGTGACTAGAATATGTGACTCCCCTCTGAAGGTTTCACTTTGAATCTCCTCCCGAAGGCCAGTCCTGGAGGGAGCATTTGGACAGAGCAAAGCAGTGGCTTCAAAGTTACAGTAACTTTCTACATGCCTGGGAGGAGATGGAGAATGTCACCTTCCTTTTTTCTGAAACTCCCATCGTCACTTTGTACAAGTCCCAAGAACACAGAGAAAAGAGACCTGGTCCAGGAGTCAAGAGACCTGGGCTGTCCCTCTGCCCCTGCCAGTAACGAGCTAGGAAACCATCTTTTTCTTTGGCCACATCCTTTTCCAAAGAGGAAAATTCAGAAGACTGACATCTACGCTAGCTACTTCACAGGGTTAACGTGAGGGTTAGATAAAAAACTTCTTTGAAAAGTAAAAAGTGTGATTGAAACACAAGAAATTAATAGTAAATCCCCAAAGTAAAATTTTCAACCTCTGAATTAACCAGTTTGATTATGAACATTGTCCACCCCCCATTCACTAAGTTTCCCTCTGCTGCTTTGCTTTGAAGGTATAAGTTGGTCCTCGGATAAGTCACCACCATTGATTCCTTTGCAGATAAAGACTTGCAAGACTAGGTTGCCAGTCCTATTGAATTCTCTCTGACTCTCGCAGACGTGCTTTCGTTCTCTCTAGGCCTACAGAAGCTTGAAATGCCCTCGCTCTGTGCAGCACTCTCCCACCCCCAGCCTCAACCTGACCACACAGACCTGGAGGTACCCAAGAACATCTGACCCCCATCGCATTCATGTGACATCTTTGTTCAACGCTAAATTCACTTGAGAGGGGAAAAAAATACCTCAACCAGGAAATAAATCTTTTACTGCTATTTCATCCTCCCCTCACATGGCGCTGGAATATCGCTTTAAAGAACATTCTTGTGGCCTTTCCAGTTCTTTTCCTTTAGGTCTGCAAACAGGAGTAACCCGTCCAAGGGGAAACTACTCCCCAGCAGAGCAGTTCTTCAAAGGGGACTTCTTTGGGCAGGAAAAGGGAACGTCTGATACTGTGGCTGAATAAACAGACTCATCAAGCTCGGTGCCAGATTGGAAAACCAGGCCCTCTGAGCTTGCAGCCCGCCAGCAACGCACCTCATGTGCACTCGCTCTGGCTCTCTCGTCTCTCTCTGTCCTGTTTCACTTTTTTCTTTTCCATTCTGTCATTGTCTTCACCAAATGCCTTAATGTTCCTGGGTATATAACTATTGTTTTTATTACTATTAATTGACTAATCTAATAGGCTCTGCAGGTTTCAAAGCCCATTTTTAAATCAGAAACTGTTCCATCATCTCTACTCAAGAAGTTCACTTTATCTGTCAACAGTCAGATATTCCCACAGTCACCACCAATCTTCCTTAGAAAGCAGCTCCTTTGAAAGGTAAAATAGACAATTCACACACTTAATGTTGTAAGCCTTGGATGGGTGGCTGATAGAATCCTAGGGGTTGATGGACCCTCCAAAAGTCATTATTTTCGGGAAAAACTACAAATTTACAGATTCAGAAAGATAAATGTTTACTCTGGACTTTGAAAGAGTCCAGAATCTACCCACCCCATTCACGACTCAGTTCAGTGTCTCACAGTCTATAGTAGAAGTATTTCCAAATATCCAAGCTAAATTTATACTACAATTAGTTTTTCCAGTCGAATAGCTGGTCATAAGTAAAATTCCAAACCACAGGTCATAGCAGGGCATAGGCTTAGAAATTGGAATTTGTCTTTTCCATACTGGAAAGTTGGGTTTTTTTTCTTTCCAAACAATTATACCAGTAAATGTTATGGTTATTCAGATAATTTGGACAGTAATTAGTTCTAGTTGTTACTTCTATGTCTACACATCCTCACATGGACAGAAACAATTCTCTGTGAATTTCCCACAACATGTTATCAATCCTATCAGGATTTTTTTCAACCATCCAAAAATTAGGCGGAGGGTCTCACTCTAATCGCTTTGTTCTTAACGTCTAAACCCTTTCCTAAATATCTCTTTGAGAAAACAATTTTTGGATGATAAATATACTTGGAAAGAGTTTATAAAACTCTCCAGTACCTAGTTATAAAATGAGAGATGAACTCTTTACTTAGCTTCCATCCATAATTGGCTTCTGGCCCATTCATTATCATACTTCATGACTGTCCTATATAAAATGCCTCTTTAACTGGCTTTATAAACTTCAAGTTCCAACAATAATGACAACAATAAAGAGTCAAAATAAAGATAATGGTTAAATATCTGGTCAGTAAAATTCTGTAAGACCCAAAGAATTGTTAATGTTTTTCCCCAGTAAATGCTTAACTGCTCAATCCCATCCCACTTTCCCATCAATATTTATGCTTAGGAAGTTATCTTCTAAAAGACTAGTTGAGCTCCACACTCTATGTTTGTCCATTCTGAACACTTGTCAGTAATTTCTATGGAGTAATCACAAGAACAATCCAATTGTCCTTCATGTCATTAATCACCACCAACCACAAAAGTCCAGATTAGCCATGAATTAGTAAACTTGTCTTAGTATTTGCCCAGAGCTGTGTTGTATCTACCTTTGGTGAAGGAGAAAAAAATTCTAGTTCAGCCGCTCAGATGCTGTCTGACAAACAATACCTGGATATTTAGAAATATCTCATCAACAAATAGATTTTTTCATTTTTAAATGATATTTTTAAAGGCATCACTATCAATTGCCTATCAAACTAAGATGACTAAAAGTCAGTGCTTATTTTTAATCAGTAGGAGTCTAAAATGCACCTCCTCTCCATTTGACATGCATAGATTAGGTTCTCAGTTATGCAATCATCGGTGCAAACATCCCCTTAGACATGCTGAAGGGACAAGGTGGGAGACGTTCATTTCAGTTACCTTTGCCCAGGCTTTATTTGTTCTGCAGATAATAAACTTTGGACTTCTTTACCCAACCAGTCATCTTGCACAAACAGTAAATTACCTCAAAACTTTCTGTTCCCATGGGACCCTTGAGAAAACAAAATGAAAAAAAAAGCATGATTAAAATCTACTTTCTTTGGTCAACATACTAAAATTGAGCAATTTCTCAACATCTTAAAAGGGACTGTCCTGGCGTCAGGTTGAGAGTTAGTAAACTCCCTATTGATCAAATAACTGAAATCGGTAATAACTGGAGTCAGAATTCTGAGGTTGCAAACACTTGTTCTGTAACTATTTCCTGTTCCTCTACATAGCATCATGAAGACCTTATCCACAGTCATCCTTTGTAAGCAGTGGTTTGGAAACTTTTGATCTAAACTTTTGATAGAGGTCACACACCATCTATCAATAAAAAACTTGAGGCATATCCAATCTGTATATTTTTACTTATAAATTACATATACGTTACTCTATTGTGTACATCAAAAATATACACACCAAAAAATTCTTTATTTAAGATGGAAAAAATTAAAATAAATAGAAGGTTTAATATCTTCTTTCTGCACTGGATCAACCCACTGCTTTAAGAACACAGTGACCCACCATTGTCCCAAACTCAATCACCACCTTGCCCTAATCAAAACATGTTTTCAAGAAAGATCAGCTATCAGTCATTATCATCTTATGTGAATAAGGATCCATCATTATATTAATGCTTCCAGCAGGAGTTGCATTTTGAGTATATGTCTAATTATGAGAAGAAAGCTTTATTTCATGTTAATGTAATATCAGGAATGTCAAAATAATTTATGATATTTGGAGGATAGAAAATGTTTCCTACTGGCCTGAAATCAAACAAGTTGGGATGCCCTTTATCTAGTGAATATGCAGCAGCAGCACCAAACTTTGTGTATGAAAAGTTTCTAGGGACAGAAAATTGGTCAGAAGAGGGAAGAGTAGAGATGACATGTTGACTAGGAGATTTTCCTGAGGCCAACCCCAAGTTTCTACTTAAATTCTATATTCATTTAGGGAGTCAGAGCAGAAGGATACTAGGACATTCAAGAAGAAGAGTTTAAGTCCTCCAAGCCATGCTTGTGGCTCCCTTGTGACCTATAAAAACAAACCTGGATAAACTCCCACAAGGCCAAAGTGGAAATTCAAAGCCTTGGTAGCTTCAAGTTGAGGAGTTAAAGACTTCTATATTTCATGAAAAAAAAATCATTTTTGCCCCAAATAATCAATCACAAGTACTTGCATCGCTCAAGTATTTATGTTTGTTATGGATTTATGGAAAGAATTTTCCCAGAGGAAAAGATAAGCAATAATCTAGATTATTTTCATCTTTGTGAATACGAAGTTGAAGTCCTTTAAAAATATGAATAATCCATTAGACATATGTATTGATCCAATTCAACAGGTAATTATAAGATAATCTACTTGATTTTAACCTGTGAAAACAGAAGGAAAGTGGAGCATGGAGCACGTCACGAGCTGTGGAGAAAATGTCTCCTGTGTATGTATGTATACATATACCACACATATAATATGTATGTGTATATATGTACATTTGTGGGTATAGAGAAGCTTCTGCCATTCAGTTTACCATCTAATTGAGCAAATCAGGTGCCCGTGAAAAGTTTTAGGTGATATATCTATCAGCAAGCACAAAATAACAATGTAACACAAAACACATCAAATAAGTATGTGCTGGAGGAATGAAGAGTAGGATATAATTAAAATCTATTATGAATTTCCAAAGAAAATAGGGACAAGGCATTTCAGATAAATAAATTGGCATGAGAAATAGAAAGAAGTTTAATACAGCAAATCGTACTCAGGGGACACAGGATTTACCAGTGTGAGAACAGAATCCATATTGATGAAGTATGAGCTACGAAGTTAAAGTTAATAGATTGACAGAGGAGCCTTGTTATATGACAGCTAAGGCAAAATCTACTTTTGCTTGAAACATCCAGGTAATTAAGGCAAAGTATGTCTTCTTGTTGTTGTTGTTTTACTTAAAATACCCCCTATAATATTCTTTCAGGCTATGTAAGATAACATAGATATACAGACATAATGTAAGAAGGCACAATATAATACTAGGTCCATGGCAGGGAACTTGACAAGTGTGCACAGGAATCCTGCCTGCTCTTGGACCTTTTCAGGCTTTGACCTTTGTTTCTGAAATGCCAAGGTATCTCTTGTGTTATCGTGAGTGCCCACCCCCATCCCTTCATAGCTGTTACCACTGAATGGACATAAACTATGCCAAAAATGATAAGACCTGAGAATTGCTGAACAGCACCAATTCTTCTGTCAACATTCCTGTCCTGAAATCTCCTTTTACTTAACAAACCTGGATCGTCTTCCTTTAATGATACAAAGGAGAAGAAAACTGAGGCAAATAATCAATTACTCCTCTCCAAAAGAGGTGGGGGGAAACTGAAAGATGATACTACCTGTCTAGTTTCTCATGTGTTTTCTGGGTTCCCCATCTTGCTTTGTTATTGTCACAAGTTGCTCCACCTTCACACAATCAGAACTGCTAAAAAGAATGGAAGCTCATCAGGAACAAAATCTGACTTTTCAGCTTCTCTTATATTCCCTATTTCAAGTTTTAAAAGCTAGTTTCAGCACCCATGCACAGCAGGAACTCAACATGTCAAGCAACAGATGAATATCCCAGTTTTGCTCAGTTTATGTTTTAAAGAATCCTTGGATGAATCAGCTCATCAAGTTGGTCATCAAGTTATGAATTAGATAACCACAAAATTCATTCAATTTGGTTACTGAGAAAATCGACCAGACCAAAAACTATCAAAATACTGTTTTGCCTATTTCATAACCAAATATACTTGGTATTGAGATTTACTGTTCAGCAGTGGATGTGAAAACTGTCAAGTTGAATGAAAGTTAATTAAGCTATATTTTAATCTCCACAAGGGGAGAGACTATGCCTGTTTTGTTCAACACTTTTCCCCCGTCCTTATGATAGTGCCTGTCATATTAGGTACTTGTGGCAGCTTGTCATTAAGATGACCGCCATCAATGCTTTCCTTTCTTGAATGCACACGCCGTTCCCCTATTGTGAGGTGGAATCTAGTATTTCTCCAACTCGTTGAATCTGGGTTGGCCAGTGACTGCTTTGACAAACAGAAGACAGAAGTGACTTGCATGACTTCTGAGGCTAGCTCTTAAGAGGATTTGCAACTTCTACCTGGATTTTTTAGAACATTTTCACTAGAGGAAGCTGGTCACAATGTAAGAAAGCTGATTATCAAGAGACTGACAAGCTCTGAGGAAGCCCAAGCTAACATGTGGAGAGAAAGAGGTTCCTGACTAGCCCAACACAGACATGAGTAAAGGAACCTTTAGATGGTTCTAGCCTAAGCTACCATCTGACTGCAAGCATATGAGAGACTCCAAGTAAGAACTGCCCATCTGAGCCCATCAACCTCAAGAACCAAGAGTGACAATAAATTGTTGCATTAAGTCACTAGGTTTTGGAATGGTTTATTACACAGCAATAGATAATTGGAGCAGTGTTCAAAGTTTATTGAATAAGTAAGTTAATTGATAAAAGAAGCCATTTAGAATAAAGGGTTCCCAAATGAATCCAATGAAATCCATTAAATAAATTATTAAAGAGATGTCAACAATGGTAAAGACTATCAGAAAATTGGACAACTCTGTGGATAATTAAGGCCAAGAGGAAATCTGCTACAGAGTAGAGAAAGTAATTTTTTTGAGAGTGGAATTTTCCAGATTCACTAACCATCTTGACTGTATTCATTAGATGATTGCTCAATGCCCTACTTCCCTTTACACAAAGTAAACTTATGATTGTGTTTCAGCCATGATTCTAGGTGCAAATTAGGAGAAAATATATTAACCAAGAAGGAACATGAGTAACCAAGGCAAAGAGGCTTTGTGAAGCCTGATTTTTTTATAAAGATTCTAACTCTTCTCTTTATTCTTTTAATTTTGTAAAATAGACTTTGGTCCAGGTACATTGTGTAAAACAACTAAATATAGCCAGAGATCAGGGTGGGTGGGAATGGAAAAGAGAGGCTAAATGCTGGGCACTAGCAGCTGTTACATCATCACATCCCCCATAATTGTGCTATTATGCACACAGCACTCTTCAGTTGGATATGGTCAACACTTTATAATGATAAAAAGATTAATTAGTGACATGATCCATATCTTTCACTTCTTTGATGGTTGTAAATAAGTCTGAGTCATCCTACTATTATTTTTATCATAGGCACAATAGTTTTACCCTTTTTTGGTGAGGAAAATAAATATCAAGAGGATGTCTTTAATCTTCTGCAGTTTTAACTTCATGCCTTTTCAGATGAAATCACCCAGTCTGGCCCTCCCTTTCCTTAGTATCCTTTTCTTATGGTTGGAGAGGTCCTTCCTAACATCCACGGCCACCCCACCTCCTCCTCACCTACGGAATACTCCTCACCCTGCCCCAATGTGAACTCATAAACTCCACATTCCCAAAGAGATCCCAACTCTGCTAGAGCCCAAAGGTTGTGTTCAGAACCAAATGGCTAAAATATAGAAATACTTTGACTAACTCTACACAACCAACTTGATAATGCAGTTTAAAGCAAAAAAATTGTATGATTGAAGGTCTCCATGGGTCCAATAAACTAGACCATTGTCAAATCTTCCTCCTTTTGGCTATGCAGAAGGACCCAGAGCTCAAGCCTAAGGTCATTTGTTGGGAAAGCAGCTCTTCGTGGTCACTCTTAGCAAGCTAGGAAGGAAAATGGCTTAAGTAGGGGCAGAATCTAGTGCAGTCATTAGGGAGAATTATCAGATTCCATGGACAGGAGAGCTTGAAATCAAACTTAAACACATGGGGATAAATTTATTTGCTATTGATTCTGTTGTCATTCCATCCAAATCAATTCAGAACAAGTTTTTATCTGGTATTGTCCAGCACCAGGGGATAGAGAATTGATTAAGATTTGCCCTCAAGAAGCTTACAAGAGAAAATGGGTTATGGAGGGATGACCAACTTGAATTTCCTATGGGAAGGACAAAGAGCACTTGTGCCAGACATTTTTTGTTGAGACTCAGGAAATATTATCTTTGTCTTTCTAAGCTCCTCTCTGTACCACAAGGGCTAAAAGCCTGGAAACTACATTTCCCTTTTCGTTTTTTCTATCCGTAGCTACAAGCAGGTGTGTGGGCATTGGCAGACAGCAGACATGCGGCTAGGTGTCAGCTTCTGAGCAACCTCTTAAGACTCATCCCCTTCAGTGCTGCAAGCAGCTGAGATCATCAGTAGCAACTTGACTTCCCAGTGATTCCTTCATTTCAGATTTCCTGAAAGTTAGTAACAACCTCCTTGACCTTCACTCCCTAGCTTTCCTAATGGTTTGATTCTGGAAACCTCTAATTCCGTACACTGAATTCCTTCCTGACTGAAATGTTTTGAGTATGTTAGTCATGATGGGATAGGTATGTTTCAGTAATAAACAACCCCCAAAATCTGAATAGTATAACAAAATACAAGTTATTTCTTCTTCAGGATGTAGGCTGAGTGGCTTGTATCTTGTAGCTACACCATCTAGAACATATATCCTCCAAGATCCCTGTGGAAGAGGAGGAAAGAACATAGAGAAAGCATATATGCACTCTTAACCTCCTGGACCAAAGGTGGCACAGTACTTCTGTTTACATTCCATTACAAAGAATTGGTCCTATGGCCCCAATTAAATTGCAAGGGAGAGGGGACTATGGTCTTCCCCTGTGCCCAGGGAGTAGAAATGGTTTGATGAACACATTACATTATACCTGCCACAAGAGGCTTCTATTTTTCTGACTAAACTTGACTATTATATTTGATACCAGATGTGGTGTCCTGTAACAAAACCCTAAAATATGTGGCATTGACTTTGTGGTCAAGTTGCTAGAAGCAGATATATCAGGATGGCTGGCTGGAGATTCATATCATGCAGTGGAAAAACACTCGGCAAAACTGTTGCCTTCGGTAACTTGAAAGTTAGACCACATGACTCTTGAGCTTGTAGGTGAAAAATAGCATGTGTTGGTTGTTACTGGCTGCTTTTGACAACATAATAGAAGAATAAGAGGATATCATGAAAAAATTAACTGGTTTTTAAGCATAGATAAAAAGAAAAAGCAACTGCTTCTAGAGCTCCCTTCTGGTATCAATTTCTGTTTTAGTCAAGGTAAGTAATCCTTGCTGGTATAACAAACAATCCCAAAAAGCTCAGTGGCTTAACATATGAAAGTTTATTTCTCACTCACAAAAGGTCTAATGTGGATATTCCTGGTTGGGCAGCTGTCCTGGGCTGCTCTCCTTCAAGCAGTGATTCAGGAATCTAGATTCTCTCCACATTCTGTCTACATCTTCTGCATATGGGTGACATCAAGGTTGTCCTGGCATTATCCAGCCAGATGATAAAGAGAGAGAGACAGGGACAGAGAAGAAACAGAGAAACTATATACAGTCTTAACTGAGAACAAAAAGTGATACACATCTCAATTCAGCTCATATTTCACTGATAAGATCTAGTCACATGGTCCCATGTCACTGCAGGAGAGGCTGGGAAATGTAGTCTCTGGCTAAGCAATTGCTTCCCAGAAACAACTCTACACTGTGGAAAGGGAGGATAAATCTTCATTGGTCAGCCATCAAAAGAAACTATCAAGTTCTTTTCTTTTTTTGCTGCTATGTAATTTCTTTCCCCCACTTTAATAATATAGCTTCCTCTTGTTTTTTCCAACTTCTCTTCCTTTTTCTTTTGACTTGTACTTTCTCTCTTTTGTCTCTTGTTTGATCTTACTTTTCTCTCTTATTTTACTGTTAATGACCATGAATCATAGCATTCCACTCTCTTCTCTGAGCAATTTCTAAGCATAAGGTTCAGAGAAAAAGATGGGGCTGTCATCTTGTCAAAACTGAGAATGGAAGTCATTTCTGTGCCTTTTCCTTCCAACTCAAATCCCATCTTACTCTTACTGTTATTGTTACTGCCTAGTGATAGGCAGTGGAAGGGGGAGGTCAAAACAAACCTAATAGGGCAAATAAGATATTTGCAAGATCGTTGAAACTTTTTACACTTCCTTGTTCCATGTTTGGCTTTTTCAGGTTTCACGCTGGCTTTGGGGTAAAAATTCCACGCGTTCAATTCTTAACTCTTTATTCAATTATTAATAGGGACCACTCATCACTGCTGGAGGAGAATGGCAAAAGTGATTTAGACAGTTTTCAACTGTTCAATAACACAATTATAGTGTTTAGAGGGTTTTCTTTCACTCACAGAAGCAACCACTGTCCATTTTCCGTTTAAGAGAAGAAATAAATATACATTTTTGAAAAGTTGAATCTTTTATTTTTTTATTTATTTGAATCTTGAATCTTTTAAAGTGTGCAAATGCCACGTTCCTCCATGAGACGTAACCAGCAGAAGCAACTAATTCTTTTCCCTACAACCTACCTCACTCTATGTTTTACTTTTTGGGTTTATGACAGAAGAAGAAGGTTTTAGTTCCTATTCCAAAAGTTCCTGTCCTTTGGAATAATCCCCAGTATAATGAGTTGGGATTGGCCTGCTCAGAAATTTGAGTTTTCTAACTTTAATTGAAATTTATGTTGAGCAAGACTCGACTCTGTCAATTCTGCGTCATTACTTGGCAAAGAGTCCCAGGAAAGCCATGGCCTTACATCATCTTTCTAGTTCTGTGTTTGTCCTCTTTTCTGGTAGAAGAGCTGACATGAAGCTAGAGCCCTAGAGCCTTGACAAGCTCCCAGAGGCACTTTTGAGTATAAGAACACTATTCAGTATATTTAGGGCAGCAAAAATAATAAAAATAATACATAACATGCTTTATATACTTGCCAGACATTGTGCAAGCATTGTTTCACTTAATCTTCTCAAAAATGTAATAATGATTATTATCATCCCTATTTTATAGATGAAGAAACTGAGGCTTGAAGAAATTAAGTCCCTTGTTGAGGAGAAATAGCTACTGAATGCTACTTCAAGAACTTCATCTTGACTCTGACTGCAAAGGCCTGTAGCTTAACCACTCTACCACCAGTCTATTTCCATAAAAACAACCCAAAGAGTCAGCATAATGATCATGGTAGTAGGGTAGGGTCAATTAGCAGAAAATGAGGAAAAAAATGCAAGTGCCCAGAGAAATTAATCACAACAATCATAATAATTACTAACATTTATTTAGCACTTACTATATATATATATATATATATATATATATATATATATATATATGCCAGGCACTGTTCTAAATCCTTTACGTGGATGAACTCATGGCATCTTCACAACAATCCTAAGAGATAAGTATTATTTATTCTTATCATTCTAATTTTTTTCTTTTGCAGAAACCAAAGCACAGAGGAATTAAGTTACAGGATCATACAATTAGCATTTAGCAGGATGTAGAGGAGTTAAAATAAGAGCATAATGAACCTATGTGTCTTCCATGGAGACAACAATGGGCAAACTGGAAAGATACTTTTCGGAAGTTCTTCAGCATAGCTTACCTTCTGTGATTTGCTCTCATAGTCAGAACCATCCTTGGGCAACGAGAATCCAAAGGCCTGGCCTAACCTCTTTCCTCAATCTGAACATAGGAAGTTTGGGATGGCGCCTGTGTATTCTCATTCCTCCCTCACCAGAGCAGGAGGGTTCCAGTGCCAAGGAGCTCTTCTGTCCTATTGAAAGCAAAGAATGGTTGCCTCTGAAATAAGTACAAAGAGCAAGCAGATTTAGTCAGTTTATGCAAAACACAAAATGGCATCTGCCATCTGGAAAAATATACCAAAGCCGTGAGCTGTCAAGCCCCTTTCAAGACTTTGGCATGTAAAATCAACATTTTTTTTTTTTTAAGTCTGAAAGGTCCATGTGAACTCCCAGCTTCATCAAATGTAATTCTCCTTTCCCCCATTCCTGTCGCTGGCCATCTACTCTCCCATCACACACTCCCTCCAGTTAAAAAAATATATATATAAATATACTTATATAAATATGTTTATGTGTCATATATATTTTTTCCCCTTCTCAGTGGTACAAAGGTCTCTGAGAAGAAGGACTTGACAACAGAGGGTTTTTAAAAAGAAGATGATTAAAAAATCATTCATAATTACTTTCTTTTTTACATTTAAAATGGTTTAAACAAATACACTTGCCCTTGTTTGCATATATATATATATATCTCTGGAACCTAGTTTGTCATTGACATTCCAGAGGCCCCAAAATGGTGGGTTGATATTGCTGCTGTCTTTATGATCACAAACTCCTAATATTGCCTCCATCTGCACTCACTTCATGGAGTTCAAGACAGATGAGAACAAGGAGGGCTGCTCAGGCTTTGCCTTGGTGCCAGGCTGAGTTAGCAGGGCATCCAGGCAGAAACGTGTCCATCAGACAGGAGTGGAAATAAGATGCTGGCAATGCTTACTGAAGAGGTATGGTTAAATGGACAGGAATTGAGACCTGGAAAATCACTGATGTGGTGTAAAGGGGAGGCTGGTCAAACCAAATGGACTGAAAAGGGACAGAATCAGAGCCAAGGATGAAGTTATCTATGGGCTTGGAATCAAGGAGGCTGGAGCAGGGTCAGAAATAGTGAGCAAGACAAGAACACTGGACCAACACATATGTAACAGTAACTAAAATGTAATAAGTAATTCCCATGGGCCAGCTACTTCACATGCATTAGATCATTGTCATAACAACTCTGTGAGGGAGGTACCTTACATATGAGAAAACTGCGGTCCAGAGAGGTTAGGTTACACTGCTGTCTATATGTAAAGAGACTGCCTAGCACATGTATGTATAGCCTAGCCTAGAAAGATCCATACCATGAGACTATCAATTTTCCCCTGGTGGTAGAATGACAGGTGACTTATTTAATGTGTTGCTCTGTATTTACATATTCTCTATTTTATAATCAAAATGTTTTGAAAGATTACTGAGAAAAGAAGCTAAAATTTGCTAAATGAAGGAAAGAAGTTGAAACTTGGTTTTCTTTGGAGCAGAAAACCATATGAGGCCAGAGCTGGTGTGAGGGTCTGAGTGGCAGCCAGGATCGGTCCCAATGCTGTTCAGACCAGAGTCCGTTGCTGTCTGTGACTGATTGGGATACACCTTTTATCTACAACCATTCAGCTCTTTCCAGGTCAACCCCCTTCCAAGGCTGAGGATCTGATTCCCAAGGTTAAACCTTTGGGAGTAGGGGAGGGATTGTAGGGGCAGGGATGATGCGCTGGAGAACAGTTCACATCTCCAGGGCTGATCTGATAAAAGCACCAGATTCTCCACTTCCTTTCTTAGTCAGGACAATCTAGCCATGTCTAGTGGACTCATTCAGTCATCCCCCAACCCTGTCTAAAAGCACCTGATGAGAAAATATTTTTCAGTTGCATGAAAATGAGTACCCTTTTGATAATTTATTTACTCTTTAGATTTAGGGAGACATGCTGAAGTTTCCTAAAAGTTGATGTGATGTGTGTAGCCTGCTTTAATTTGGAAAGAGGCACAACTTCGAGTCTGCCAGACCTCAGTTAAAATCCTAGCTGTGCTGCTTATCAGCTGTGTGACCATGGACAATTTATTTAACTTCTTTGGTCCTCAGTTTCTTCATCTGTGAAATGCAAGATGTTAGTTAGAAGGATTGGATTGGCACAAGAAATTATTATTATTATCAACACAGTGATAATATTAGATGCTATCACACATAAGTTCCACCAGAAGACCCATTCCTGCCACGTCTGGGAAGTTGCCAGGTTGCTACAGAAATGATGTGACAATGGACTCCAATATATTATTGAAATGACATTCTCCAACTCCAGGGGCTGAGGAGCTTGTTGCTATCACAGAACCCCCTTTAGGCCAGTCTTTTGAGTGTCACTTACACCAGTTTGGAAGTAATCTGCTTGCTCGCCCTTCCAGCAAAGGATGTCATGATCAGCTAATGGAAAGTGACAAGAAGGGATATAATGAATGAGAGGGAGTTAAAGTTTGGGATAAAAAAAAAAAGAGCCTTGTTCTTTTGGGGAATGCACAATGCTAAGCATACCATGTTAAATCGTGCGTGTCAAATAATGGACTAATTAAGAATCTTCATCCATTTTTTTTTCACATCTCATTTTTGTTGTCCTTTCAAAGATGTATTTTCAAATTAGCTCTTAGCTCTTTAAATAAGTCCCAAGGGGAAAGAAAAAGAAAAAAGGAACCTTGTCTAGTAGAGAAGCAAAACGACAAACGTAAAAGAAAATACACAGGGAATGGAGATGGGGGCTGTGTGGGAGATGTTGGGAAGTTTTATAATCGTAGCAGCAACTTCTTGAATAATGGAATTTAATAACATATAATAAACTATGATCCAGGAGAACTCTCAATCCCACTAATTGTTTGAGCCAGTGAAAGGAAGGCAAAGTTTATCGTGCCAACACACTGCTAATGCCACTGAACGCCACAGGGGACAGACAATTGTTCCCAGCTGCCTACCTCCTCACACCCAGAGGGCACATGGTCCCTGCCCTCCAAACACCAGGCTGAATCTCCAACTTCCAATGACAATCCTAGTTCTAGGACTTTAAAGTCACAGAAATGTAATTCTTGCAATCAACAAACTATTGTATTAAGCAGAGAACAGAGGGGTAAGTAGATACAAAGCCCCCAATTAGGTTATAAAGAATAATAACCAATATGCTTTCATGCTAATGCCAAAAAGTACAAAAACCTATAATAAATCTAATTGAGCACATGATCATAAGCACTGTTTTTCTACCTACATAGTTCTGCTATATTAAGGTAGACTCCAAATAGAGAAACACATTTTTTTTCATTGTTATTGAAAAGAGCGTTTTTTTTTTTTCTTTTTAATTTGGATCATTTTACCAACGTCAAAAAACGGGAAGGTATAATTAAGGAAAAAATGATTTTCTCTGTCGTAATTCATTGGTTATATCTAAGCATAAAAATGAAGGGAGGAATTGAAGCAATTATCTGGATAATTCAGGTCTCCCCGAAAGATTAGAGGTTTCTAATAAAAGCATATTGTTTTTTGACTGAATTATTAAGATAATAGCCTTAGTTTCCACTTTATTTTAAGTGTGGACCTGTCTATTGAAGAAAAATCTTTTGTAATCATTTAAAAGGATTTTTTTAGGGTTTTCTGACAATGAAGTGTATGATTATTTTTTGTACCTAAACTTTAATGTACCTCAAAAATACACAGTCTAAAATTCTACAGAGCATTTTGCAAAGCAGCTATTTAAATTACTAAGCCTAAAAAAATTGTTACGAATAAGTATTACCTTCCCTTTCCCAAAAAGGTCCACGAAATCTTGGTTGCATTTGGGGGCACGAGGGGGAGTGAAATACTTCTGTAAACTGATAGTCTAAAAACAGGAAAATTAGTATTGTGCCACGGCTATGAGCAGCTAATAAAGAGAACATGGTTAAAAGAGATTAAAGTTCAAATTAAGGTCAGAAAAGAGACTGATTGAGGAAAACTGCCATGTTCCGTTGCATGGCAGTTTAAGTGAGACAGTTTCCCCCTGAATCAGTCTTAGGTTGAAAAATTACACTGTTGGGGTTAATAAAGAGGCCGGGCATTTGTTTGGACTGAGACTTCAATTAAAATGTTATTTGGGGTAGCCAGAGCTAATGTCTTGCTTAGAGGTAAACTGAACTGCCTTTTAAGAGGATGAAAAAAAGAAGAAGAAGAAGAAAAAAGACCACCTAATCTGTCAAAGACCCTGAATAACTGGCAGAAAGAATTGTGTTTGCTGGACCTGTGCCCAACTCAGCAGTGAGCATTCTTAAGGGTTTTGTGACATCATCTGAGGCAGCTGAGGCTTTTCTGAGTTTTTGATTGTTGCACCGGGTGAGGAATCTAGTGTTCAGCTGAGCCTTCTTTGAGACAAAGAAAAAAATCTGGTTGATGTAATACGCCAAGGCTTTTTTTTTTTTTTAATGCCACAAAAGGGGTGGGACCAAGAATTCTGGGTCTTAGTCTCATGACTGTACCCCAGAGACAAAAATTGATGGATACAGTTAATTGAATTTCTCAGTCCATACCAATTTGCCCACAGTTAAGCAAAAACCACCAAAGTTTGCTTTCATTTCACTTCTTTAGGGTGAGTGAAAATCCACCCTGAATAAGCTCCTTCTCCTCTATATTCACTCCTATAGTCCACAGAGATTCATTAAACATGTTTACTTTGGCCAGCATCGGGCATACCTTGGTCAACAAAGCAGACACATTTCCCAGCTTTTATGAGGCTTACAGTTTGAGGGAAGGGGAAGCAGTCAACAAATAAAAAGATAAATAAATATATAATTACAAATTGATGAGATTGAAGGAAATAGTGTGGAGATGAAGATAGATTCCATTTCTCTCCAGTCTTTTTCTTAACCAATCCCATGAGCAGCAACTATTTGAAGACCTCATTATTAGTGCATGGGGTGGTTGAGGAAGCTGGTTAATAGTAGATATAAAATATGTGATTTTCTTTTGGGGAGTTAGGGATCTGGTCATGGAGATAAACAGGGTGATGCACAGCGAGAGAGGGGTGGGACAGCCAAAAGAGCATGGATTAGAGCCAAAATGAACTTAGAGTCTGGACTTTGATTGGTGTTTCTTATCCAAAGAGTGATACCAACAGTGCAATGGACTCCTATACAAGTACAGAATCAGACAGGGCTTCTGGGGCAGGGAAAGGGACTGTGTCATGGGAGAAGTGGGGCCAGGTGACACAAAAGAAAAGGTGCACTAGGGTCCAGAGAAGAGGAAGGGAATGGCTTCTGTTGCTCATTTCCTTCATGCTGTTCAATTTTTTTAAACCAAGTCTAGAGAATGGACCCAATTTGTCTGGATCTCGATTCAAACTGACCCCCAAAGTCCAGTTCTGTCGTTCAAACTAAAGAAGATAATTATGAGAGCATGAATTCCCCTTTCCCCCCCACTCCACCAAAATTAAAACAAAATAAAGCTAATAGAGGATGTTTAATCTTCAGAATATTCTTTAAGATAAGCTTGATCAAAAGAAAAGTGGTAGACAGTGCCTTAAGTCTGAGCCACACAGAGGCATAATGCAAAATGGGAAAGATAACACTTTGAACACAAAATGCCAATAATGAGATCATTGCAATAGGAACAAGGGAACCAGCAAACTGAGAAGTAACACAACATCATGAGTGCAATGTCTGTCCAAGTCGTGGCAAAATCTGCCAGGCCCAGATTGACTTCATTAGTCATTTAGAAGTACATAGATCACAGAAAAAATTATCCTCCTCCTCACCGAGAAATAGTTGATCACCAGCATAAATAGAAACTGATTAGAACACCAGTTCCTCAAAGCATAAATATTTCATTTACTGACCAGTTGCAATTTTGCTCATGGCAATTAAGAAGAAAGTATGCAACAATACCACACAAAAAGTGTGACTGTAATCAGTTTTAACAGGGAATTAGGTTTGACGTGGATTCATATTGGATATGGGGTGACCACACAGACGACATTGTCCCAGATGCAGTCAGGGAACTTGGGGAGAAACAAGCATAGCTACACAACCCTGTTAGCCCTTTGCACTACCCTTCAGATCTATTTGAACCAACATGATTCTCATTCAGCAAATATTTGTCAGGTACTTTCTAGATGCCAGGCACTGTGTTGGGTATTGGGAATTCCACACTGAACAAGACAACCACAAGCCCTTCCCTCTTATAATCCCCAACTTATTTTCAGTCCTCTCTGCCCCCTTACCCAGCTTAACTTTTTTCAGAGTATTTACCACTAGCTGACATTATATCATGTCATTGTTTCTTGTTCATTGCCTCACTTATGAGCTGCATGCGAAGGCACTCTGTCTTACTGTGTGATATCCCTGACATCTAGGCCACATTAGGGGCACAAAGAATATTTGTTGGATGAATAAGCTTATGTTCAAACAACTTATTCAATTATGATAAGTAGAATAAAAGAAAACTATAGGTGATATGAGCATGTATCATTAGGGCTTCTAACGTAGGAAATGAGGGAGGCCTTTCCTGTGCAAACGTCTTTTAAGTTGAACCCCAAATGAAGAGAGGGGTTTGTGTGGAGAAAGGGTTGGGGAGGCCTTTCAAAGAGAGGCAGCAACATGTATAAAGGTCCTTACGGTGTTGCAATAACAGGAAAAAGGCCAGTGACGTGGAGACGTGGGGAGAGTGAGGAGAGTTTCAAGAGATGAGACAGGAGCTGTGGACAGGAGCCAGATTATGCAAAATCTTGTAGGGCACATTCAGGATTTTGGACTTTATCCTAAGAGCAGTATGAAAAGTTTTAAGCAGTGACGTGATCACAATTCCCAATTCATGAATCTCTCTAATAAGCACAAGAGGGAGCATTTTAATCTGAGCATTCTGAAATTGACTGGGCATAAGAAATGGCTAAGATATTTCAGCACGTGGAGAAGCCATACTTGTTGAGTATATAGCAGAGGCACCACATTATTACGGTCAACATGGGGAGGGTGGTAACAGCAAAAAGATGGGAGTCTAGGTCCATGAAGAGAATATAACCCAGTTTACAATGTGCACCCATGGAAAGCTTAGAGGGAACTGAGACCACAGATGAACATGTCTGCCTCTTTCCTGCTTTGAGGCCATCACTGCCACATAAGGCACTTCCTGGTCTGCCAGGACAAACCTTTGCTGCCTCTTCCTCCACCAGGCCTCCCCCAGTGTTCTGAATTCCAGCAGTAAGAGGCCACCGCAGCCTCCCCCAGCACAAATGCAGTGTGTCCCCTCCATACCTCCTATGAGCTGCCTGTCATTCTATCCCTCACTCCACCCTCATGGTGTCTCCTAAAACAATGTTGGTCTCCTGCCCAGGACCCAGCACTAGGACATGACACACACGGTAGGTGCCCAACAAATATCTGTTGGATTAGTGTTACAGAGTGTGCTAAAATGTCACCCTTATTATACCTTTCTAGCAAACACTATTTGAGTGGCTACTTTGTGCCAGGCACAGTGTTGAGGCCATTTCATGCATTCTCATTTCATCTTCACAACAATCTAATAAGGCAGATATTGCTATCACCTCCAAATTGCAAACAAGGAAACTAAGGCTCAGAGAGATACAGAGACTTGCTTAAGATTTCTCTTACCATGCAACAGGGACATGAACTCACTTCTGTTCCTCTCCTAAGCCCATGGTCTGATTAATTACTTGCTTATGCTCACCTCCTCCCTGAAGGCTTCCTTGATACTCCAAACTGCCACAAACATAAGCCTCGGGGCTCCTAAAGTATTTTGTGTCAATGTGTGATGTTCGTGACTATCCTCCCTAAAGACTTCCCAACAACATTCACAGTCTGAGTGCCTCAGATGGGTCTTATTTATCATGGTATCACCCATGTGGAGCACAGTGTCTGGCACATGATAGGGGGGTAAATTAACATTTGTTGAAGAATAAATGGATGGATCAATAAGCCCAAGGTAATCTAATATAAATTCTAAATGCACCCTTTAAGAAAACTCTGTAAGAAAACACATTATACTCAATTCCAAACAGATAACAGATACGTTGAAGAATGACCATTCACGTTAACAAGAATTCTACACTCCCTATCCTTTCCTCCATTTCTACCCACTACAATGTTCCTTTACTGGTTTCTCCGGTAAATTGAAAATCTGGTTCATTTTCAAAATCAGAGATACCAGTATTGTACCATCACGTAAAGGGAGGAGAGGGAATCATGAAGACATTTATACGACTACACATGAGTCATGGGTTCACACACAAGCCGAGAGGAGATGCCATTGAGGAGCAAGCAGAAAAGGAAATTATTCACCGCCACCTGACTCTCTCTCAGAAGCATCGAAAAAGCTATATCTCGCTTAAAAAGGCAGAACAATGACAGAGAATGCTTTTTAAACTTGAAATATATCCCATAGAAATATTTAACACATACAAAAGCTGAAATATTCCAAACCAACCACAGTTCAGAAGTCTGGAATCTCCCCGATGGGATTGCTATACTAGAAACAACATGTTTATTGGCTCATAAAAGACATGTCACCTAACAATTCACAATAGGGCGTCTGAGGGAAAGAACTCACCCATTGTGAAGTCAATGTTCAAATCAATATCCCTTGGGGAGAAAAATATTGCTCATTGATAGAGGTTGATTTTTCTTTTCCTTAAGAAATTCTCGAGGGGTAAACAACATTTTTTTCATAGTGAATGTAACTACACATGCCAATGTCAAGGTCGACATTTCAAAAATTATTAGTGTAATTATAAATGCCTTTTGACCTATTATGAAATAGATGCCACTTCCATTTTTTAAAAATCTCATCTTAATATCCAAGCAACAGGACCACACAGAGAACTTGATGTATGTTCTCTGCTCTATTTACCAGCATTCTTATTAGTGAGGTTAAAACATCTTATTGATATTTTAAAAGAATTAAAAACTAGCATAAAAACTAAGAAAACTAGATCCTAGATTTGTTTACCTACAAATTTAATAACAACTAATTTTTTTTAAATTTCTCACTGTTTCTCTCTTACCTTTCCCACTCCCATTTGTACCCAGAAACGATTACATCAACATTGAATCTAGCCATTTACCAACTGCCCTTCTAAAAGCAAGAAGTTTTAATGGGCAAAGAGAAAGGAAGGCTGAATTTAATTGGTTTTATATTTAACATGTTGCTTCAGGCTGGTGAATCTTTTAGATTTATATTGTCTAACTCATAGATTATCTTCTTAGGCCAAATGTGTGACCAAAAGAAAGCTTGCCTTCTACCTTTTTGAAACTCAAAAGTTGCATGAGAAAGGACAGATGGATGATTTGGGGAAAAAAGAAATGTCACTCAATTAATGTTTGTTGAAGGGTGTCACAAATCATTGGCAAAACTTCCACTCATTGGTAACTCCCTCAAGCAGCCAAAGATTAATTGAGCACCAAGACTACTGAGTTTTATGAGGAGAGAAGAATATGTGTTGGTGATTATAGAGACTGAGCTGTGGAACCAACAGAAGTGCAACTGGATCAACCATTATTGACATGCAGGAGTAATACTGCTGCTACCCTAGTAGCCAAACATGTGATTTTTATTGTTTTTCCCCTGTGATGGTGATGGATTCATATCAAGCCACACTCTTGTACCCCATTCCTCCCATGTTCAAAAGAACATATTTTTCAAGTAGCTTGAACAGATAAAATTAGGAACAAAGTCCATTGATTGGCATACGATCATGACCTACAACTTGACCCTAAGAAAAATTCAAACCACACTTAATATACTGATTTTTCTCATCCAATAGCATAACAACAAGCTTATGGTGACACACTAAATGCTGTACAGAACAACAACAAATGAAAGCAAAGCAAAAACAAAAAATTGAAATTAAAAAAAAAAATTTAAGACCTAAGCCCCCTTTCCTAAAAATTTGCTTCTGTACAAAGTAAAAAGAACTTGATCTACCAGAAGGACCAAAATCAAATATTTATTAGTCTTTTAATTTCCCACTTATTTAAGATTCAAAAATTATTTTCATGCTTTAGTAGGGCTGTGTGGTTGCTTATCATTCAAAAAGCATTTCCGCTTTTATCACAATCTGAAGAGGAGCTAACATTGAGAAACAAGGAACAGGACTATCTACAGACACTGGGAATTAACTACTGACTAAGATGAGCAAAGCAGGGGAGAGAAAATGTGGTCCTCTAGGAAAAATAAAGTAGTAACAATCCGAACACATCTGGGATTTGATTCGAACTGACCTGGGACCAGAATGAATCTCCAAGCTGTTCTGGACACAACACACAAACACACACACACACACACACACTGAGATTTCCAAAAGTGAAGTTTCCAGAAGTTATCCAAAGGAATTAAGCTAAGAAAAGATTTCATTAGCAGGCACAGGAATAACTACCCCTTCTTATGGTGATCCATGAGTGGGGTCTATGGCAGGCTAAATAGATCTTTCTCTCAAAAAGTTCCACCTAACCTTCCCACCAAAGCAGGGTTCTGAAGGTGTCAGCAGGATTTGGTTGACTGGACCATTAATGGAGCTTCGGTTAATTATTGACTGATTAGGGATTTACCTTATCTTTCCATCAGGAGCTGGCTCAAGACTTAACGGTAAGCAATTTAGAGCCAGGGTGAACCTACCCACATGCCTTTTTCTTCTTCTCCTTTGGGTCACTTTGGCTTGTCCTTCCCTATAATTCTCGTTCAGGTCAGAAGGGCCAGTCCTTACAGTGCTTGGGAGTCCTCAGAAGGACTGCAAATGAGAGGGGCCAGGTGTATGGTAAGGAGTGTCCAGAGACACAGGCCTAGAGAAATGCTGCCTTTCACAAAACTTTGCTTATTGCTCCAGGTTTTCCCATTAAGTCCCCGGAAGAAAAGTAATGACCTTTTGTCTCTAAAACTGCTGGTGATACCCCCATGGGTGAGAATCAGCCCCCTACCCCGCAAGGTGGCCTCTCTGCTGAAGGCCTCTTGGCAAAGCCAGGGAATCAGCACAGGCAGCTCAGGCGCAGCTGCCCCAGATAAGAGGTGGCCCGTGTTAATGTACAGGCTTCCTCTGCACCTCAGCAGGGCCTTCCTTTTCTAAACAGTCTCCCTTTAATGTTGGCGAATGTTGTTTTTCCATTGACTCAACATCTCGCCTCTGGTGGTAAACCAGTGGGGAAAGTTGGAGCGGGGGAGGGAGGAGGAAAGTGGGAGAGAGTGATGCCAAGGCAAAAGAGAGAGGGACAGTGAGCCACATTTCCAAACAAGCTAGACACCTGCTCTGGAAAGACAGTGACCAAACCTAAAATTCTTGCTTCCTCTTGATTTAGATCAGCCTTTTGTTCCCTGCACGTCTATGATGGGCCCTGGGCCCCCTCCCCAGGATGCTGCCCCCTGCGCCAGGAGCTAATTCAATGTGGAAACCACCACCAGGGATTCCTAACTTTTCTGCATGAATTTAACAGTGAATTTCTTTATCTGAAGCAAAGAACAAATAAGAGTTATTGGAGTGCATTAAAGAGGGAAAAGAAATTCTAGGAAAGAGATGAGAGGGAAGATGGGAGGAAAGCAAGAGACAAGAAGGAAATTAGAGGAAAACAGAGAAGAGGAGAAAGGGACAAGTGAGAAAAAAAATAGAGGTGTGGAAATGAAAGGCAAAAAGAGAATAAAAGGATAAAGCAAAAAATGAAAGGGAAAGAAGGATTGCAGAAACGTGAAGTGAGAGTTTTTCCCCAGAAGCTGGCTTTCTCAAGCCAGGGGACTTGACCCAGGTTGAGGACGGACAGCAGCGGCCTCCTGGGCTTCTGTGGGCAATGCAAGGTCAAGGGGCATCTTCAAAACGAAATCTTGATTAGAGCCAGCTAAATGTTTTGACTTGAAGGAGACACGAAGGATTAAAAAGCAAAAGAGACCAGCATGGGTAAGAAAGAAACAGGAAAAGAAAGGAAATTAAAAAAACAAAAAACAAAAAAAAAACCTCATGGGAGACACACAGGGAATGATAGAAAACACTTCTGAATCAGCTAGTCATCTACTAACAAGCTGCAAAGATTTCCAATGACAAGTTGTCACATTAGTTTAGTGAAACTGAAGCAGTACTTATCCCCTTTCCTGTGCTTAATCTCTCCCTGCGTGCCACAAAAACATGCTACCACGTTTAATGGGATTAGTTTCGTTCACTTTCTCCCCCCACTCCTTTTATTTTTTACAATTCTATTTTCAGCAATACAGGGATCCTTGAATTCATCGACTTCCTGCAGTGCACAGCAAAACCTGGCATGCATGGTTTTTACCCTTTAAAGACTTTATCTGAATCTGAAAAATGTAATTTGACTATTTTGTACCATTTCTCCCCAGTGAATTACTTTCTGCTCCTGGAAATCTCCATAGATTGGAGGATGAGGGAGGAGGTATTGATGTTAAAAGGGTCAAGACAGAACCTGGGCTGCAAAGGTGCTGACAACACCCAAACCCTGCAGAGGTTGTGTGCCTTAGGAGAAACTGTTCTGGCTCTGGCCACAGGCAAACCTGGGTTCCAAATCTGACAGCTACTTACTGGCTTTGTGACCTTGAGTAAGTGGTGAAACCTTTCCCAGTCTCAGTTTATATCCATACAGCCATACGGTGGGGATAATTCTTACCAGGACTATTGAGAGAACTATACAGAATATATTCTGTTTCCTCACTTCTAAGATTCACTTTTTTTCATATTTTATTAATGTTCCTGAAATCAATACGTCTTACAATTGTGCATTTAAGATCATTGTGTTTTCCTTTTCTCCTAAAGGCCATCTTTAAATAGGTGGTGTGTCTTATAATCTACATCATTTTAGAATTAAGAAAATGGAAGTGCTGGGTATACAGCATCTGGCATAGTTCTGACATAGGAAGTGCTCAATAAATGCTAGAATTATCCATCATTGCTTATCATTAGGCCTGTTCACCTCCTTCCTGTATTCTCACTGAAAGACCACTTTGCTATATTGAGAGGGAGGTGTTGGCACTTTTGCCCCTCATCCAGATTCTTCCAGACTAGTGCTCCTAACTGAGATTTCAGAAACCTGACTAAAGCAAACACAGAGAATAATTGTCCCCCAGCGTAGGGTAAGAACCCAAATCGTCCAGTCCGCTCTGCTCTCTCAACAGTCACCAACTGCCATGCTTTGCAGCGTTGAAAACAGTAATTGCCTGTTGAATTGACTTATTCCATTTTCTTTGGGTCCACTTTGGGTCATGCACGCCCTCCTGCCCTCTCCCCGCTCCCCACAGGCACCACCACCAGATAATTAGCATGGAGGAGATGAAGGGGTGAACTGGCGTTATCCGGGAGGGAAAAGGATGGGGCCCAGAGGGACCTGGGGGAGTGAGGGAGCAACCCTGGGCCTAGGGTGGGGATGGAGGAGAGAAGGAGCTGGGAGAAAGGAGGAAGCTGGCTGCCCGGCCCGTGCGGGGCGCTGCCGGGGAAGGGCCTGCAGCGGGGCGCGAGGGGTCGGGCCCGCAGTCTGAGCGGAGCGCGGGAGCCGCGGAGCGGGGCAGGCGCGCTGAGGCCCGCCCCATCAGTCCTGCGGCCCCCACACACAGCGCCCCCCAGGGGAGAACCCCGGATGCTCGCCTGGGGAAGGCGGGGTCCAAGGCCTTCCCCGCCAGCGGGCCGGAGCGAGTTTAGGCCGGTGGGAGGGCCCGGGGAGCCAAGACCGAGCCCTGCACCCGGGATTGAGCTGTGGCCAGATTTAGCCTCCAGCCTCGCCTTTTCTCCTCCACCCCCCCCCCCCGACCCTCACACCACACTTCCTCACCCCGTCTGCCCCGCGGGAGCCTCCTGGGGGGACCGGGTAGTAGGGACTGGCACTCCTCGCCCACCCACACTCTCCCGCGCGCACCGCCCCCCCCCCAGGCTTCCCCCAATCGCACTCTCCCCTTAACTCCACTCCCTGCCCCCCACACTATCCTCACCCCCCACTCCCCAACTCCCATCCCCTCACCATGCTCTCTCCTCATCCCCACCCAGCACCCATACAACACTCCCTTCCACCCCCATTCTCCCCCCCCCACACTCTCCCCCTACTCCGCCCTACCCCTCCATATTGTCTCCCAGCCACACTCTTCCCCTCTCAGCCTCTGCCTCCGCCCTCCTCCCCCACAAGTGTTGGCGAAAGTGCTCCTTCCACCATAAGAGTGCTTGGGAGTAAGAAACCGGAAATTGTTACCTGCCTCCCTACAGCTTGGCCCCAGATGTGTGTTTCTCTGTAGTTGTCTTGAGGTCCTTTGTTTTGTCCCCAAGAGTCACAGACTCCCCCCCCCACAAAAACACACACACGGAGTAGCCACAGAGCAGGGATGTTCCACATTTGCTGTAAAACATCCACAAACTCCGTTAGGATAGGCATCTAGGGGTGATGCTCTGGTTCTCCCTCATTCGGGGACTAGCCTGCTTCCAACCCCTGGGTTCATTCACTAGGGGCTGGCTGCACAGATGCCCCAAGCTGGCAATCCCTTCCTCACCTTTCCCCAAGAATACAGGTGATTACTTATCTCAAGCCTTCCCAGGGTACCAGCAAAACACCTTTCTTGGGATGTTTCATTAGCCACTCACAGCCTTCTCCAGTTCTAAAATTGCCAGCCTTCTTGATTTGTTCTCTGCTGGTTCTGTCTATTCCGTTTCTCTGGCTTTCTTCCCCTCACACTACTGCAGAGTCACTGCCAGGGATGGCACCTTCCCACCTATCTTTCTTTCCCTTCTCACAGCTGTCTTTGGCTGGGCTCTTCCTTCACTACCTTGGAGTGTGCTTCTATTCATTGGTTTGAACATAATTTTATGAAGCATTGTATTTTACTTAGATTTGGGGGAGTTGTTCATTCAGACATGTAAAAACATACAACTGATGATATACATTTGGTTTAGTTTTACCTAGGCATGTTAACCTTTTTTTCCTTCTTGTTGTTCCCTCCTTGAATAGAATTTTGTGTCCTGTGGTTTCATTGGTCTGATGGGCGGCTTCTGTAGAAAGGTTTGCCATCTATAAAGCAGGGAAGGCGAAAGCACCAAAAAAAGAAAGAAAGAAAGCAGACTTCAGATTGGTAAATGTCTCCTGTCTGCCAGTGGGCCTAATGGACAGCTCTAGGTCCAAGAGCACAGGGCCTGGCTTTCAAACATGCACCAATTCTACTTTTTATGGCCTAAAAGGTGGGAGGTAAGCATATAAAGTGCCCAAAGTCGCAACTATGCATGAGCTAAAATGTGCATACATGTACATATCAAATGACAATCCAGTTGGCTTCACCAAAATATTGGAGGGGGGTCATCTGTTTAGGAGTATGGGTCAGCACAAACATGCACACATTTGTAGACAAAATAGGTTCCAATTACTGAGCACCAATCATGTGCTCAACAATTTTACTTATGTAAAAAAAGTCTCTCAACAACTGTATGAGTTGGATATTATCCCCACTTAGATAAAAAGAACTGAGGCTCAGATAGACAGATTAAGTAACACACCCAAGGTCACAGAATCAGTAACTGGCTGAGCTCCACATCAAACCATCCCGCTAACCCTGTCACCAGTCTTGCCTCTGAGCAGCCTTCTCCACGTTGGATAAAACATTTAAAACATATTTAAATACCAATTTTGAAAAACTATGCAGCATATGGATTTTCCTTTTGATCTCAAAATGATGACAAACAGACACTTAGATACTTCATAAAAGAAATATTACCAGAAAAATTATAGAAATCTGGCTTTCAACTTTGTCTTGCTCTAATTTAAACAAAATGCAACTTTCCAGAGTCACTCTCTCTCCCCTCAAATAAATCTAAACTGGGAGCTTCCTTCTCTTTTCCCTCTGTGACCGGCCTACACCTATTTATTTCTAACCCGTTCGTCATCCTGAATAAAAGCCTTGTAAGATAGACAGTAGGGATAACTTAAGTCCTGTCATCAAAGCCCCTGAAAATAGAGCACGTCCTCCCAATTCACACCTTTGATTTGAAAGACTAGGGAAAGAGAAGCTGGGAGTAAGGGCCAAATATCCTTAGATTGACAAAAGAAAGGGGGTGGGCAGCAGGAGAGATTTCCATCCCTTAATACGTCCCCGCCCCTCTTTCGGTCTCTGGAGAGCCCCCCGCCCCCCAGGTTGAGTGCGTCCACCTGCTGCGGGTGCGCCGCCGCCACGGCCCCAGCAGCAACAGGCGGACGGCGGGGGAGGGTGCTGCGCGGGGCTGCCCCGGCCTGGCGGCGTCGGACGTTCCTCGACCGCGTCGGACGTCCCCGGGCTCCGCGCCGCGCGGGGAGCAGGTGGCTGCTCTCTGCGCCCGGCGTGCGCCGAGCCCAGGCCCGCGGAGCAGGGCGCCGTCCCCGGAGGAGGCGAGGGCCGCAGGGCCCGGGGCGGGCAGCCTGGACCCCCCACGGGCCGCGCGAGCAGGAGGGGCGTGCCCTCCACCCCGAGCGCGGCGCCACCGCCGCAGCATCTCGCGCTCGCTCTCTCTGGGCCGAGAGGCCGCGACACCTAGCGCGGGCCCGAGGCGAGGAAGGAAGGGCTGGAAGGGAGGAGGAGACCGGGAGGAAGCCGAAGGCTAGGAAGCCCCGCTCCCGCCGTGTGTCAGGAGAGCAGACTCCCAGCCTTCCCTCCCAACCCGAAACTTTTCCAAGGCACGCAAGCGTGTTCCTCGCAGGTTTCGGCGGCCCCGAGTCGCCAGCAGGGAGGAGGCTCGGCAAACAAACACGTCCCCCGGCACACCGGCGGAGGTACACAGGCACACCGGGAGGGATTGGGCCTCTGGGGAGGTGGCTGAGGGCGTGAAGGCAGCAGGCGGCCACACAGCCGAAAGGGACTCCCCGCGAGCGAGAACCAGTGCTTCAGAACCTGCAGAAGCTCGGCAGTGTAGCGGTGGCCAGAGGCTTTGCGTAACTTTGCCCACTGCGCCCCCGCGTGCAGAGGCGTCCGCTCACACTCACACCCTCACCCTACCCCACGCCCCTTCGGCTGCAGCCGGAGCCTGCCTTTGTATTTCAGCGACAGAGAAAGATATGCTAATCTGAGCCAAAGAGGGAGGGGTGTGAATTGCGTGAATTCCACTCCCTGCACCCCCAGATACGGCGGGAGGGCGCCCTGTTCTCCCCGAAAGTGTCCCCTATGTTCCCCTCTGCCCTTGAGCCTCCAGCTTCTTCACTACTGTGGACGAAGAAGATACAGCACAACCAGATCGATGTGTATTTTTTTCTGAAATCACGACCTCTCCAAATCCTAGCCCTCAAAGAGCCGGTTGGGGTTGGAGAAAGGCAAGTTATTTCGGGGGGCAACAGCACCCCTCGGAAGGCGCGCGCGAGGCCTGGCGGCGCCTCGCCGGGCTCAGCGCGGCCGGGCGGAGTGGCTGGATTATGTAAGTAACAGCCCTCCATGTGCTCACCACCATCTGTTAATATCTTGATATTGGAAAGTTCGGTGCCTGAGGCAAAGCCAGGGTTGGCGGCGCAGAGCTCCCAGCCCACTGCTTTCTACTCCAGGGCAGGGAACGTACCTCCCTCTGATTGTTTTCGCCCACTTGCATAAAATCAAGTAGCAGTGTGCCCCTTCAATCACTGACAACCAACCCCTCTCCCCGTGGGTGTGTGTTTGTGGGAGAAGAGTGATTTTCTTCGAGGTCATTTTATTGTAATGAATCCTTTCGATGAATTTATATTTTTATGACAATCCTAGGCTCCTTTAGGCATTGTGGTGGACCCATATTTGGGGTTGGGGGCTTTATTATTTAAAAAATTATTTTTTTCTGCCAGCACCCCTGGCCCCAAATTCTTGTAAGGGTTATATATCAACTTTTGGAGTGATTCGCTTCTGTTTACTTTGAAAGCTGCTGGTTAAACAAACATCACTGGGAAGGCTTCTAAGCAGTGGGGTTCCCAGGAGGGAAACAGCGCAGCTGCTACTTGCTACTGATCTTGTGGCATTTCACTCCCCCCCCCCCATTCAGAACAAATCCAGGTTGGGCTTGGCGTCACACTGGGCACAGAGGACTTGAGAGAGAGAGAGAGAGAATGGCGGTCAGTCTGCCTCTAGACAGCCTGAAGCAGGCCGGCCTGCACCCTGGAGTTATTTTTTGTCTCTTTCTCTTCCCCTCTTCAGGGTGGTGGTGGTGGTGGATGGTGGATGGTGGATGGTGTTTTGTGTGTGTCCAGGCAGGATCTCCAGCATCCTTCTCCTGAAATCCACACCCACGCTTGTCTCTCAACTGGATTTGGTTGAAATTCCCAGAATTGGTTTGTTCAGGATCTGATGATGGCTGTTCGTGAGGTTTTACATTACTTATATGCAGTCTTCACTCCTACCCTAACCTAAGGGCTTTAAGAAAAAACAGGAGAGAGAAAATACACCGAGGAAATGTCAAGGCGAAGTGTGTTTAGCCCAGAACCAGATTCATAGGTGATAAGTGCAAGAGTTTGTCTAAGAACGCACAGATCACCCTTTAAACAAATTAGTAAATGCAGCCTGCACGGATGGGGTTTGTTGGGAGATCGGTCAGAACTTGAGTTAACTTTTAAGTTATTGGGGTTGTGCTGGCAATGGGGGGAGGAAGGGATTGACCCTAGGCTTGGCCGCTGGTTTCAGAGATGCACCCAATATCTAGGCGACTTCTCGGTCTCCTGACTGACTGACCGCTTCTCCCCCGTCCGAAAACAAACTTGGAGTAGCCCAAGATAGGGGACTTGGGCCTCAAGCCTTGCTCCGGAGCGGCCCGAGACCCGGGAGAGAGCCATAGCTCTGGCGAGAGAGGTTACCAGGAGCCTGGCCTGTACGTCGCCCCGACAGTAGGAGACAGGACAGGGCTCCGCGTACACAGCTCGCAGAGCTGGGTTGCGGACCGAGCTCGCTCGCCAGCCCAACGTCGCGCGCGCTCCTATTTCAGCAAGCCGGTCTTGAGCCCTAATACGGGCTGCGAACCGCCGCGGGAGAGCGTAGCGAGCCGCGAGCCTCAGCCGCCGAGGCCGGGGGTGGGGGAGTTTCCTTGTTTGCCAAGCGGGTTACCCCGACTTCGACTCGGGCCTGCCTGTCCCCGGGAGTGATAAAGGACTTATTGGGGTTCGCAGGGAACTTTTCCCGCCGCCAGTTTCCGTATGCAAAACGTGCATCTGAGCGCTAGGTGCAGCTGACATAAACTTGTGGGCTAAAGTTCAAGCCATTTCCTTCAAAGCGTCTGAATCTTTTCTCTCTCTGCTTCCTTTCTTCCCCCTTCTCCCTCCCTGCCCTCCTCCCTTTTAAATGTCAAACTGAGCAGATGGTTTTAAGGTGTGGAGGGCATATATCCTTTACTTCTACCAGTTTATTTGTGGGCTGGCGCTAACATATGTACAAACTGGGATGCTTAAAGAAAATAATAGGACGAAAAAGAAGAAAGGAGGTAGCCTTGATCCTTTCGCAGAACCCAAATTTCCCCGCTCAATACACCCGCTTACCTCGAAAGACCCAACCAATAGAAGCATTATTCCATTCTGCTTCTAATGGGCACGTTGATAGATTATTTTTGTTCCCAGCCTAAATTGTCACATCTCGATTAGAACACTTGATACAATAGCAGATCATTGGAAGTGTGAGTGGTGTGTTTGCGCGCGTCTGTGCTGTTCCGTAATGTGGTGGGGGGAGTGTCTGGGGGCGGCGAAAGGGGAGAAATGGAGGCTGGGGATGCTCAAGCAAGTCTTTTTCTTATCCCCGACACCTAACCTGGCCAGCCTGATTTTTTTCTTCTTTTCAATGTTTGAATTCTGTGCCAAAAGTTTCCTACAGGGTATAGACGGGGACATGTTATCATCGCTCTTCTTATTCAAAGAGAAGACTTCATAGTTTGATGAATTCGGGGCTGAAACTGTGAATGTCCCAGGAAAGGTGTGTGAGTGTGTTGCAGAAGACGGTGGTAGTGGCTGGCCAGTGTGACACACCTCATAAACACCGTGTTGTCCCGATGCAACATGATTCAACCTTTGATCTGATCAAATTCGAGGGACACGCGAAAAGTACTTGTCCCCATCCTACCTAAAATGTGACTAGGTATCTAATCGACTAGGTATGAATGTTTCTGCTTCGCAGCCCTTGCAAGTCCCAGCTTTTATAGGATCTTTAAGTCATAAACGCGGTGGCTTTATTAAAAGCCGTTTACTGTGCTCGGTGCAAGAAACCTTCTAGCTCCGGCTGGAGGCTCTTTAGCGTTCGTAACTTGCAACCCCCAAGGAGCGCTTTAAGGGCCACATTATTTAAAGAAATCTTGTTGGTTATTTTTAATCCAAGAAATGTCAAGCCAAAGTGAATTTTCTATGGCTTTATGTTGAAGCCCGAAATTCAAACGTTTGAAATGTCTAACCTAATAAACTTTAAAGTTTGTTACCCAGGCGTCAAAACTGTGTAAATCCTGCATGAAACCTCTCTCTTTGGTCATTCTGGGGTGAGTGAGTGAAGGGTAATCGCGAAGTAACGTTAGTAACAATTTTTTTCCCCAAAAAGGCTGCTGTACCTACAATCCAAATAACGTTGTTAGAGGTAACCAAGGGCAAGTATTCTTCTTCCTAATAATTTTGACGGGAAGTTGACTGGGACTCAGCCAATACTGGTCTTCTAATAACCAGAGACATGCAGCGGAGCCAGTGTGAAACCTCTAGCACCTATTATTTTAATCCCAGACCTACCTGTATTTTATTGTCCACCTCCCCTTTAAAAGAAAGCAAGGGTGACCTATATTCTTGATACTACTTATGATCATTTTAAAAGTGGAATGATTTGAGGATCCCCACTCCCTCCTCCTATACCACCCCACCCCTAGAACCCCTACTTTTTCTCCAGTATACTTTTCCGTGCCTTCCTTCACCCAAGTCCGAGGAGCGCTCACTCGCTCGGCCACTGGGCGAACTCGATCAGCTGTATCTGGGAAATGAAGGAAGAAAAAAAAAAAAAGGACCTGCGTCCTGAAAGAGCGAGTGTGAGCCGAGCGCCGCTCGCGCCGTCGCCCGCTTTGCATAGAGCCCGCAGATGGCTCGCTCCGGCCCCAGCGCGGCGATCCGGTCGCCCCGAAGCAGCGGCAGGGCGGGGGTGGGGGTGGGGGACGGGGATGGAGGCGGGGAAGGGGGAGCGCGAGGCCCCTCTCCCCTCCTCTCTTCCCAGCCCCTCACCCCCACCCCTTTTATATATTTTTTTTCCTCCCAAGTTCTCTTGCCTCGCTATCCCCCCTTGAATCCGAAGGCGCCTCGCGATTGGGTGCTGGGGCCGGGTACGTCAGTCAGACTGTGACGTGCAGTCTTCCTGTTTCCTTCAGCTGTGTCTTAAAGTAAATCTTGTTGTGGAGCGGAGCCCTCAGCTGAGGGAGCGCTCTGAAATAATACACCATTGCAGCCGGGGAAAGCAGAGCGGCGCAAAAGAGCTCTCGCCGGGTCCGCCTGCTCCCTCTCCGCTTCGCTCCTCTTAGCTCCTCTTCTCTTCTTTCCTGCTCTCTTCTCTTCTCTCCTCTCCACTTCTCTTCTTTTCTTCTCTCCCCTTCTCGTCTCCTCTCTCCTTCTCTCCTCTCTCCTCCCCACCCTCTTCTCTCTCTCCCCTCTCCCTCTCCCACTCGCCCCGCTCGCTCGCTCCCGCACAGACTCACCGTCCCTTGTCCAATTACCATATTCATCACCCGCAAGATATCACCGTCTGCGTGCGCGCGCGTTTTCCTCTCTGCCGGCAAAAAAAAGGCTCGGTCCCAGTGCTCTCTGCACCGCGTAAGTATCTTCTCCCCCTCGCGAGTCCCCTCCCCTTTTCCAGAATCACTTGTACTGGCTTGTTCTTAAATGAGAAGAAAAGAAAAGAGACTCCCGTTACTCATACCCGTGTAAACATTTTTTTTTCCAGGAGAAAATGGTGTTATTTAAATGAATCATAATAAAATAGCCTCTAAACAGTTTCTAAGCAGGAGCCTCAGTGGAACTCCGCGCTCCGCTCCTCCCAGTTCCTAAGAGTAAGTGATCCACTTGGCTTTTATTTCTTTCTCTTTCCTGCTGCTGGCTGGGGGTGGTGTTGGCGACGGGGGCAGGCTGGTATTGCTGGACTTGTCGCTGATCTTGTCACCTTTTGTGTACTGTTTCTGGGGTGTGAGGAGGCGTTTGCTTCCTTTCCTTCTTTCTTTTGGCCTCTCTTCTCAGGAGAGAAGACCGCGAGGGGGACCGGGTCGCTTTTTGTTCGTCTGGATCCCCGCTTTCCGCCAAGCCTCATCCTTCCCATCTCCCCGGGTTAAAACTCCTGGGCTAGTCCCCACGTCCTTTCTCTTTGTCTCGTTTATTATAGCTGCCTTTCTTCCAGCCTCTTCCAATTTGCTTGTCATTTGCATACCTTTCACTTCTCCTTTTTAACCCCAGCAGAGGGCCAGGGAGTGAGGAGGAGGGGAGAGGGAGGAGGGGGGCGCTCTATTAGTTTCCTCTCAAAACGCTGTCGAAGCCGAAATGTTGAAATCGCGGTTGGTGCGGTGGAGAGATGGTCCCGGGAAACGAGCGCGGCGCCCCTCTCCTGGGCTCCAAGGAACCAGGGTTAGGTCAAGTTGAGTAGGGTAAGGCGGCACCGGGAGCCTCAGGGGGTCGTGTGGTGGAGGGATTGGGGCGCGAGCGCCGCGAGAGGACGGAAGGATCGCGGTCCGGGTGGGGGTAGGGGATGTTCTTGGGCAGCAGATATGCGAGGCGAAGACTCTTACAATCATCACTGGCAGTCTATGGTGTTGGACTGCTTCGATCGTGTCTTGTCTGGGTGGTACCTACAGTTTTGCCCCAGTTCGGAGGACTGGGGAGGGAGGAGAGGAGGGGTGAGAGTAATTGTTACTGGGAAGAATAGTGAGGAGGGCGGGAAGAGCTGCTATCTTGCCTGAACAGACAAGGAGGGGGACGCGGGGGTGGGCGGGGTTGCGGGGGACACATCACCCAAAGTCCAGTTTAGCAAGTTGTTGGTTCTTCTGGTGTGCCAGCCAGTTACTCCTCTTGCTAAAGCTGAACGTTGGTGGATAGTGTGGATGGGGGCTGGCGGGGGGGCGAGTGCTGTAAAGGGGGAGTAGCTTACAGAGACTCACAGGTCTCCAGCCTCTTCTCAGCTTTTTGGGAAGTTGAGGGTTCTCTAGACAGGCGGAGAGAAAATCTAGGAGGGGAGGTTGGGCGACAGTCTTAAATAGCCCAAGGAGGCAAGTTGGAGTGTGAAACTGCTGTTCTTGGCAATCCAGAACCCTACTCTGCCTGGGGGAAGGCTGGGAACTCACCTGCTTGTTTTTATTTTTCCAAGAAGGTCTGTGTTGTCTCCTTGAGCTTATAAAAACAGGGCAAGCACAGAGTGGCCTTCTCTCAGAGTCAAGGCTAGAAGTCTCTTCTCTTGTTCTCTCTCTCCTCCCACCCATACCCTCCCTTACAAAAAAAAAATCATTTCCTTTCCTAAACTGGGGTAGGCAGAGGTCTATTAGCAGAGTGTGCATGGGCAGGGCCTGACAGGTGTATTGTGTCAAGAAAGACAGGTGCAAATTTCCTCTGTGTCTGTGTGTATCTGTACAGCTCCAGACCACAATGCGTGCTCCAGCGTTGTAGAGGTTTATGAATTTATGGTTGCCCTGGATAATAGGATTGTCCAGGCTAATGGGAACTGGGCTGTTGTTATGTTTTGAGCCCTGCCATGTGAGTTCTTTGGTTGGGGGTGGGGGACAAGTTGGTATGTGTTTATTTTTCTTAAGGATGTTGGCAGGCTGCTGCTGAGGCTGTCTCAGGCTCCTGTCTGAGGCGGTGAAAGTACCCCCACTTCAGGCAGCAGGTGGAGGGAAATTGACTTTCCTTTTGCTTCTCTCCAGTTTGTGCCTATCTCCCAGGTCTATGGTGTTGGGGGGTGGTGAGAGCTGTCTTGTGTGTGTGTGTGTGTGTGTGTGTGTTTTGGACAGCCATGGGTGGTATGTGTAGCTGCCAAGAATACCAGTCAGTTTGAAAGTGTTGCTGTTGTTAAAGCTTATCTTTTTAGCGTGCTTTCTCCCTGCCCAGAAAGAATAGGTATGTGCATAAACTCTTTCAAGTCATATGTTAAATACTCTCATAAAGTAGAAGGAGCCTGTCATTGTACCAGACATGTGCCAGATGTCCTAGTTATTACTTTGATGGAGAAGGAAAATCTCAAGTACGTGAGAGGTAACTGCTTTTCTCTGATGCAAGATGCAGGCAGTCAGTTCTATGAAGAGTTTCTTGCAAGAACTTCTGAGTATTTGCAAAATGAAATGGGCTGTGTGTGGTGAGGAAGAAAAGGGGAGTATTGAGGTTAACCTGGCCATGCGCTACAACATGGATGTATTTATATAATGGTAAAATAGATAAGGGTAAGGACTGTGGCTTGATGTGTGAGGGAAGATGTTGAGAATTCAGTGTAAGCACTGTGTCTGGGTACTTAAAACTTGACCTTTTAAATTTGTGCTTAAACAGGCTACTTCTTGAATTGCATAGAAATAGGTTAGATGGTGAATGGTTTTTGCTGGTTGGTTTTGTTGCTTGAGTGATGATCATTGTTTCATGAAACTGAGATAGTTATTCTTTTGACTTAAACATCAAAGTCCCCCTTCCCAATACTTTCCTTGGATGATTTTGAAGTTCTTTCATAATTAAAATGTCATCTATGGATATTTGCTTTATTTTTAGCAGGGGTTATCTGTGCTTGGCACTTACTGGTATTTTTACGTGTCCATTATGCAGAATTCTGTTTAGTTTAATCACCACCTTGTGGGAAAAAAGTCATGCATACGTAACATGCATCTTTGTTCTCACTTTATTTCCTAGCATCGTTCCTCTATAAGTAGCACATGCACTCTTAAAACATAAGCTAGCTGCCAGGCTTGCTCTTTATTTGTTCAAAGTACAAATAGATCTTTTTTCATGAATTTCTTATATCATTTTAGGGATTGTCTTGCATTTGCAACTGCTAATACAAGGAATTTTTAGTTTCGGGATTAGCAAAAGAAATTATAAAATGTTACTGATTTTATAATATGAAGATGGATTGTGCATGATATGTTATTACTGGATTCTAATTAAGTATCTGTATAAATTGGAAAGGATACATACATAAGGAGTTTCTCAAACCTTATTGCCTAGTGTATTCTACAGCTTCAAAGGACATTTAGAGTAAAAGAAAAAAGTATAAATGTTTTTACTTGAGGTTATTTCTCTCTCTTTTTTATTTATTAATTTGGTGAATTATTACTTTTTAAATAAGTAGAAATTAATATTTTAGGCCTGTCTCAGAAAATGTTCTGTATTCATTTTGCAGGTGAAAAATGTATGGAATTTTTGATAGGATGGAAGAACTTTAGATTAAATGGTTATGACTTGAGAACTTTATTATGATATAAGATTTTGACATACAATCTTAGTTCATTAAAGTATTACCATATTCAAGTGGGTTCTTTAAAATAAACATCGAAAGCTTTCTTAACCTGATAGTAAGCAGAAACATCTCCAGAGTAAAAGTTGCTAATTAGCAGAAATGAACTCTTGAATACAGTGAAGGGGACAGCTTAGTGATTTGGTTGGAGGGGGTACCTAAATCAAATCATCTCATTTTTCCCCCTTTAATTACTGATTTCCAGATGGATTTGAAATGTTCTTTGTTAGTGATATTCCATTTGAAATTTCATAACCAGGTTGACCCAGGTAGATTACAGGCCTATTCACAGATTGTTTTCTAAAAGAAGTAACGTGTAGGCTTCAGCAATTTCTTCAAATAATTTTATCAACAAAGACTGATAATCTAAATAATCCAAAGAGGAAACCATGCCAACCTTGCTCTCCCCCGTCTCATAAAAGATTTGTCTGAACTCTTCAGATAATTACCATAATGAACACCTCTTTGTGCAGAATCTGGACTCCAGAAAGATGTCTAAAAGTTGCACTCCCCTCCCCCAAATAATTTCTTTATTAAAGTAGAGCACTTAACCACTTTCCACTTCACACTGCAGAGTTCTTTGAAATTCTTCACTGAAAATTCTTTTCTACTAAAGAATTAAGTCATCTACTATTAAGCCATCAGCTTCCTTAGGATTCTCCATGTTAAAATATCTGACATTTTTCAGACAATTCAGAATTTAGTAAAGAATCTCTTGGAGTAGTTAAAATCTGACTTGATCATACCTGGATGTTTGTTCTTATCTTTTTCTGGGAGGAATCTGCTATGTTAAGATATCCGTTGTATAGGAATTATTAAAGGATTTGTGTACTTAGAGGTCAAATGGTAAAGCAAAATATTTAATAATAAAAAATATTCTATATAGATTTTCATATTAGAACAGAATAGAATATATGTATCCAATCAATAATACATTTGGGTTCAATTTCTAAGTCAGTATTTTCCTGCATACTTGCTGATATTGATATTCACCAGTGCTGATCAAAAGGTTTCATATTGCCTGGTTAAGCTCAAAATTAATGCTAAAATTGAAACATAATAAGAATCAATAATAATTATAGTCGAAATTTTATGGCTTAGCACATATGTTGAGAAATAAAGGAATTTTTAAAAATCTTAATGAACAGAATGATATCAGTGTTAAAGTCATTCCATAGCATTCTCTAAATTCTGAATTGGGAAATCACAGATGAGTCTTTGAAAATGTTTTCAAGTGATTTAATTTACATTATGGTCATTTAACAATGCATTTTCTTATGTGCTAAATATATTCACATATATATCTTGTTTAGAAACATGATGCTAATAAAGTGTGTCAATCAGTTATAATTATTTAATCTTGCCTATAGCCTCCGTGGGTTATGGTCCCAATGTGTACTAACTACTATTATACTTTTATTCCTAACTTTGGGTCTAAGCTATATGGAGAGATATATTTATTCGTGCCTATTAATATAATGCCTTGTCTTGCTGGATTATATAATTTTTCCTATTTTCCCCACTTGTTTTTGTCCTATTTATTATGTCTCAGCTGGACATTTTACAACAAGACCTAAACGTATTTAAATTCTCTTACCCCAAAACAAAAACTAATCATTATTTAATCTAAAAATGCTGACCAGTTCAAAGAGAATTGCAAAAATCAGTTTAATTTGGTAAATTTGGAGAAAGTTACAGGATATTTTGTTCTTAAAAAACCCAACAAGCCTGTTTAATTAACGCTTACTCTCCACGGAAGATGAAAGTATCATTTCTTTCCACCTTAGGAAGAGCACAGCCCTCCCTCCTCTTGGCTCAGGCATGAGGCGGGGATGCAGCTGTTGATACCTAGGCTAGAGGAGAGGAAGTACAGTTGACGCAGAGGTAAATGGCAACTGGGAAAGGGAGGATGCTTGGAGATGACCTTGTGCTCATCTCGTACACCAGCCTGTCATTTCTGAGCCTCTCTTGCAGAGATGGTCTTCCCACAGCAAGGATGGGTAAGAGGAAAATCCAGATTGGGTGTTAAGGTGAACAGGGGAAGAAAAAAATGCCTCAGAAAGTTTGTTCAACATTTTCATTGGAGATCCATGTGCTTTTAAGGTGATATTAAGAGAAAAGGATTCGCACACAAAAAAGAAATGAGGGAAATTTTTAAAATAACGGCAATGAACTCTATTTTTGGAAAGCTGATATACGTGCAAAAAAGTCCTCCTTGCAAAGATCTCTCCCCCACAATATGCAGGTCTTTCTGAGCTTTGAAATAATTCATCCTTTTTCTCTTTTGTTTCACTCTCTCCTTTTTCTTTCTCTCACCTGACAGCTACACCTGATTTATCAGATCTAGTGTGTTAGTGAAATATTTGTCATTGCATTTTTGTATTCCTGAAGCCAGTTTTATTATTAATGGGTGAGGGGTCGCAATCACTGTGAATTCGATTTTGAATCCTCTATTGAAGTTATTAAGATCTGTTTCCATTCCAAGTTCAGGAAATTTTATCCTGAGGCATACAAAAAGTATTTTATCCTCACGCATACAAAAAATATATGAAGAGGCATCATATTGTTTTCATGATACTCTAAAACAAGCTCTCTTTAAAATGTTGTGTCTTCATATAGAAACCAGGAGCAAGAACTGCATGATGAAATCTTGATTGCTTAAAAAATATATGTTTCCATCTAAGTATTGAGCATTTTCTTAATTTTTACAGGTTATTTCATGCTGAAATTATGCCTATTTGCATGGATAGTCATTCTTTAAAACTAGCCACAGATGCAGTCCTAGGGAGCACGTAGATGTTTTTACAGGTGAACCGAAAGAGATGGGAGCTGTTCCAAACACACTGCACGCTGCCTTTGGCAATAGACCCTGTTATTGTGAAGATGTGCTCTGTTAAGCAAACGTGAAGTTTAATATTAGATAAAACCCTGTGTGGAAAAAATATTTTCATTTTCTTCATAAAATGTTAATTGTAAGCAAAAAGATGTAACATCTTATATTTATACAAAATTTGGGGTTAGCATCACTAGTTAATAAGTCACAAAATATGTCAAGTGCCTTTTATAAAATGCAAGGAAGGATGTTCTCTTTTTACATTGTGTTCCCAAGAAACAATGGAAGTTCATATGCAGAGAAGGTATTTCCCTTTCTCACATATTTGATTGATGTTATTTTCTTTCTTCTTTATTTATCTTCTTTCAGTCTTTTTTTTCCCTTTAGTTTGGCATAAAAAATAGGATTCACAAATGGCGTATGTTAAAGGGTTTTAGGCATTTGAAGTATTATTTTGGCAGATTTTAACAGAAGAAAACTAGTACTGAAGATGTATTTATCCTTGCCTAACTCAATAATTTATTATTGCACATATTGATTTCTAAAATGTGGCAATGTCCTTCTTTTGCAATGAGTCCAACTTTATAATAATTTGTTATCAAAAGGACATCATGAAAATTTATAAATATTCTCATACTTACATTAAAATATAGCAACAGACACCATCTTCAAATGTGGTTTTACTAACAAAAATGCTGTCTATGCTAAATAAGCAGACTTGTAAGATGAGTATTTGTGCATTTATTTCAATGTTAAATTGACCATTTATTTTGGAAAGCTGCTGATGGGGGTGTTCTCCTTCCTATTTCACATATGACAAAAATACTTGAAAATTCAGTAATAAAGGGTGTGTGTTAAATATTTGCATTTATTTTAGTCTTTTTCCTCTGATAGCATTAAAACTACAATAATTTTAATGTAGAAATGGAATTTTTCTTCCAAATTTCATTCAGCCTCAAAATTTAACCTTATTTCTTGAGTATAGATCACTTTCATCTTCTTTTGTAATATGAATCTCAATGCCCAAAATTTAATCAATTGGTTGTCAGAGGCTGTGTTCTTATAATCTACTATTTCTTCTGAAGATAAACAGTATCATTTTAGGCATTTGTGAAAGAGAATCATATTACTGGTGCTTAAGCAGTTTTTGCTTTTTTTTTTTTTTAATCTTAATCCATCTTAAACCAGTGGAGCAGAAATATTTAAAAATGTTTCATTTCAAGCAGAGTGCATAATAAATTGCAATAATTGTAATGTGCCATAAATCCCAGAGCCTATGCATTTTGCATTTGATTCAGGATTGAGGTCAGGAAATTTGGAGAAATTTAAAGAAAATGATTCATCAGTCCTTTTGTTCTGTTGGCCAGGGTCCCGGGATTCTTGAGCTGTGCCCAGCTGACGAGCTTTTGAAGATGGCACAATAACTGTCCAGTGATGCCTGACCATGACAGCACAGCCCTCTTAAGCCGGCAAACCAAGAGGAGAAGAGTTGACATTGGAGTGAAAAGGACGGTAGGGACAGCATCTGCATTTTTTGCTAAGGCAAGAGCAACGTTTTTTAGTGCCATGAATCCCCAAGGTTCCGAGCAGGATGTTGAGTATTCAGTGGTGCAGCATGCAGATGGGGAAAAGTCAAATGTACTCCGCAAGCTGCTGAAGAGGGCAAACTCGTATGAAGATGCCATGATGCCTTTTCCAGGAGCAACCATAATTTCCCAGCTGTTGAAAAATAACATGAACAAAAATGGTGGCACGGAGCCCAGTTTCCAAGCCAGCGGTCTCTCTAGTACAGGCTCCGAAGTGCATCAGGAGGATATATGCAGCAACTCTTCAAGAGACAGCCCCCCTGAGTGTCTTTCCCCTTTTGGCAGGCCCACTATGAGCCAGTTTGATATGGATCGCTTATGTGACGAGCACCTGAGAGCAAAGCGCGCCCGGGTTGAGAATATAATTCGGGGTATGAGCCATTCCCCCAGTGTGGCATTAAGGGGCAATGAAAATGAAAGAGAGATGGCCCCGCAGTCTGTGAGTCCCCGAGAAAGTTACAGAGAAAACAAACGCAAGCAAAAGCTGCCCCAGCAGCAGCAACAGAGTTTCCAGCAGCTGGTTTCAGCCCGAAAAGAACAGAAGCGAGAGGAGCGCCGACAGCTGAAACAGCAGCTGGAGGACATGCAGAAACAGCTGCGCCAGCTGCAGGAAAAGTTCTACCAAATCTATGACAGCACTGATTCTGAAAATGATGAAGATGGTAACCTGTCTGAAGACAGCATGCGCTCGGAGATCCTGGAGGCGAGGGCCCAGGACTCCGTGGGGAGGTCAGATAATGAGATGTGCGAGCTAGACCCAGGACAGTTCATCGATCGAGCCCGAGCCCTGATCAGGGAGCAGGAGATGGCTGAAAACAAGCCGAAGCGAGAAGGCAGCAACAAAGAAAGAGACCACGGGCCAAACTCCTTACAGCCAGAAGGCAAACATTTGGCCGAGACCTTGAAACAGGAACTGAACACTGCCATGTCGCAAGTTGTGGACACTGTGGTCAAAGTCTTTTCGGCCAAACCCTCCCGCCAGGTTCCTCAGGTCTTCCCACCTCTCCAGATCCCCCAGGCCAGATTTGCCGTCAATGGGGAAAACCACAATTTCCACACCGCCAACCAGCGCCTGCAGTGCTTTGGCGACGTCATCATTCCAAACCCCCTGGACACCTTTGGCAATGTGCAGATGCCCAGCTCCACAGACCAGACAGAAGCGCTGCCCCTGGTTGTCCGCAAAAACTCATCTGACCAGTCTGCCTCCGGCCCCCCCGCCGGCGGCCACCACCAGCCCCTGCACCAGTCGCCTCTCTCTGCCACCGCAGGCTTCACCACGTCCACTTTCCGCCACCCCTTCCCCCTCCCCTTGATGGCCTACCCATTTCAGAGTCCATTAGGTGCTCCCTCGGGCTCCTTCTCTGGAAAAGACAGAGCCTCTCCTGAATCCTTAGACTTAACTAGGGAGACAACGAGTCTGAGGACCAAGATGTCGTCCCACCACCTGAGCCACCATCCTTGTTCACCAGCACACCCACCCAGCACCGCAGAAGGGCTCTCCTTGTCTCTCATCAAGTCTGAGTGTGGCGATCTTCAAGACATGTCCGAAATCTCACCTTATTCGGGAAGTGCAATATCCTTTTATTTTCCCCTCAAGAAAAACAAAATGAAACAAAAAAGGCTTCCCCGAAAGGTCAGGTTTACACAATATATAGAATAATGTAGATTAATATCTTCTCAAGAAGGCAGTCTTTCCTATTATTCAGAGTAATGGGCTTTTATCAACATGCGTGCGGCACTTCTGATTGCACAAGAGCTTTACGGTAAAGCAACGTCTTTGCAACTTTCACAAGTTGTTCATTGCCTCAAAGAGCTGGTTTTGAATCGGTGCTTTCTCAGCAGTGTTTTTTCTGCTGTTCTTCATAGTATCTTCTTATCATAACTTTTTTTTTAAAGAGTAGATTCAGAGATGGAAAAAAGCTCATTGTGATATTGAATTCTATCAGATACATATTTTTAAAGATGGTAAGTTTTATAATGGAGTAAAGAGAAAAGTCAGTTTTCAGATCCCTAAGATTCCATAGGAAGAATTCTCCCTTTAAACTGTCTACAAGGCTGCTGGTCCATTCAAAGAAGGCCTGATCAAATCTTAGGAAGAGCACTTTACTGGTGGGAGGCTGTGGTGAGGGAAGGATGGATGTGGGTGGGGGTTAGAGTCTCTCTTTAATCTTTAACTGAGACACGGTTTTTTTAAAGGAAATACACAGGTACTGATTTATTCAGACGGCATCGGTCTCTCTCTCGTTCACCCAAGGTCTGTTCTTTGGGTCTGGTGCAGCTGCCTCTATGCATGATTAACCTCTGTTCAGCCATACACAGAAATCTTTTGTCCTAACATACACAAAGCAAATTATTTTGGAAAGCGAGAGAGCACAATTAAATATAAAACTCAGCTGTATTCGACTTAAAAAATGGCTCTTTTTATGATTCTTATATATTTTGAACCTGACTTTTATGTAGAAATGCTGGTTATATTTTTTATTAGACCTGTCCTGAACTCTAGCTATTTTTAACTGATGGGTTTTATTTTTTTCTCTGTAAATTGGCCTTTTCAGTAAATTTTTTAAAATCTTGTGGTCGTTGGTATTTGGGGGTAGTAGAATAGTAGCATTTGGGGGCAGGTAGAGGCATGTTTCTTTTATAATAAATTACCAGATGGATATAAAATTTAGCAATTAAGTTGGCTGTTGCTAAATTGAGGATTTTGAGCAATCATCTTGATGACTAGAGATTGACATTTTAGTATCTAAACCCACTCCAGAGGCTGCCACGTAAGTGCAAAGTCCCAGCTACAGTGGAAATGTGTTTTCCCTAGGTAGCGAAGGTCGTCCTTCCAGCCAGCCCTCAGAATAGTAGGGAAGATTTCTGGAAAGGTGAATGGGAGTACGTCTCACAAGAATGAGACAAGTATAAGACCCACTTGGACAGTTAAACACAGAGTTTCATTTTATAGTGAGGAAGAAAATAATGTCATGAAAGAAAGAAAGGGAAAGATGTTGAGGACTTAGATATGTAAATAGAAATTGAGTCTTGGTTTGGTTGCTGAGTTAACTTCTACCTTTCAAAGATCTAAAATTTAACTCACCAGACATAAATCAAAGCTGGGCCAAGCACTGTGCCTTACACGTTATATGCAGGCAATAAACATTGGTCAGAATGATTGGAATATAACTGTTGGTGATGAGAAAGACAAAGTTGGAAGACACAATGGCTTGAATGGGTTTTTCCCCTTTGCAGGAAGAGCATCCTCTGAGGTTCATACCAGGCTCATGTCCAGGGCTAGTCACCATTCCTCATCAGAGATCCCTTCATTTTATGGCTGGTAGTAGTGATGGTGGGTTGGTTCTCTCTCTCTCACTCTCTCTCTCTCTCTCTCTCTCTCTCTCTCACACACACACACACACACACAAAGGAAAGGGACATGTCTATTTTCGTGAATATTTGAAGCCAGGTTTCAAAGTCCTAAGTCCATTCTAAACTCTGAAGCTCAAGATCCAATTGATTTTTTTTAATTGAGTAGACTTTTCATTGTAACCAGATAATTGTGCCTGTGCTTTTCTTTTTTTTTTTTTTTAAGTAATTCGGTCTTCTAGGAAAACTTTTAGATTGCTTTAAATGTTGGCTATGCTCATTGTCTCAGTCTCTCTAAATCCCCTGAGGAATTTTGAGGATTTGAATCGAAAGAAGTTCCTTTTATTTCTATACATTTCAAAGGCTTTAAGGAGAATATAGTTGCTTCTTCTTCAGATGAATAACTTCTCTCTCCTACCAATATAAGATTCTGTTGAACAGTGACGGTTTGGAAACACCTGTGTTCATGATATGTTAGTTGCTTACATCTGGAGTTGTTTCTTTCATGTAGCTAAATAATTTTGGCCTCTTGTTACAATTAATGATTACGTTTTCCACCTCCTGGCCTTCTATCTTCTGTTTATTTCTCTTTCTCCTCTACTAAATTGCACTTTTAGTCATTTATCTCATGGATATACTATTTCTCAGGGAGAAGATATAGACAAGTAACCTTTTCTCTAGTCCACACAGTTCCAAAGCCGGTGAGGATCTGAGTGTCTGTTGGGAGACTGGATCCACTTTTCTTATTTCTTCATACTTGTATGGCAATGAGTTCTTCCCATGATTTACCTGATGGTGTGTAGGCAAAATTCTCAAGCTTTTAGTTTAAAGAAATCTCTGGGAGTCACAGTGAGTGATGTCTTAGTTCAGTTTTAGGCATACAAGGCCATATTTGAACCTATTGTACAGTTCCTAGGAAAGATCAATAGAAATTAATAGAAATGGGATGAAATGGTACTACTATGATTGTCATTATGATGTTTTTATTTTTAGTTCATGGCTGTCCAAATAGTAATGAGTAATTTAATTCTTTAGGAACGATTCTTTCCCCCTCCAAAGGACATTGTCTGTTTCTTTGAACAAAGTAGCCAAGATCAGAACTATTAAGAACACCATTTTATCAGATAAATCCATTCTAGGTTCAGCATGCATATATGTTCTATACAACAGAGCACACCACCTCGTTATACCTTCTAACAGACGGGAAATAAAGAATGTGTGCGTGTTAAGCTGAATGTCAGTGCACCTGCTCCAAGAGCTCACGACTTGGACATAAAAAATGTGTTCAGTATCTTTGCAAATGAATCTATTTAATCAAATATTAAGTTTTATTCAAATTCCAAAAGAAACAGCCAGCCAATTGTTTTTCTTCGTGATGTTCCTTGTCATTCATCCTCTTTGCATCTCAAGAAAAATAGCCTTGTTTGGGCCTCAGACATTTGCATGCACCCAATTAAAGCACAAGAATGGTATTATAGGCAGTTAAGACGCACAGGTGAAGAAGCCCAGCCTGTTCTCTGTGACAGCCAGCTTTCCCTGCTTCTCTTTTAGGAGAATGTTAAAAATGCTTGAAGTTTAGAAAGGAATATTGTTTAATAATTTGAAACTAAAAGCCAACTGGAAAGCATAGATGAAAAATGAATTTCTAAAATGTGAAATAATCCATAGAAGTTGATCTTTTACATTTTTAGAAGTCTTGGGGGCCATAGTCATTCTATCAGCTATATTAGCAGACAGGGAAACATGTATATTGAAGACTGAAAGACTCTGGGTTCCTACCCCTCCCCAAATGATGAAGTAAGTAAATTTTTAAAAAAATTCCCCTAGACTGCATATCCCACCGGTTATGCCGAACTTCTTAGAGAAGCAACAACTTGCTCTATCACTATCATGAAATGAGAGAGTTGAGATCTTTTCTCCCCATTTAAGGTTTCTAGGGAGCAAGCCTCTTAGAAACATAGCAAATCAGAGCTTAAGGAGAAAGCTATGCGTTGGGTTTCAAAGTATCGTAGAAAATGTAGGTAAGTTGTCCCAGTCCATTTGGTTGGAACTGCAGCTTGTGAAATCTCCAGCCACAACTCAGAGTTCAATCGGAAAAAAAGAATTTTCTTGCTCCAGCTTCCACAGCCTATTATTCTTCCATTTGCCTTTTTGCTGCCTCTGCCACTCCTCCCGCGGCTGCTGCTTAGGTAAGGTTATATTGTGCTTGGTAAACAGACAACACTTGGAGTCTCAGGTTGTTTGAACACCGCTTTAGGTTCAGCTGCAGTGCCCTCCTTCTCTGATCTTTTATATTCCCCAGCAGATGTCTTTCATTAATTTATGGATTTATCATCTTTTCTTTTTTTTTTTCTTTCCTTTTTTTTTTTTTTTTTTTTTACACCTGGCAGCTGTCTCAAGTTTCAGCAGTTATTGTCTATTTTGCATTACACATAGAATTGAATGTCATCTGTCTTCACAAAGCTATGGCTAAGAGAATTGAGGCAAAGCCACATGAGCTGCCGGGACAGATCTTGTTTGCGTTCCATCCCCCCTCACCCCACCCCCCTGTACCTCCTTAATATTTATTTGTGCTCATTTTCTTTCCTGGCCTTGAATGGGGCTTAGCTCGTGTTCAGTACAGCTGTATGTTTACTGAATCTATTCCATCATGAGTCATTGTGCGTGTGTAAGTATCCTGGAAACAGCTAGTGCTTTCTTGGAAGAACAGTTGCTTTTCAGCACAAGCACTTAAAAGGGAAATTAACCAATTGGTCAGTTCAGATTTATTTTGAGGAGAAAAAAAGGATTATCTAACTGTTGACTTTTAAATGTTTCATTAGCTATTTTTAATAGTTTATTAGAAACATATATTTTATGGGAATTTTATCTTAATTACATGATGAGCAAGAGACAAAGATTTATTCTGTGTTCCATTTCAACTGATCGATTCCAAGTATTACCAACAGGAAACGTTTTAAAGCAGAAATGAACTTGAGAAATTCAAATTAGAATGATATTTTCGTGAAATAAAAGCCTCTACATCCTGATCAAATAAGATGGATAGTTTGCTTTGTTTTTTAAATAAAAACAACCAAAACATCTTAGCCCAATTTAAATGCATTGGAAAGCTTCAGGAAGTTTTGGTACCTCTATAACTCTCTGAGAACCACAGCAAAACAGTTGTTTTTGTATGAGCCCAAATTTTAAAAGATTTGCGCCTTTTCTCTGCTAATAATTAAATGTCTGAGGTTGTTTTTATGTAGCCATCTGAAAGAAAAGATTAGAGCCCAGATCTGAGAATGTTTGTCGAAGTTTGGACTTGCCTAAAACTCTTATCACGAGGCAATAGGAGACAGCTTGCAACTATTATTTCACTTATCCATTTGGACAGATGGTCCTGAAGTGTGCCGGCTCCTTTAGTCTTCTCTATCAGTCTAATGGAGGTTACTGGAGGGTCTTTCAGCTCTTTCCTTGGCACAAGAAGTATGTCAGTCATAAATTACCATCTTTGTAATCAATAAGGATCTCAAACAAAAACACAAGTTCAGTTAAGCTGCTTTGGCTTACAGATATAAAATCAAAATTTCTTTCTTCAGTGTATATTTTCAGTGGAAAAAAAAAAGCACAGTATTTAACTTTTTTAGTTACAAACCAAGGTGATCTTTTAAAAATTTGCATGATATTAAAGGGAATGCTAATTGATCGAATTGTCAGCAGAATATTTGGTTAAACACTCTGTTATACGTAGTCAAGAGCTTATCAATATTAATTTGACTATGCTTCTCTAGTAACTTTCTGGTTTCCCTCTGTTCCTAAGACTGGTCACACTGTACCTGATGGAGCTCATTTGGAAACCTTAACCTTTCCTAAATAGCTGTGTTGATTTGACCTTTCTTCATAAGGTGTGGAATTTTTGTTGGGTAGCAAAATATGTGTGTGTGTGTGTGTGTGTGTGTGCGCGCGCGCGCACGCGCGCGTGCGTGCGTTAATGCACACACACATGCGCATATTCTTTGCTTTTCTTATTTTTCCCAGACTCTCTTTTAAGAGAAAATCCTTAGAGAAGCTTCTAGGAAGGACCCTTAATTGACCTTGTGGGGGACCACATTGATTTTCTCCACGTGCATCTTCATTTCTGATAAATTATAAAGCCATTAATTTGCTGAGGAAATGGCAGGGCCAGGCTGCGGCACAGATGTGACCAGAGCCATCCCAGCTCCGAGTTTGCTGAGGAGTGCCAAGAATCTGGGGGAGAATCAGGAAGCCTGGATTGTTATGGTTAGCCTCGCATTCTCTTGGGAACTGCTTTAGTTGCTGCTGTTTACAGATCTAAAAGGTAATGATGTTTCCAGATAAATAGGCCTTCTTATTTTGGGTAAGTGGCCGTTTATTGATCTGCTAACCCACATTTATTGATTGTTTTAGCCCCAACCACTGTGCCGCTCTCCAAGGAGTTAACTATAAATCCAGGAGAGGCAAATTGTATTTGGTTTTGGATCGTTGCTTTAACAAAAGGGACACCCCCTCCCTGTTCTCTCTGTGCCAAAACTACCCCTCCCAAGTTTTAGCTATTATTTAAAAGGAAACAATTAAAAAGATATAATAATAAGATAGGAAGAAAGTGAGTCAAGATGCTCCATTAGATCAGCACTAAAAGGTAAAATGTGAAGCTTGCCTGAGTGTTCAAAATAATGCATTTTATATTTTCATGTACATTAGTATAATAATTTGATGTAAACTGCAGAGCATAGAGAGAAGAACAAACACCTGTAACTGGGAAGAAGAAAACAACCCTCATGATAAGAGTGGTGCAGTACATGTTGGTGCATTTGTCTCCTTAGCAACAAGTGAATGTATAGATAGGACCTCATCTAGGGGGAATGTTTTGCCATCCTCACCACAAAGTAGCTAAGATTCTGCAACTAAATTGGGCATCCTCACCATTGCATTTGGCAATTTCTGACAGGCAGTGGTCATTTTGAGCAAGTGGCAGCAAGTTAGCGATGGATTCTAAGGCCAGTGCCATTTACCTTCCAGAATTCCCACAGCTGCTTGGTGGGCCTCCAGACTCTTGGGGGGTGGGGGGGTAGGTGCTTGTGTTCAAAGAAATGTTTTCCTTAACCAGTTGCATCCTACATGCAGGAAGGACTGTCACCCAATCACTTGAAAAAAGCAAAGCTCATGTTCTTTTATACCCGTTATCCCAGCTCCAATATGCTGAAGACCTACTTCTCTGATGTAAAGGTAGGGACATTTTGAATTATTCATCTTCCGTGCTTGCGGTAGTGAGTTGAACTCTTGGAAGTTAATGGAGATGAGTGTGGAATCCGTTCATTAATACACCTATGTTGTAATTGATTTAATGCACTTGTCCTTTTGTTGACAGCTGTGCCAGGTAAAGATGCCCCTTGCGTCTTAAGACCAAGGACTGGGATTAATAAATCACGTAGGTTTCCAGTGTAGTCCGGGAAACTTAACCTCGGTCTTTATATGTCTTAGTAACTTCCTGGAAGAAATTTCAGCTGGTACTGGATGGATGTGTTTTAGAGAGTATTTTTTTTCCCTCCCCTCAGCAACAGTCAACTGTTTCTGTTTTTGTTTCTGTTGGTTTCCCCATATTTGTGCTTATGAAAGCAAACTCTAGCACCTCTTTTTCCCCCTGTCAAAAAGGAGAGTACATTGAAATTCTCTATGCAGTAGCTGCTTAAAAACAAAAGTGATGATTGTCTCTTATTTACAACTTAATTTGTTGTTGATGTGGAGTACACTGAGCATAAGGAGAATGAATAAAGTGACAGATTCAGGACACATTATTCAAATGAGGATATGAAAGCTGTCGGCCTACAGCTGCAGCCTTCCTCATTCTACAGAATATGGGGACCTCCTGGTTCTGTGTGTGTGTGTGTGTGTGTGTGTGTGTGTATGTGTGTGTATTTTAAGTAATTGTTTGCATCGACTTGATGTTGTGTTAATCATCTGTAACTTTTTAAAACATAGATTGGGTTTTGATGATGGTAATGACACACATGGTATCATTATCCAAGGAACTTGATAAACATTACATTAGCTCAGATTGGTTTATTAGGATTGCGTGCTTTGTCCCCCACCCTCTGCTGCCCACCCCCATATGTACAAGTTCTTATTTCTGCCACTGAGAACTCAGGAGCTGCCAAAATATGCTTGTGCCTCCACGGCTCCCCTCCACACAGTGTGTTTTGTGCCCAATGCCCAAGTTGCTTCCTGGGCCCCCTTTTGCAGGCCAACTCATTTCAGTTTCCTTCACTGATGTTTTATTTGGCCTTATAAGAAAAGTTCTGTTTTCCCTCCTGTTTGCTTTTGAATTGTGTATCAACTTTAGCCTTTTATCTTTCTCCTTCCCTGGCTGAGCTCCTTAAGTGGAAGGCATATTTTCTCCTCATTCAGTGCCAACACACTGGGCAGGATGGGGAGGACACAGAAAGGCAATCAGTTACATGGCCGGTTAAGAATCATTAAGCACAAAAAAGGCTGAGTGACACAGGAGGCCAGGAAAAGGGTTTGGACTTTGTGGCAGACCATCTAAAACAAATTGAAGAGAATTTGTCAACTGCTTTGGGACCAGCCAGCTTCTAGAGCCTAGTAGAACCTGGCAAAGTTCTTTTTCCAGGGAATCCTCCCAACACTTTAGTTCTAGGAGGGAGACACGGAGGAAAGGGAGAGAAGTGTTATTGTGCACACATCTGTGTGTGTGTGTGTGTGTGTGTGTGTAGGTGTCCATGTGATCTCCTTCACTCCTCTTAGTGCAATGATCTGCAGTGTTGTGATATAATAATGACAATACCTTATATTATTTATATAGCACCTTTCATCCAGAAGGAGGCCAAAGAGCTTTACAAACTGCATACATAGGGATCACTCACCTACCATTGAAATGCAGCCACCTGGAGGGTGGAAAGCAGCAGTCATTCTGAGCCAGCAACACTGCCCAACAGTAGATGTAAATATTAGAAACATTCATGTTTGTGTGTGTGTGTGCGTGTGTGTGGTGGGGGGAAGGGCAAGGGCGGGGGAGATTGTTGATCTGTAGCTTTATAAATACTATGCAATGTAAACTGACAAGAAATTGCTCCCATTCCTTTAGAATATATCTAGTCAGTCAGCTTTGCAAATAATCACTCTATGTAAATAACAATT